>CM033981.1:41321723-41921723 GCA_019706035.1 Raphanus raphanistrum subsp. raphanistrum | reverse complement strand
AATAAATACCTTCAAAGAATATTACTATAGAAGTAGAGATGGCATTTTGGACCGCAGCCCGCGGGCTAGCCCGTAAAAAGCCCATTCGGGGCGGGTTTGGGCTCAAAGAACTTAGGCCCGGAAAAACACGCCCGGAGTGTTTCTCAATTTTTTTTTTGATTTTTTACTTTTAAAAAATCGTTTTTAATTTTTTTTTTACACTTTCATAGGATTTCTTTGCTTTTCGCAAAGTCAGCGGCGTTGTGAGTGGAAAGACACCTCTAGAAGCTTATCTTGATGAACCACCTTTGGAATTTCATAATTTCAAGAGCTTGGACATTCTCAGTTGGTGGAAAGATAATACTCATAGGTATGGCGATTTGTCAGCAATGGCTTGTGACTTACTCAGTATTCCCATTACAACAGTAGCTTCAGAGTCTTCTTTTAGCATTGGATCGCGAGTACTTAATAAATACAGGAGCCGTTTACTCCCTCAGAATGTGCAAGCTTTGATATGTACTAGGAACTGGCTAAAGGGATATGCATCTTATGCACATGGTAAAATATTTACATTATCATATAATTTAGAGTCACGTGACTATTAATGTTTACTAACTTCAACTATTTGATATTTTTTAAAGATGAAATTGATGGTGAAGAAGAGAAGCTACCATCATTTGAATCCATTGTCAATGATAAAAATGAAGATGGACGTGAAGAAGAGATGGCATTTGGTACTCCACATACGAATATGGGAGATCATGGGCTGACCCGCAATGACACTTGAAGGAGAAGAAGCTTGATTTTTTATTTTGTTTTGTTGTTTTGTTTTTATCTACATTTAGAATGATTGTTTGGATTTGGTTTTTATTTATCTTTGGGATTCATTGTTTGGAGATGGTGTTTTGTTTAATTTAAATTTGGTTAAGACTTAAAATAATTTGCAGTGTTTGTTTGTGTTTTTGATCATGTACTTTTGCAAACAATATCTCACTGATTCACTATCACGTATGAGCTTAACTGTTGAATATGAGCTGCATGTTCTGATACCTCAAATCCTCTATTCCTCTGTTTTCGTTGAACTAGATGATGAATGAAGGGACATAGAATTCAGTTTTTAACATGGTCCTTTACGTAAGCATCATCATTAATTTTAAGAGATGAAATAACATATTATATGGGATGACAAAGACGTAGCTCTGCAACAAGTAGCAAGAGACAAGGACATGCCCATACGGTGAGTCACCGTCGGTGACCACTGCCAGTTCCCTCACGGCGGGGCGGGCAACGGCGGGCCGGGTGGTACCAAACATACAACTTTTTGAGGACCCGCGGGCCGGACCGCAATGTCCTATGTTGTAAGCGGGGCGGGTTTGGGTCGAGGGTTTGGGAACCGCGGGTCACGGCGGGCTGACCCGCAATGATCCGCCAGAGATAGAGACCGCAGCGGGGCGGGCCAAAGCGGGGCGGGTGGTACCAAATGCCATCTCTATATAGAAGGTTACAGAAAAAAAAAAGAATATTACTATAAAAACATAAAATAGAACATTGCAAACAAAACACAAACGAGTCTTTTGGAGAAGACACCCGGCATATTCAGCACAAACTCGTACACAAATCAGAATGCTCCAACCTCTGGAGGTGTTGGCTGTGACTTGGAAATAATTCGGTTGGTACCCCTCCCTCTGTCATTATTGAATTGTACTACTTGCCTTGAAATTTTCCACATACAACTTTCGGTCGCACTGGAAATCTTACCAACAAATGTAACTTTTACGAACAAAAGCATGTTATACGTCACAAATTATCTTGTTTTATTGATGTGTCTTGTCAAACTTTGCTAATTTAAATTTACCTAACTTTATATACTCAAAACCCGATATTACAAATCTATGCATCTGTACTTTTATATTACACATTTACTTTGATTCAGTTTAACTGTTTCATAAATGTGTTGATGAATCATATAGTTACCGCCTTTGACCATCTCCAATAGTGCATGTTAGACCATCTCCAATAGTGCATGTTATATGTCTTGTCTAACTGAGACATGAACTATTTGGGTTTAAAAAAAACAAAAATCTTAGAATTCGTTGGTTTTCTATACATATCATCTACCTGTTGGTCGATGTGTCGGTGGCAGAGCTTACAGAAACTTCGCATTCAAAAGAAAGTTTAAGCTCAAGAAAAGAGCTGTGCGCATGAAGAAGAAGGAGAGACTGTGTTACACTGTTACACATGTGATCGATGTGTGACACAATAATGAGAGTCGGTTATGGAAACTATGACGTATCATAACGTGGTTATCAAGTAAAGAAGATTTGGAAGATTTGATTGCATCGAGATATTAGGAAATATAGTATATTCGATGAGGGCTACTTAACTAGATTGTCTAGGGCAGATCTAGGTTAAGCACGCTAATTAGAAAAGCTTGAGCAAGGGTTTGTCTTGTCAAGTGCAAAGGTGATCGAGTTCAGGGTGTTGAAGCTCGATTTACTGAGTTAAGAGATTAGAAATTGATCCGTCTCTAGTCGGTTGTGACTGAGAGTAATTCGGATTAAACAGATCTAGGAGATTGTTTAAGAGATTTCTAATATACAAGAAAGAGTGTTCTTGGATTTTTCGTGTGCTCCTTATATTCGTTTGTCCCTGAACTTTCAGAAAGAACCAAACGTTTCGAGTTTAGGTTCTTCATGAAATGGTTTATTTTCTATTCATTTATTTAAAATAAATTTATCATCATTTTACAAAGATCATCCCTGGATTGTGTCCATCTGCAAAAATAAAAACGGTTTGACAAATCAAAATATCTAAAAATTTGAATCGCAAATGACAAGCCCATCACCGCACGGCCGCACACTTCTACATTGTATTGTCGGGCAAGGATAGTATGTTGACGTGTGGGAGAAGAAATGGTGTTGGGGAAGTGAAACGAAGACGAGAAAACAGGTTGTAATACAAGTGAAGAACGAGTGAAAAGTATAGTTATGTATATACGAGAAAGAAGACTTTTCATTAGGCCACCGCAAATTGAAGACTTGAGTAGGAGAAAATACCCGTATTATATTTTCAGGCCAAGATACTACCAAACGCTTTGATTACCAAAAAAAAAAACAGAAATTACAAGCAAACAAACACAAACGTCTTTTTAGAAACCACACCTAAAAAATTAGTCCAAATACAAACAACACGTCAGAAAAGATATGATGTAGAAATGCTTATTAGAAAGACTGCAAGAGATGGCCTTAACGGGCAGTTGTGGTCACCCTGAGATTTTTTCGACCAAACTTTTCTGTGAACCATTCTTGTATGTCTGAAGCGAAGATATATCCGATCACCAATCCACAGAATACACCTGGTACATAGGCAATTGTAGCTGCAACCCAGCTGAACATTTGTTCCTCTTCCTCCGACAATTCCTCGTGTTGTTGTGATGTAGGCTCCGGGACATGTTTTTCTCCACAGATTTCTTGAAGGTTGTAGAGTCCAAGGTTGTCCGTGAATGAAGAACAATTCTGTCGTTTAAACTGTGTGCCTCCGGGCACTGGACCTTGGAGACTGTTATGGGAGAAGTTCATGTATGACATAAAAGAGAGATTACCAAGATCTTGAGGGATTTCACCTGACAGCTTATTACTCGAGAGATCCAACGTCTCCAGATTTGTCAAATTTGCCAAGCTTCGAGGGATATCTTCTGTGAATGAGTTGCATGACAAGTTGAGGAGACGCAGTTCCTTCAAGAAGCCAATGGATATAGGGATTTTGCCATAAAATCTGTTTCCAGACAAATCGATGGCTCTAAAGTCATCTCGGATCCTCTCAAACCTCATGTCTACCCCTTTAACCACCATTTCAAGCGAGCGATAAATTATAGATTCATCCGGGTAAAATTCTTCCATGTAATTTCCTTGCCTTAATATGGTCATTTCACGCCAGCTGGAAAAATAGGGAGGTGGCAGAGTTCCAGTGAAGTCATTATGTGAGATGTCAATTATTCTTAAGCTCCGAAACCCAATGGACTTGTGGCTATGATACAACGGCCCATAGAAATCGTTTGATTTGAGGCTGAGAACACGTAATGACGGCAGAGATCCCAACCATGATGGAAACGTGTCCTTGATTTTGTTGCCTTCTACATTCACAAGTTGAAGAGCTTTGCAGTTGATCAATGACTTTGGAAACTTTCCCTCCAGCTGGTTACGGCTAACATCGAGTGATTGTAAACCCGTAGCATTGCCAAATATATCTGGAAGAACTCCACTGAAACTATTATTTCTCAGACTTAGTTCTTTAAGATTAACCATGTTATTCCTTACACATGAAGGAATCAAGCCGGTGAAGAAATTGTTAGACAAATCTAAGAATTCCAACTCTTTATTCTTGCAGATCCAATGGGGAAATGGTCCTCGAAATGAATTCGAACTCAGATCCAGAATGTTGTTCCATATTTCTTGTGGGGTGTTTTCCAAACTGCTGAAAAGATTGTGAGAGATAGTACTCGATATAGTTTCCAATATGAAACGTGGTATTACACCTGTCAACTTATTGTCGGAAAGATATAATCTCTCGAGATTGACTAACTTTGATAGGGATCTAGGGATTGACCCAGTGAAATCGTTGTGGTCAAGTTGTAAGAAGGCAAGGTTGATAAATTCAGATAAGAATTCCGGGATTGGACCATCAAAGCTGTTATAAAAAAGGTCTAGATCCTGGAGCTCAAAGGATGACAAAGATGTATTCCCAAGCTGTATAGGTCCCGTGAATTGATTTTCTCCCAAACGTAAAGATCGTAGTGAAGGAATTGAGAACAAGGATTTAGGGAAAGGCCCTACAAATGAGTTTCCACCAACATTGAAACTTTCCAAGTTGTGAAATCCACTCAAGTCTGATGGAAGCGTGGATGTAAATTTATTAGAGCTGATGTCAAACTCAGTAAGCTTCGTTAAATTGGCTAATAAAATAGGAAAATTGCCACTTAAGCTATTTTCGCCAAGATGTATGACCCTTAGCCCATTTAGGTTTCCGATGGAGGCTGGAACTTCACCTACCAAATGATTGGATGAAAGTGAAAGATTTGTAAGACTAGAGAGGTTTCCTATTGAAATTGGAATCTTACCTCCTAAACTATTATCAGAAAGGTCAACAAGTGTGAGATGAGAAAGGTTTCCTAGTGAAGAAGGAATCTTTCCGTGGAGAAGGCACAATTGAAGGTTTAGGTGACTAAGATATTGGAGTCTAAAAAGGCTACTATTAGTGTTCAAAGAACCGTTGAGAAACGTCCCAGAAAGGTCGAGTGATATCACCTGGCCATATCTATCATCGCATGTGACACCCTTCCAATGACAGCAATCACTGCTCTTATTCCACGAACTTGCCGAGCCAAACTCATTAGTCGGAAACTCGTCTCTGAATTCCAAAAGAGCCTTCCTCTGGTCGGGGCGGCAAAAGTGAAGCGTAGGAGAAGCAAGAGCGTGGATTAGGAGGCAGCAATAGATAGTAATAACAATACCAGAAAGGCAATAACAATGGCTTTGAATCATCTTTTTCTTTGTTTTTTTTTAGTATATGTTGTAAGTAATGGATGGTTATGTTTGTATGCTTCACTCGCTCTCTTTATAAGAAGAAAAAATAGAAACCCCTTATTCGGGCTGTGACTTAGTAAGTCTTGCGTCAACGCTTATTCGGTTGATTCTCTAAGTTGCTGTCCTTCTCGCCAATGGACCACTCATCTTAAAAGTTTTAACATAAACCACAGACTCAATTCAATCCTCAAAAATATCTCTCAACCTTTTATTTACGTTTTTTTCATTATATACTGAGGCCTAGAAAAGAGCCAAGACTAAATGGGATAACAAGTAGCAGGAAAAGAAAAGAAAACGTCTCAAGGATACAACACATAAACGCATAACAATGGCCTTTGATTCGCTCAGAAATGGAAATGGAAGGATAATTGAAGTTGTTAGATGAAGTTATAAAGATATGTTATCCTCTGGGACAACTATATGTACGATGTGCTGTTAAAAAGGGTTGTAATGACTCAGGCTAAAGATGCATTTGAGTTGGTTGATAGAATAGCTCAAAGAGGGTATAAGCCTAATCAAAGGATCCTTGTTCAGGCTCGTGGCATACTAGATGGACTGAATTCTTGGTCGCAGTCAGGTAGGGGTGGTCTGAAGCAGACAGGGACAACTCGAATATTGAAGAGTATGTCAGGAGAGGTCATAATAGTTTAATTAAGGAATAAGGGGAGAATCTGGATTCAATTCTTTGGTTTTGGTTATGGATCATCGACGATATAATGAGAAAGCCATTTAGTCTTATATACTCTTATGATCTCTGTTTTTTTTTTAAAATTGTTTAAACTAACATATTCTTAATACTATTTTCACATTTTATAAAAGACACTTATATCTATATGGTTAACTAATCTAAATTTAAGATTCAGATTTGAGTGTTGGAGTTTTGAAAGGGTGGAGTTTATGATTTTAATAAATAAATAAAGGAATAAATAAAAACTTAAAATTAAAAATAAAAATAAAAAACTTTAAAATAGTTTTAAAGAATTTTTGAATTTCAATATAAAATTTTGGAAAAACAATTCGAAAAATTCTGAAGTAAAAATAATAAAAGTATGAGTTTAAAAATGTATAATTCGAAAACGAGAAAAAAATTATCTTTACTTTTTTAAAAAAATGTTACTTATTAAAATAATTATTTATATTTATATATTTATATATTTATATATTTATAAAGTAAAGATAGAATGCCTATTGATTTTTATTTTTTAATGAAATAAATATTTGTGAAAATATCCCCTCAATAAAGGTAAACTTAAATTGTGGTATAACAAATGGGATAAAAGTAGAAAATCCCTTTTTGTTGGATATTATGCGCAACACCCTGGTTTATAACTTTATAATATTGGTGTTTGTGTTACTTTTTATTATATTTTGTTTACCTTATAAAATAAAATAATAGTTTACTACTTAAAAAAATAATTTATAGCAAATGAAAATAATCTCTTAGCTAATGATTATCATTCAAGAAAAAGTGGTAAATCATTAAAATACTACCTTCTTAACTTAAAGAAAAAAATTTAAGAACATAAACATAAATTCACGAAAAAAAATTTTAATCAACTTCATACAAATGAAGGATCCCAATGAATACTTTTTAATCAACTTCAGAGTGAGAGTCTAGATTACATGTATGATGTATCTCAATGAATTCATTTGAAAATTAATAATAACAACTAGATCTCGACCGTACGGGTATTATATTTATAATTAATATGTATTTTTAAGATTACTTATATATTTAAATTTGTATATAATTTTTTCAAATATAATAATTTTATATTTTCATGCTATAAAATTAATTTATTATTTCAAAATCATCACATGTATTTTGTTTTTATTATTTATTTGTCCTATTGAATTTGCGTTTGATTATAAAAAAATTATGCACGAAAAAACATATTTACAAATTATTTTTTATTTAATTTATTATAATCATGACCCGTAATTCAAAGCGTTAAAATTCTTTTAGCAATTTTTGTTATGTTTATTCATTTTAGATAATAAATTACTGTAAATACAAAAATTTAAGATGAATTAATTTTATATATGTATTATATAGTTTACTAATGTTAAACCATTCTAACAACATATTATATCATTAGCATAAATTTTTTATATTTATGAAAATAAAATATATTAACTTATCAATTTAAAATAATTTTATCATATTAAGTTCAATATAATGGTTTTCTTTTAAAATGGTAGATATTATTATAAATAGATAAAATAGAATATGATTTGATTTTTTCATTTTGTAAAAAATAATTGTATATATATATTAAAATATAATAACATTTCATAGCTAATTACGAAATTAATGTAAATATTTATTTATAAATTTTGACAGTTAAGATCTTGTTATAATCTTTTTCAACAGATTTGTTAGAATTTTTAAATATAAATATAAATATTTATGTTTTAATTTAAAAGATATCAAAAGATATTATGATTTAAGTAATTTTAAATATTATATTATATTAGTATTAATGTAATACATTAAATAAATTTTCCAAATGATGGTCCAAACAAAAATATCACACAAAAGAAGTCATAATTTTTATTTTAATAAATAAGATTATTAGACAATATATTGTTAAGAATTTATTTTAAGATTTATTTTTATTTTTAATATATTATATGGTTTGCAAATTTTAACTCGTTTTAAAAACAAACGATATTTATTTATTTAAATGAAAGAAAATTAAAAAGGCTACTTTACCTATATATATATAATTTTGGTTTATTTATTTATATAGCATATCTAATTTAATACTGTATAAACTATAATAAATTTTATAAATATAACATATAATTTTATTGTAATTAACATTAATTTATAATAAAATTATATTGCTAATCACGAAATTATTAATGTATTATTTTACAGAAATATTTAATTTTTTTGTAAGATCTTGTTATATTTTCTTAAAAGATTTTCTATGAATATATGCAATGTTCAGGACCGGCCTTGGGCTAAAGTGGGCAAAGCCCTTGCTTTAAGCGCCAGAATTATGTTATATATTTTAGGGGCAGAAATTTTATTAAAAACAACAGTGGTGTAGTGGTTTTACACTATCCTGTGTATTTGAGGTTGTGGGTTCAATAGTAAACTATTACATTTTTATAGACAATATATTTTATTGATGGGTTTAAAATTTTTGGGCTTTAGGCGCCACTTTGTGCCGGACCGGGACTGGCAATGTTATAATAAATAATAATAATAATAATGATAAGATTAGAAAATAAATGTAACATAATTTTCTAGTAATATGTCCAATTTAAAAAATCACATATGTATCAAAGTTGTATTAAAGTTGTGATTCTATTTTAATAGTATAGATAGATAATGCAAGTACTGTGTACTACACAGTTAACGCAATTTGTACTGCATCAAAGACCTCGTACGTACATACACATAAACCAGACCAGAAAAGCGAACTACATCTACATTAGAAAGAAACGAGACTTTGACTCTATAGAACCTCTGTACTCGCGAAGGAGATGAATCAGGTAAGAAGAATGTGTGAATCTGTCGTAAGATTCTTTTTCTTCTCTCTTGACAGTAATGTTATATTGTACTGCATAGCCGATGATATTGTGCCACAAAAAAAAAAGCCGATGATATTTTACTTTTTTCTTCTCCTATCCTGCCAACTTGCTGTGAAGAGTGATTCCCTGAGATTGTATTATTTGTACATTATTTTACGATTTTACATTTTTGTATGTTAATAGGGACTGCCTCTCGAATTGTTAATTCTGAAATATATAGTTTGTGGCATTGTTATATATTCTCATTGATACTACTTGTGGGGTTGACTTGGGCTCGTTCCTCTCTATATCGTTATTTATATATACATACATTTATCTTCGTCATTAATGATCATCTTGTTAGCTTAATTAGGGTTTAGACTTTAGAGGTTAACGAAGACCATCTCGTGTATTAGAATTTGAGATCGAAGCCTCTTTATTGTTACCGTATTTGTTTCTCGTGCCGTTGGTACGGATGTCCAATCATCAGACTTTAGCTTCCGGTTTACTAGGCGATCTCTTCTTGCATATCCCTGCAGAAACAATCGTTGCGTCCGGAGAGAAGGACGATACGTGTCAAGCTCAATCAGAAAGTAAAGGGAAGGAAGTAGTAGTATTGCATGATCAAGATGCTCATGGGTTAAGTGGTGTACCAAAGAAACAAGAACGTAACGCCAATGAGCGTCTAAGGAGGCTGAGACTTCATGCTTCTTACCTCACTCTCGGCACTCTTCTTCCTTATCATTCTTCTTCCTCCAAGGTTTTGATCATCTCCCTTTTGTTTTTGAGTATAGAATCTCAACTATATCGACTTTGTGATTAGGACTTGAACTAGTTTTCTTGTTTTTATAGAAGAAATGGTGTGCACCGTCTATAATGGATAGAGTGGTCACTTACATTCCCAAGCTACATAATGAAGTTGAAGAGCTAACTCTCAGAAAGAAGAAGCTTGTAGAAGAGATCGGGAGTAAGAGGCCCCGAGGATTATTATTAGAGCGACAAGATCCTCACATACGAGCAATCTCGGTTCTTGAATTGGAGGGATCAGGTAATGAGCTTATTGTGCAGGTAAGCATGAAAAAGATAAAAGAGGACGAGTTCTCTAACTTGCTTCACGTAATGGAGATGCAAGGTTTTAGTATTTTAAATGCTTCCACATCTCTAGTGTGCCGAGATCAAAAGGTGGTTTGCTACAACTTCCATGTTAAAGTACGTGTTTGCTCTTATCTATACTTCATTTCTCAGGCACACCGCACACATGTGTTTAGTTAATCAGTTTTAGACATGAATATGTAAAAAAAGATGTTACTTTCTTATCCAACAATACTTGTTTCATTAGGGTTTATCTTAGGAGGATAGCTTCTAGTTAATAATGAACGCATTTTTGAGATACATGCAGATTCTTTAGGTTCGAGAGAAACTATTTGGATCTCCATTACATATATCTGAGTGTCGTTTTGGGTACATAGAGGGTTGATTTGCATATATTTGCATGTATTATCAACAGCTTATCAATGATATATGTATACCAAAAAAAACACTTAACATAGTTCATTAATAGTTTTTAGCAATCATATAGTGTGGAGATAGTGAAGCTGACATAGTCTCTAGAGAACTAACAATTGAGAATTTTATGGAAAAGTGTAGATTGATGAGAAGCCATCTGAAGGTGAAGACTACATCACAGTGTTGAAGAACAACATCATTTCTACCCTCTACTGACAAGAAAATGCAAATGAAATTATGTGAGATGAAGACTATGGAATAGCTTTGATGACGCATATTTGATCATATTTGGTTTAGTTTGATATCTCATAAATCATATTTACATGTAGAATATGTTTTCATTTGCTTAAAAATCTTTCTTAGTCATACTAGATAAACCAATTTGGTGATTTAACTCGCGTGGTTCGTACTTTTCAAAACATGTTGGACAATGTTGAATTAGATTCGTGAGAGTTTTGTGACATTTTAATCATTTTATGAGAACAAATTTGAACTCTGTTAAGCAATGTTGGCGTTGAGCTTGGAGCTTGGAGCAAGCTTGTACTGAAGTCTGGCCCAACCAATTAGGTAAATTCACGCCGTTGCCACCAATTTTAGCAGGAGTTAACAGGAAACTGCAACATATGCAATCTTCTTCGTTCTTACTGTCGATAAAAATGAACAAAACAAGATAGAAAACACAAAACTATACGAATTAATGTTAATAGTTCTATTTTAAATTTGCCAATACTTTGTAATAAAATATTATAAAATAATTAAAATCAATATAATAACTCTCCATAGTTTAGAGCAGCTTCATCATGATAAGGGTGAAATTGGATAATCTCAACCAAAAGTCTATCTTATTAAAAATGAAATACAACTGGAAAATAATTCTGACTGCATCTCATTACTTACAGTTGATTACCACTGGTGTTTACACAAACACTAAATATTGGCTCAACCTTTTACGCCATATTCCAACCAAATTGATAAGCCCATTAACATTATATTAGCCCAAGTGACTTTAATTTGTATATCTATAATCCATTAATCCTAAAGTCACTAACCATCTCTAACCATAAAATTGAACTCATAATTCACATAATCACAATATTAATATCTGCATGAAGTTGTTTTGCCCAATTCACATTCGAATAGCCTTACAACCAAAACTAATACATAACTATAATATTGTAGCTTTAAATAACATTACTGAACCACATTATATATTTTACATGAAATAGATACAACTTAAAAACCAATCGGTTTGACTAATATTTATATTATTAAAACTGAAATACTTTTGAAATTTTTTTGTAAAAATGGATAACAGTATATTAAGAAAAAAATAGAAATCCATTATATTATGAAAAATTATCTATCTCGATCAACTTTAAAATATATAAAATTGTCCAATCTAATTATCTAAAAACATATTTTATATAAAATAATCATAAAATAAATTTAGATTTTATATACATATTTCAATTCAAAATAATAATTTGAAATTGATTTATATCAAAAATTAATTCAAAAATATACATATATTCAAAATAGATTTTTACTAAAATATTTTCCAATAACCATTATAAATATGTTCTCAATATTTATAAGAAAAATATAATACAAAGCTCAATTTAAACACTAACTTAACTTATGATTTTTATATTTCACATTAAGTTTTAAAAATATAATATATGGATTATTTATATGATGGTACGTATACAATACTATTAATTATATGATTACTTATACGATGGTAAGTATAAAATATGATTAATTATATAATGACATATATATGATATATAATAGTGACATGAAAAATAAATAGCAATATATTTTTGAAAAATACATCCGCGCATACGCGCGGAACAAAGTATATTATATTATTATTTTAACATTTATTTATTTGATAGTTAACTTTTATTTTATTTTTAGAAGCAAAACCAATGACAAATGGTTAATGAACATTTGGTTTTCCTTATTCTTTTCAGAATTATACTTTTTCTATTTACTTATATATAAAATTTATCTTCTAATTTATGTTCTTTCTTTAATTCTAAGTATATATTTTTAACCCTTTTTAATTTGAAATTTCTTAAATCCATTCCTCTTTCTTCCCATGTATTTTTTCTGCTTTGTCTTCTTTTCTGGTCACTGGTTTCCAAGTAACAGATTGTTGCCTTCAATCCATCAATGACTATATTTGTAATCGAGAGGATTGATGAGCACAAGGGTACATACTCCATTCTCCCTCTGCTTCTCACTGGCCTTGTTAGCATTCTCTATTGGAGGCAAGTAGTCAATCTGAATACATAACAACCTTGAGATGGTAACTTATCTGATGAGGCTGTTGTAATTGTCATTGATCTTCGTCCATATGCTTTACTCCCATTTGTTCCCTGCATTCCATTTGGTGGCTATCACGTTACCCCCAATGTATACACATTCCACATATTGTCTCTGTGCTGCAGGTTAGTGCTCACTGTTGAGTTGCTATCTTCAGTTTGCTTCATTTTTTTAACACATGAAGCTGTCAATTGGTATATAATACTAAATGATCTATCACGTAGGTTATGTTAATGACTCGTATAATGTAAGATCCATCTCGTATAATAGTTCGATGCTATTATTATCAAGTTCACTACACACCAAACCGAAGACAAGTTTCATGAAAACACTAACACGAACACAATGTCATCAGGACAAGCCGTTAAGTCTCCTAATAACAGAGACAACCCCTTGAATCCCCAACTTCCCATCTCCATTCGCCACCATCCCAGAGAACAACTGCTTACTCAGCGCAGTCCCAGGCATCGCCGCCACGTCACCACCTCCCTCCTCCTCCTCCGCCATCCCCAAATCTTTCACAATATACTCCGCAAACCCCGTCGCCCTATAATCCCTCTCCGCCATCATCTCCCCAAAAAGCCTCATAACCGCCGACCCCGCCGCACCGTCCTTAACCGCCTCAAGCCATTTCTTCGCATCCAACCCCGCCTTCTCCGCGAACACCATCCCTTCCGCGAGCCCCACCAAGTTGCTTCCCGCGCAGATCTGGTTCCCGATCTTGCAGCTCTGCCCGCTCCCCGCTCCTCCCATATACCTAACCGTCCCCATACTCTTCATCACCGGACACAACAGCTCCACGATCTCCGAATCCCCTCCCACGAAAATCGCCAACGTCCCCTCCCGAGCTCCCGTGTCGCCACCCGACACGGGAGCGTCAACTGCCCAGCAGTCTCTCCGCCTCGCTTCCGCGTGAACTTCACGCGCAAGCGCAGGCTTGCTGGAAGTCATGTCGACGGTTACTCCTCCCGGTCTGAGGTTTGAGAGCACGCCGTCGGGGCCGAGGAGGAGCGATCTGACGTCGTTGGCGTTTCCGACCATTGTGAAAACGACGTCGCTCGTTTCGGCTAGCTCTCTCGGGGTGTTGGCGGTGCGAGCGCCTTTGGTTTGGAGATGCGTTGACTTGTTGAGGTCGCGAGCGTAGATGGTTACGGAGTAGCCGGCGGCGAGGATGTGGGAGACCATGGCGGATCCCATGATTCCGATGCCGATCCATCCGATACGGGTGGTCGAGGGAGTGATGAGCTTCGGGAGTGTGGGAGTTTCCATCTGAGAACGATTGGAATTGAAGATCTGTGAGAGACGAAGATAATTAAAATTTACTCATAAATGACTTTTTGTCTTTTTTTTTGGTCAAAAATAAAATGACTTTTTGTCTATTTCCAGATTTTAACCACGTTTTTTGGTCTATTTCCAAGACCACCAAGAGCCCTTGATGGAGCTAACATTAGTGAGAAGGTAAACAATTACTTCTTAGAGAACAGAGCTGTATGGAATGAACTGAAGCTTCGTCAGTTTGTGGTTGCTGAAGATGTGGACCGAATATTAGCTATTAGATTAAGTCCTACGGCTCAACAAGATCTAATGGGTTGGCATTACAATGAAGATGGCCTTTATACGGTTAAATCGGGGTATTGGCTTGGCACTCATCTCCCTAATGGTTCAGCTCCGATTCCTACATATGGTAGTCCAATGATTAAAAGGAAGATATGGAAGACTAAGACTCCAGCAAAGGTGCAACATTTCTTATGGAAACTGTTATCAAGAAGTTTAGCAACTGGATCCAATCTAAAGCGACG
The DNA here is from genome assembly GCA_019706035.1 of Raphanus raphanistrum subsp. raphanistrum. NCBI lineage: Eukaryota > Viridiplantae > Streptophyta > Magnoliopsida > Brassicales > Brassicaceae > Raphanus > Raphanus raphanistrum. Next base: position 41,907,001 of record CM033981.1, on the reverse strand, counting down.
ACACATAACACAAAATGATCAGTGTAGGCGTTGCTGTTTAGCAGAGGAAACAGAGAATCATATTTTCTTTGAGTGTCCTTATGCCAAACAGATTTGGAGGGCTTCAGGGCTATCTAATGCAATTATTAATAGTCCCACTGCTACTTTAGAGGAAAAGATTGAGATGTGTTTACAGTGCTCTACATCTACGAGGTTTAATCATGTCCAAGATGAACCAATTTGGATTCTATGGAGACTTTGGAAAAGTCGAAATGTTCTAATATTTCAGCAAAGAGATACCCATTGGAGACGCTTGCTGCGATATGTGAAAGAGGATGCAAGAGAGTGGGCTCAAAATATCTCAGCCATTTCTCAAACCTCAAATGGTGGTACTAATTCTACAATGTCTACTATGCGATGGGAAAGGCCTCTAGAGGGATGGATCAAATGTAATATTGATGGTTCTTTCAATTCAAGTCAACAACGAAGCAAAGCAGGTTGGGTTATTCGTGATGCTGCAGGTACTTATAAGGGATCTGTTCAAGCAAGAGGAGCTCAAGTGCAAGATGCTTTGGAGAGTGAAATGCAAGCTATTCTCATGGCTCTGCAACATGTTTGGAGTTTGGGTTATCGGAAGCTGATGATAGAAAGTGACTGCAAAAAGGCTGTGGATATTTTGAATAATAAATTACTGCACTTCGGTTACTACAATTGGACAAGAGATATTCGATGGTGGATGAACAAGTTTCAGGAAGTTCAAATTCGATGGGTGGCTCGTACTGCAAATAAGGTTGCTGATTGCCTAGCTAAACGAGAAGAAAATGTTGATTTTATATATCACTCTTTTGTACCAAATTTCCTGGATAATGTGTTACATTGGGATTATTTACAATCCGGTTAACTTAATAAAATGATGTTATAAAAAAAAAAACCACGTTCAACAAATAGTTAATTGGTAGGCATCCATGTTCGAAAACTCGATAGGCGTTATGCGTACGGTCAAGCAGCGTCTAGCGCCGAATCAATTACTCGGAGATTATACGGAGATTAATCGGGAAGTAATTTTATAGATTATATATATATTGTAGTATTATATAATTAATATGTGTTCTGAAACCGTTGATAACACCTAGTTTGGTGGTAATGCGCTTCTCTTTCCACATTCTAGGCCCGAGTTCGAAGAGAGGTATTCTCATTTTATTTATTTTTTGAGTTTTTAGGTTTAATGAAATGAGAAAGACAAAAATATCCCTGTCTTAAACCTAAATCCCTGCGATTTTTTTAACAGAGCAGCAGCCACCATTTTTTTTCTTTCGTGATTCATTGTTTAATCTTGTTAAGGGGCAATTTGCTGAATATTCATAGTATATCCATTAATAAAGAATATATCATTGCACATTATTGCTTATTTGATGGGACAATTATACACCCGTTTTTCCGTTTCGCTCCCTGGCCGCGCGTAACACATAAGATAGGTACATGCATATTACGTATTCCATTCTATCTACTTTTTTATGTAGTACAGTTTAACTGAAAATATTTAAATACAAGATTTGATCATCGGACACGTGCATATTTCTCAAGAAAAAACTTCAATATTATGGATTTCAATATTGTTGACAGGCGAAGGTCACAACAAGATCTCTTGTCATCGTCCAATATAAGCAATGTAGGAAAAAAGCAGGGTAGAAAAAAGATGTGTTTGGGTCGTTGTAGGTGATATATTTTATATACCGTTACATTATAGTCTAGTACACATTATATCTATTGGTTGTCCCATATACCATAAACCCAAACCTTAAACTCAAATCCTAAACCTTAAACCTAAATCCATATACCTTAAACCCAAATCCTAAACCCTAGATACAAACCCTAAACCCAAACCATATACTCTAAACACAAACCCTAAACTCAAACTCTAAACCCAAAATTTGAACTCTAAATCCATACCATAATTTGTTCTATACTATTTACTAATATCATATAGTATAGGTAAAGACAAACAAACAAACACAAATCCATATACCCTAAACCCAAATCCTAAACCCTAAACTCAAACCTTAAACCCCAAACCCAAACCATATACCCTAAACCCAAACCCTAAACCCCAAACCCAAACCATATACCCTAAACCCAAACTCTAAACCCAAATCCTATAGCGTAGACTATAAATTCAAATATCTATATACCCTAAACCCAAATTATAAACCCTAAACTCAAACCCTAAACCCCAAACCCAAATCATATACCCTAAACCCAAACCCTAAACCTGAAACCCAAACCATATACCCTAAACCCAAACCCTATAGCGTAAACTCTAAATCCAAATATCTATATACCCTAAACCCAAATTCTAAACCCTAAACCCAAACCCTAATCCCCAAACCCAAACCATATACCCTAAACCCAAACCCTAAATCCCAAACCCAAACCATATACCATAAACCCAAACTCTAAACCCAAACCCTATAGCGTAAACTCTAAATCCAAATATTACTAAAAATGAAAATGTATGGGACCCATAAGCATTAGTTATCTAAATTGCGATTCCGCCAACATCTCATGCTGAAAATTTAAGAATTCTACTTTTACAATTTCAATCCACCTTAAACTGAAGTAGTTGTTTATACTATACTATAGATAGTAAATAAATAGTATAGACTGAAACGGCAACTAGTTCTAAGGTTGAGAGAAAGAGAAAGAGAGAGAGAGCAACTAGTTCTAAGGTTGGGTTTCATCTGTTGAGTAACTATACTATACAAGATTCCAACATAGTATGGAATACTCGATACAACACATGAACGTGTTATACATAACTAACACATTATACTATATAGATTAAATAGTATAGAGAACATGATACATAGAAACATCACAATGTAAATCGTTTATAGATTAAGAAAGAGTGACAGTGATGCCTCGCCGCGACAAAGGGGAAGGAGAGGAGGGGGGTGGGGAGAGAGGTACGAGAGCCGCGAAGGAGAGGAGGGGGAGGGGGAAGGAGTAGAAAACATTAAAAAATGTTTCTATACTATGTTTATAAAATAGAATAGTAGAATGCAACATGTACTGTTTATCTTCTCTGATGGTTCTGCGTATTCTTCGTTTCGTAATCAACATGTATCGAAAAGTAAGAAAAGTGTAAAGCCAACCAAATATATGAAGAAAAGTAATCAAATGATCAATTGTTTCATCTTATGATTAATCAGTTGTTGTTCAATCTCACCGGAGCTAGCTTGATTTCCTTTGATAGAAAATTGGGATCCTTTGTAAAGTTTGTTGCCAAATCAAAGGCCTCTGTGATATCTGTGATGAGAAAAAAAAAACAGAAAATAAGAAGAAGAAGAAGAGGCGCGTGTGCAAAGTGATAAGAGATAAGGACATTTTGTATATATTGTAGAAAATATATAGTATATCATAGCGTATGCCTTATAATGGTTATATGGCTAATTTTTTTCCAGTAATGGTTATGTCCCCTAATTCCCCTCTTGTTAATTTATAAGATTCTTATCACAATAGAACAAATCTAAGAAATATGTGCGATTTGGAACATAAAACATATAAAACGATAATTTTTTTAAAAAATTCCGATTAGTGCTTCGATTAACACCAACTCGCGGCAGTGGTCTTCCGCCTCACGTATTTTCGCCGATTAAACGCCCGCGGAGGCCGCGTTTTTGAACATGGATAGGCATTAGAGAAGTAGCAACTAGGTGGATTGTTCCGGAAATAACTAAAACTTAGACATTAATGAACTATTAATTTTATTCTATATATATTGTCATTTTTAATTTAATTTATTAAATTATTTTAATGAATTTTAAAAATAAGATATACAAGACAAGATAAATTAAACAAATTTATAAGTGTATACTAATTTTATTATTTAACTCAACATATTTCTAATTTTAGTTGATTTAAACTGATATTAGAATGAGAAATTCTCTGAGAATTCATTTTTAGTTTATATTCACAAAAATAATCTTAAAAAACGACTAAAATAAATTTCATTGATGGATAACTATATATTTGTATTCTTAAGCTTAACTAAATTTTAAGGATAGTCTTTTAAAAATATATATATATACATATATAAAAATGTAAAAATAAAATTTAGAGAAATAGTTTCAAAATGCATTTTGAATTTAAAAATAAAATTTTAAAAATATATTTGAGAAAAACACATTCGAAAAAGGAAAAAATTACAAAAAAATCAAATCTGAAAACATATAATTCAAAAGTATGAATTTTTTTTTGTTTATATATCTATAAATCAAAGGATATAAGTTTTTTTTGTTTCTTTAATGAAATCTCTTTTAGTAATTTTTCTTGGGAGTTCTTTGGTGATAAAAACTTACAAAAATATTTGAGAGAATATTAGTTTAAAATTTTAAATTGATTTAAGTTTTATAAAACAGATTTTATATAAGAAAATCGTTTACTTTTTGACTGATCTAAAACAACTTTTAGAACCATGGTTTTAAGTTAACTAACAGAGGTAGAGACTGCTTGTCTTCAGACACGTTAATGTTCACTTCCCTTGAAATCATGCAAATGATAGGGTCACGAGAACTGAACTTTGTCCCCTTCACATGCTTACCCTGTGATGCAACAATCTCGCAACCCACACAAAACACAAACTCCCTTTTTCACCATCTTGATTCTCTCTTTCTTATTTTCGATCAATCAACATGGACTCCTCTTCTCCTTTCATCAACATCTTACCTCAGGTAGTATCAGCCTGCGTCATCATAGCCGTCTTTAGTTACTATTTCTTCAGACCAAAATGTGTATACCTCATTGACTTCTCATGTTACCAACCTCCAGACTTCTTACGGGCTCCTGTCTCCAACTTCATCGAACATCTTACCATATCCGGCGTGTTCGATAGAGAAAGCCTTGATCTCCAGCAAAAGATTCTAGAACGGTCAGGGATTGGAGATAACGCTAGCGTTCCGGTGACGGTCCATGAGATTCCACCAAACTCTTCTCTCTCAGCAGCTAGAGAGGAGACTCATGACATCCTCTTCACTGTTGTTGAAGACCTTTTCTTGAAGCACAAGATAGATCCCAAGAGTATTGACATCCTTGTGTCTAACTGTAGCCTGTTTTGTCCTTCTCCATCTATAACTTCAATTATTATAAACCGGTTCGGCATGAGGAGTGACATAAAGAGCTTCAGCTTGAGTGGAATGGGCTGCAGCGCGGGGCTTCTTTCGATAAACCTTGTTAAAGATCTTATGAAGATTCATGGTGGTTCTATGGCGTTGGTGTTGAGCATGGAAGCTGTGAGTCCAAATGGTTATAGAGGGAAGTGTAAGTCAATGCTCATTGCCAACACTATCTTCAGAATGGGTGGGGCAGCGATTCTTCTCTCCAACAGGGAGCAAGACAAGCATAAGGCCAAATATAAACTCCAGCATCTTGTTAGAACTCATGTAGGATCAGACAATGAATCATATGAGAGTGTAATGCAGCAGATTGATGAGGAAGGAAACGTGGGAGTAGCTTTGTCCAAGCAGCTTGTAAAAGTAGCTTCAAAGGCCTTGAAGATCAACGTGGTGGAGTTAGGTCCTCGGGTGCTACCTTACTCGGAGCAGCTCAAATACATAATCTCATTCATCAAAAGAAAATGGGGAATGCAGAAGGAAGTATTATACACACCAAACTTCAAGAAAGCTTTTGAGCATTTCTGTATACATGCTGGAGGAAGGGCTATAATAGAGGGTGTGGAGAAGCATCTGAAGCTGGATAAAGAAGATGTAGAAGCGTCAAGGTCAACATTGCATCGTTATGGGAACACATCTTCCTCTTCATTGTGGTATGAGTTGCAATACCTTGAGGCTAAAGGTAGAATGAAAAATGGAGATAGGGTTTGGCAGATTGGGTTTGGAAGTGGCTTTAAGGCTAACACTGCTGTCTGGAAATGCATCTCCGAGATTGATTCAAAAGACCGGAATGCATGGTCTGATCGAATCCACTTGTATCCGGTTTGTGGAGATGCTTCAAGTGATTTGAAAACATAGCTCCTTTCTTGACATTGCTTCACAGAATATATAGTTTATCGAACCCTTCACATTCACTTTCGTTTGCTGAAGGAATGTTTCTGCAGCTGCTCTTAACATTCACTCAAAGAGTCTTGAGCATCTTCATGCACTGTAGGAAAAAACTTTCCACATTCTTAGATTCTTGAAACTCTTCTCACGGAAGTTTATTGTTATTGCATTCTGAAATAGGATTTAGTCTTACCAGTTAACAAGATTTAGTATGCACATGAAACCATTTTATTCCGTATAACTGCAGCTGAAGAACACACAAAAGTCGGACAAAGCCTGAAATACTGAAATGTAAGAAGCGTGAGAACCCTGAAAAATATTCCAGTGGTTTAGTTTTAGTAGGTTAAAACATTCAAATATATGTTTGGTTTCGGTTCGGATTTTTTGGATTTTTAGGTAGTTCGGCTTAAGAAACTACTACTTATGCAAGTATTTCATATTTAGTTTGGGTTCGGTTTGGTAAGCTTTGGATCAAAGTATTTTGGATATAACTGAATACAGATACATAACCTTTCAAATAACATAAACATTGACACATCTTTAAGTTTTTTTCATAAGTTCTTATATTGTATCCAAGCGAACACAAATATGAAACTTAACTCCAAAGAAACAAAACATAAAAATATTAACAAAAGACAGAACATGTTAGGAAATAGTTATGTTTATAGCAACAATTTTGGATATGTTCGGAATAACTTCTGATATTATAAATATCGAGGATTAGGCTCTGGTCGTTTGTACATCTGAAATATGCATTTAGATGGACCATCTGTATGCCTTATCAAGATGCTCTATTTGGGTGTTGTTCGTCTATGTATTTCGTTTATCCATCCAGATGAATCATCTGAATGCAACTATGTCTGTTTACTTTTTTTTTTCAACTTTCATCTATTTCGAAATGAACTTGTTACTAAAATAATTAAAATAGACTTGTTTCTAAATTTTTAAAGGAAAATTACGACTTTAGGATTTTGGTAGAAAAGTAAGATTTTTGTGGTTTTGACAAAAGAGTGTGGTTTTGGCCGAAAATTGTGTTTTTGCAATTTTGGCGGAAAGTGCGTTTTATAGTTTCAACGTTTTGACGAAAAATTATGTTTTTACCGTTTTGGTAGGAAAATGCATTTTTACCGTTTTGGCGAGAAATAACGTTTTTCGGGTTTTGGCGGGAAATTGTGTGTTTTCCAGTTTTGGCAGGATATTGTGGTTTTCTGGTTTTGGCGGGAAATTACATTTTTTCCGTTTTGGCGGAAAATGTTTTCGGTTTTGACGAGAAATTGCATTTTTTGGTTTTGGCAGGATTTTTTTTGTTTTGACGAAAAAAATTATTAAATTTTTGGTAAAGATTCACCCTTACCCAGATGCTCCATAAAGATTCACTTTCATTTAGATGACAATTTAAACTGAGTTTTCATAAATGTAGTTGGATGATCCATCTGAATGTAACATTTTAAGGTACAAAACGAATATCAACTTGCATCTTTACCCAAATGAATCACGCCGGTGAGCAAACGAACAGCAGCTTAGATGATCGGGTTTGGATATACAGTTTGCTCTAATTCAATAGCCGCTCAGGTATATTTTAAGAACCTAATCAGGTTTGTGTTCAGATTTGTTGGATTCGATTCGGTTGGGAGTTGTACCTAGCCCCTTAATTAATTTATGTCTTTCGTTAGGATTTTATTCAATTCTAAAATAACTCGACAAGGTCTTATGAATATTCTTTTAATAACTAATATTGTTTGATTAACGATTATTAACTTTTAGTATGATATTTTACTTCAGGGATCTACTTATGCCAACATAAGTTTTCTCTTCACAATATCACTGAAGCAGGACTTCCTGGTGAAAAGCCTGCATCGTCTCCAAAGGATCAGAATTACCAACTTGCGTTGGTTAAAGATGTGATGATTTCAGAATCCACTAGATATCGATATTTAGTTGGAAGATTGATTTACTTGAGAGTAAAAGGATCCTGAGTTGCCATATGGAATTCATACTCTTTCCCAATTTATGCAATCTCCGAAACATGAGAGATATAGTCATTTTTGTGGTACGATATCTGAAATGGAATCCAAGACATATAATATTACTTAAGGCAAGGTAGGATTTGACTTTGAGTGCTTGGTGTGATGCAGATTGGGGAGCATGTCTAATCACACAAATATCTTTAATGGCCTCGTTTATTCAGTTAGGTGGATCACCGGTTTCTTGGAAAACATTCAAACAAGACACACTCTAACTCGTCAGCGTGTGTAGAAAATAAGAAAGAAAAATTATTTTCTAGATCAAGTAGAAAATAAATATAATACTATAGATTTTTTATATTATTATTTCAGGAAATAAAAATTATTTAGAATTAGTAAAAATTCACTATATTTATTCTGCACTATATAATATCTAACACAAACTATTTAATATTAGTTAAACTTCATCAAAATGATGATAAAGTTTTTAAACTAAATTTTATATTATATCATATATATAAAAATAACTAAATAAAAGTTTCTCAAGTAGGTTTTTACACAATATATATATATATACATAACCACACATTCATTGTAAAAAAATACAAAGTACAAACAAAAATTAAATATTAAGGCTATATATAAAGTATTTATAGTAGTATGTAGAAGTGTATATGCATCTAGCAATCTATATAATATTAGAACCTAAAATTAACATTTTATGAAAAATAGAAATATGAACATAACAGCATTTATAATTTTATAATACAAACTAGGAGTTTTCCTGCGCCATGCGCAGATATAAAAATTTTAAAAATATTTTTATATAAACAAATTTCCAATTTTCAGTATTTCAATTTAAATTTTATTAGTTAAAAAATAAAACCATAATGTAACATTTCTAGTTTCAAGTTTACTTTAACTTTTTTATTTTATTTTATTTAAATTGTAATAATAATAATAAAAATTTATAGAGTTATGTTATTCATATTATATTTTATTCAGTTAACTTTTATTTTAAATTAGTTCTAATAAATATATACATTAATATAAATAATATATATAAGTTGATAAATATATAATTATAACTACATTTATTTTGATAATAAAAATATGATTCATAAATTGATTGAAAAAAAAATTCGTAACTATTATTTATGTATATAATTATATTATTTTAGTAGATATGGAAAAATTATTACTTATTAGTAGTACTATATTTCTAAAATCTTACCAAAATGGATATTTGTAGAAAAATAATATTTTGATATAAAATTTATTAATTATTACTATATTACGAAATTTTGCCAAAAATATGAATCCGTATATAGAAAATAGTCATTACCATATTTAAGAAATTATACCAAAAACATAAATTTTAATATAGAAAATTTTACATGTCGCACTTAGATTGATGACATGTCATATTTCTTTTAAGCCATGTCATCATTTTTTGTTGAGAGTAATTGTAATGATGACACATGTACAAATCACTTCTCAAATATAGTCTAGGGGATAAATAGCTTCGAATTAGTTATTCTAAAAAGTATAATTTTTGTAAGCGAATATCAATAGGAAAAAAAGAAAATAATATTTTAAATATGCCCATAAAGTTAAACTAAGTAAATCAATAATATATGTCATTTAAAAGGTATTAGAAAATCTTTTAGTTTGTTTATTTTTGAACAAACAGTGTTAAAAAAATTAAACTATTAGTGCAAATTCCCGCATATCGCAAATAGAAACTCAGAATTAAAAATCTGGCAGAATATGTATTGCACATTCGCCATTAGTGTGTATCGCATGTTGGTTGTTGCATATACTTGCCAGAAAGTCATTTAACATGATAATAAGTTTACTAATTAAATTGTAACAATAAATAAAGAGACATGCACATGAACTTGTGTCTTCCATGCAGCTTTGTTAGAGCTCATTAAATTTGCCTAATTATATCAAAACTGACTATATGTTGTTCTTGTTTCTTTTCTAAACAAATTGAAGAACCTAATGAATCAGTCTCATCCTAGAAAATATATCGGACCAAAAAAAATAGAAAGAAAAAATAGAGCATATTGCAAGAATTTGTTGTTAAAAGTGCAAACTGTAATTATATGTTTCACAATCCAACTTAATAATTTTCTATAAGAACTAGAGATTTTTTCTGCGGTACGCGCGGATTACGGATTTATATTTTTAAATTATATATTTATGTTAATTGTATTGCTTTTGTTTTAGTATTTCTTATCATTTTGATGCAAATTCTAAACGGTTTATTTGTTGAATTTATTTAGACTCTTTTCATATATATTGTAAATCATGTACTCTAAATATTTTTTGTTGACAGAACTGTTAAAAATCATCTTTTAATTTACATGTTATGTAGATTGCTTAACCATTGTTTAATTTATTTTATTATCTTGTGTAATCTATAATAAATCTATGTAATTATGTATATCTAATACCAATACTTTATAAATAAATGAATAAGCTTCACATTAAATTTTAAAACTTTTAGTTGAGATATTCTGATATTAAACACCTATTTATTTTGATATATATTATTTTGATATTTTGACATAAGTTTAGACAAAACGATTAGTATTTTTTAATAGAATGAAGGTAGTTTTAAACGTATTTTTTGTTAGTTTCATACTATATGTGTTTAAATGATTTTTTATTCTAAAAATGAAATTTACGATTAAATTAATTTTTATATTTAAAACTAAAATGAAACATCATTTTAAAATAACTGTATAAACAACTTTAATTATTTATATTATAAATACAAATATAGATATATAATACATAAATATATTTAATAAATATATATTAACTAATTTGTGCTTTACCAATTAGTTTATGTATGTAGATTAGAACATACAATTGACCAATTAGTCAAATTTCATTAGGTTTAGATTCGAGATAGCATACGATATGCTTGCACACTTGGAGCAGCTGATACACATACACCTATGTCTCAAATCTCAATAGGAGGGAGGGGTCCTCTAAATCGCTAATTAATTCTCTCCACAGCATGTTCAGTTACAAAGAAACACATCTAAATTCATAACTCGCATCAGAAGAAAATTAAAAGATGCAAATGAATAACAGTATTATAACAAAGACTTTGAGCTGAGTTTCCATCTAGACCCTCGATAATTGAGTTTCCATTATCAACCTCTTCCATGTTTGCTATTTCCTTGTTATCATCTTCTACAGCTGGTTCCTCTTGTAAGGCTTTTTTCGACTCTCTTTTTGTAGACAACATGCATGTAAGTCACGTTACTTTAAAAAGCCATAGCCCCATCACACAGAAGAAGAAAGATAGAGCTCGCATAAAAATAGGGGATGGAATACCAAAAAAATTATAAAAGAACTATTGAACCGGTATGCCCGGAAAGGGGATCATTCCAAGACATCGGTTTCCATGTGCTTTCCACTGTGAATAAAACGTAGGGAGAGAAGGCTGTATGAGTAAAACGTGCCGGCTGCTCCTCCCACAAGCACGATACATGGCAGCCCATCCTCAGAACTTGAAATCGTACGTGGACTCAGTAGGGAGGCCCACAGTGCCACCATGTGCCTAATTCCATCATTATTCATTATCCTCGAAAATTTATTATTGTCAACACATATTAATACACAATTGATTAGATATTCTGGTACTCAATTTGAAACGATCTACATAATAGGCATGGATCTATTGATAATATGTATAACACACATGTACCTTTACATTAAAGAATGAAGCGGGCAGCATCATCAACTTTTCCCCAATTTTTCTTCCAACTCGTTATGTCTCCTCCTTGCCCGTCTTTCTTTATTGTTCTCTCCCTCTCTGCATGTCTTCAGTCGATGATAATGTAATTAGCTTAGTTGTTTGAACAGGAACGCTTCATACCATAAAGATTTCAGTTCAGTTTACGCGACCATAAACATTTTAACAAAATGTATCATTGTCATCTGGAACTTTACAAATTTATTAATCTTGAAATCTAACAAAAGCCTTCAACGCTTCAATTCGAGACATGATGAATCCAAGTTTACATCTCCGACGAAGCTTTTCCGCAATAACGAAACGTTCCAATTTTCCTGGATCTCCGGTGACTTTCTTCTTCTCTACTGCAATTCTAGAATCAGAGCACATCCACATTAATTATATTTCTATCTGATGCAGCCGCCTCCGAGACCTGAAACTTAACCAATCAAGACCAATACACTTCAATATCGCTTAAACAATTTTTGTGGAAAGCAGAGCATGGAGAGATTAGAATAGAGTAGTAAGATTCTTTTTTCTTCAACTCTCTTATCCACCGAATGGGTTGGTTGTATATATACGAAGAGTTTGGTGGATGCGAAGCGTTTGGGTGCCATAGGGGAGTTAAAGATATGAAGACAGACAAAGATATGAAGAGCTTTGATGGTTGACAGTGGTGGAGGAGGATTACGCTACATCTCGAAGAAAACAGGAAGATGAATAGTTCGTATGGGCCAGATATTGAGTTTCTGATGAAGAATGCACAACTATCAAACAATAAAACACGAAAGCCCGAATTCAACCCAACTTATGTCTGACGTGGAAAACAAATCGCACCCCATTGGTCGATTTAAAGATCCGACGGGAAGGCCTTCTCTAAGCAGGATATCTATCTATTCTATTAAAACAGAATTACAAAATTAGATTAACCATTAGTTTTTTACTATATTTACATTGTCATGCCACTGAAATATTAAATGAAGCTATATTTAAATATGATTGTCTTTTCCTAATTTAAATAATAGATATAAGCATTTAATATTTTTTTCCTAATTTAAATAATAGATTTCCTTAATAAAATCTTAACCAAAATATATTTGCTAATATATTTCGTATTAAGATATTATATATTTTTAATATTTATTAGTAATAAATAATAAAATAAAAATCACACATCATAATCAATTTATATAACATATAAATGAAATATAAAATATTTTTTCAAATATTATTAGCATAATGCTTCCACATATAAGTCCAATTAGTTATAAATATAAGATTTGTTTATATGATACACTGTGATATAATAGACGATTAAATCACAAAATATAATTATTTTAAAGTAATAAATGAAATCATTATGTTTAAAAATGTTATACTAACAATTATGTAATAAATTTTAATTTACAAATATATATAGTATATCATTAGTACAGAGAACAAAATTAAAGTGAAAGAAAATATTTATACAGTTACGGGTCAAGCTTTAGAAATAAACAAAAACAGCGCAACATTATTTTTCTTTAACAAATTTATTTTAATAGAAATTATAGTTCCAAATATGGTTATATATTTTATGTATTTATAAATCTATTTTCTTTGTTTTTGAGGGATGCTAAGATAATTTAATTGAAAAAAAATTATAACCCACCTCTATATTATTTTAATTAGGAAATTTAAAATTTATATCAAAATATTTTACTAAAATTTTAATTGTAATTTTTATTATAACTGCAAAGATTAAGTTCCAATCTAAATTTATGTTTATATATTACAAATATATCGTTTAATATTAAAAGAAAAATTAAAAATATAAAATAAATACCCGCCCGGTCGGACGGATCAAGATCTAGTTCTGCTCATATTACTTGTTTGATGTACACATTAATGAAAAATTTCAAACTGATTTTGCGATTTCTCAAAAGTTAGGTTGATGATAGTAGGTATAGTACTAGTAGTATGTAACACTGCAAAATGATAAAACGATAATTCAATTATGTAAATGTAACAGAATTACAATATCATTAAGCGAAAAGAAACTTGATTGAAAACTAACAAAAAAGATGTAATCAATTGGTAACAAAATAATAGTTATGCATCACTCGCAAATCGTTTGATAAGTCGTGGGGCGCAAAACAAGCAAGCTACAAGAGCTGAGATGATGATGAGCGCAAAAGGCACAAATACGATGGTTAGGATGAAACCTGTATCCATTTCCTTATTTTTCTTCGTTCACCAAACTTTTCAGTCTCTCTAAGTTTCCTCTCTTTTTATTTTAGCCTACCAATCAATTGTACATATATATACATGTATTGTTGATTCTTAATTTACATTTTTGTGGGTAAGTCACAGAGTTTTGTAAAGTCTAGATTTTCTATTAGGAACTAGTAAAATTGGAAATGTTTTGTCGGAAAACAAAGTACATAGAAAAATGTTTTGTTTTCTTTATTGATTCTTAGGTCCAAGTCCCTTCTATTTATACAAAATTTTCTTTCCTAAAACATAGATACACAAAATATATGATCATATCTAACCATAACTAATGTAGATATGTACATATCTCAATATCCTCTCTAAATTTGGAGACTGTAGGTTTTGAACTCCAACTTGACTATAATTTCCTTTTTACTAAGTGCCTTCGTCAAAATATCAGCACATTGCATCTTTGTCGAAAAATATTTTGTTGTAACAAAACCTCTCACGATCTCATCCCTTAGACATTGTTTGAGAAGTGATTTCCCATGTATCATCACCACATTGATTTTGAAAGAAAAACGATGACATGACATACTAACAATGATGACATGACTTGAAGTTAATTGTAATATGAACATTTACTTTTGATGTTGATTTATATTTTTTGGAAATTTTGTTTTGAAATATTACTCATAGACCACCATTAATATAACAATAAATAATATAATAGTAGAAATAGAAATATAATAATATTTTAAAATTTTTGAAATATATTTTTTTAATATATTTTATTACTAAAACAATTCTTCACGATTTATGAAGTTTTTTTAAAAATATAATTTTCTAATACCATAAGTTTTTTTTTAATATATAAATTATTTAGAAGTATTAATTAGTTTTATTTTTTGATAATTATATCCTAACAAAATTTTCTCTTAATTATATAGAGTTTGATTTAATATATCTCATCAAAAGGAATAGATGAAAAATAAAACTAATTTTAAATATATAGAAACATATTATTAAACATATATAAATATATTATTAAATATATATTAAAAATATAAGTTAATTTAGTTTTAAATTAAACATTGTAAGCAAATAATAAAATCTAAAAATTACCAAAATTTTATTTTAAAATATAATTTAAATTTTAAAATTTTTATTATTGCAAATGATGCAAGAAAACATCTAATCTCTTATGAAATGATAATTAACTCCAACATTCTGCGTCCTTTTATGGAAAATGGGATTAGCTGCCCATATTAATCGCTGAAATATTATCACAATGACTCGGAATTCGTTTGTCAAAGCAGACAACAAATGTAGTCAGTACATTCTTCAACCAAGTAAACTCTTTAATTGTATCCGACATTGCTTTGTATTCTGCCTCCGTTGACGAGCCAGGGTGTGTCTTGTTTGAATGTTCTCCAAGAAACCGGTGACCCACCTAACTGAATAAACCAGGCCGTTAAAGATCTTTGCGTGATGAGACATGCTCCCCAATCTGCATCACACCAAGAACTCAAAGTGAGAGCCTGCCTTGCCTTAAGTAATAATATTATCTGTCCTGGGTTCCATTTCAAATATCGTACCACAAAAATGACTATATCCCTCCTGTTTCGGACCTTGCATAAATTGGGAAAGAATATGAATTCCATATGGAAATTAAGGTCCCGTTACTCTCAAGTAAATCAATCTTCCAACTAAATGTCAATATCTAGTCGGTTCTGAAATCGCTGCATCTTCAACCAACGCAAGTTGGTGATTCTGATCCATCGGAGACGATGCAGGATTTCCACCAAGAAATCCTGCTTCAGTGATATTTTCAAGAGCAAACTTCTGTTGGAATAAGTAGATCCCTGAAGTAAATCCGGATTGAACACATTGAAAACATATAAAGCAGTGAGAATCAACTCATGTGAAATAGAGCATAAAGAATATCTCTCTCATGGATCTAGCTCACGAGGCACTACTGCATAGCATCTCTATTTTAACCGACTGTTCCATCCACAACCAACCATCTGTCAGTCAGTTGCTGGAGCTTATTGGGAAAGAATTTATAAGAGATGTATTTGCTACTGATCATGCAATAATACTATACAACTTGTTCTGGTTAAGTTTGCGGAATTGCCACTATAGGGGGACAGGTTCGTGTGACTTCTATTGATTATAATCTTGTCAGTTTTGTCATTGCTTAAGTTTCTGCTATATTGTCCATTTATCTGAGTGACAATTAAATTAATGGGCTAAAATATGTGGACTGGGTTATAAGTATTTACCCTAATCTAAGTAGTAACTAGTATATAAGGAAGTGTAAGAATTAGAGAGAACGTTATCTAGAAGGTAGATCACTCATGATCATGGAGAGCCGTACTCTCTAGCAATTCTCTCAAGTTTGTAAATACTTTTATATCAATATAATAATACCATAAATCATTTATGTAAATAGTACATAATTACAATATCATTAAGCAAAACAAAACTTGAATAAAACTAACAAAAAGACATAATTAATTGGTAACAAAATAGTTATGCATCGCTCACAAATCGTTTGATAAGTCGTGGGACGCAAAACAAGCAAGCAACAAGAGCCGTGATGAAGATGAGCGCCACAATGACGATGATGGTTAGGATGAAACCTGTATCCATTTTCTTGTTTTTCTTCGTTCACTAAACTTTTCAGTCTTTATAAGTTTTCTTCTCTTTTTATTTTAGCATACCAATCAATTGTACATATATATACATGTATTGTTGATTCTGAATTTACATTTTTGTGGGTAAGTAACAGAGTTTTGGAAAGTCAAGATTTCCTATTAAGAATTAGTAAAAATTGGAAATGTTTTGCCAGAAAACAAAGTACATGGAAAAATATTTTGTTTTCTTTATTGATTCTTAGGTCCAATACCCTTCTATTTATAAAAAGTTTTCTATCCTAAAACATAGATACACAGAATATACGACATATCTAATCATAACTAATGTAGATATGTACATATCTCAATCCCTCTCTAAATTTGGAGAGTGTAAGTTTCGAATTCCAACTTGATAAGAAATACCATAAATTCCTTCTTACCAAGTGCATTCGTCAAAATATCAACACATTGCATCTTTGTCGAAACATGTTTTGTTCAAACAAAACCTCTCACGATCTCATCCCTTAGGCATTGTTTGAGAAGTGATTTCCCATGTATCATCACCACATTGATTTTGAAAGAAAAACGATGACATGACATAATAACAATGATGACATGACTTGAAGTTAATTGTGATATGAACATTTACTTTTGATGTTGATTTATATTTTTGACTTTTTTTTTTTGAAATATTACTCATAGGTCATCATTAATATAACAATAAATAATATAATAGTAGAAATAGAAATAATATAATATTTTATAATTTTGAAATATTTTTTTATAATTTTATTACTAAAAAAATTCTTCACCATTTATGAAGTTTTCTAAAAACTGTAATTTTCTAATCCTAATACCATAAGTTTTTTTAATATATATATAGAGTTTTATTTTTTAGAATTATTAATTAATTTTGATAATTATATCCTAACAAAATTTTCTCTTAATTATATAGAGTTTGATTTAATATATTTCATCAAAAGAAATAGATGAAAAAATAAAATTAATTTTAAATATATATATATATATATATAAATCACCAAAATTTTATTTTAAAATATAATTTAAATTTAAAACTTATATTTTTTTGCAAATGATGCAGGAAAACATCTAATCTCTTATGAAATGATAATTAATTCCAACATAATGCGTCTTTTTATGGAAAATGGGATTAGCTGTCCATATGAATCGCTGAAATTTTATCACAATGAACCGGAATTTGTTGTCAAAGCAGACGCCAAATGTAGTCAGTAGATTCTTCAACCAAGTCAACTCTTTAATTGTATCCGACATTGTTTTGTATTATGCCTCCGTGACGAGCCAGAGTGTGTCTTGTTTGAATGTTTTCCAAAAAACCGGTGACCCACCTAACTGAATAAACCAGGCTGTTAAAGATATTTGTGTGATGAGACATGCTCCCCAATCTGCATCACTCCAAGTACTCAAAGTCAAAGCCTGCCTTGCCTTAAGTAATACTATCTGTCCTGGGTTCCATTTCAGATATCATACCACAAAAATAACTATACCCCTCCTGTTTTGGAGCTTGCATAAATTGGGAAAGAGTATGAATTCCATATGGCAACTCAGGTCCCGTTACTCTCAAGTAAATCAATCTTCCAACTAAATGTCGACATCTAGTCGGTTCTAAAATCGTCGCATCTTCAACCAACGCAAGTTGGTGATTCTGATCCATCGGAGACGATGCAGCCTTTCCACCAAGAATTCCTGCTTCAGTGATATTGTGAAGAGCAAAATTCTGTTGGCATAATTAGATCTCTGAAGTAAATCCGGATTGAACATGTTGAAAACATATAAAGCAGTGAGAATCAACTCATGTGAGATAGAGCATAACGAATATCTCTCTCATGGATCTAGCTCACGGGGCATTACTGCATAGCATCTCTATTTTAACCGACTGTTCCAGCCCCAACCAACCTTCTTTTTTTGGCAGCAACTTAAAAACAGACTCAAACGAACTCTGTAAACCAACTTGGTAGCTCTGCATCCACAACCAACCTTCTGTCAGTCAGTTGCTGGAGTTTACTGGGAAAGAAGTTATAAGAGATGTATTTGCTACTGATCATGCAATAATACTATACAACTTGTTCTGGTTAAGTTTGCGGAATTGCCACTGCAGGGAGAGCACGTACGTGTAACTTCTATTGATTGCAATCATGTCAGTTTTGCTATTGCTTAAGTTTCTGTTATGTTGCTCATTTATCTGAGTGACAATTAAATTAATGGGCTAAAGTATGTTGCCTGGGTCATAGGTAGTTACCCTAATCTAAGTAGTAACTAGTATATAAGGAAGTGTAAGAATTAGAAAGAGCTTTATCTAGAAGTTAGATCACTCATGATCATGGAGATGTGAGAGTACTCGCTAGCAATTCTCTCAAGTTTGTAAATACTTTTATTATCAATATAATAAAACCATAAATCATTCATGTAAATACTATATAATTACAATATCATCAAGCGAAACAAAACTTGAATGAAAACTAGCTAACAAAAAGACATAATTAATCGGAAACAAAATAGTTATGCATCGCTCACAAATCTTTTGATAAGTCATGGGGCACAAAACAAGCAAGCTAGAAGAGTCGAGATGATGATGAGCGCCACAACGACGATGGTTAGGATGAAACATGTATCCATTTTCTTCTTTTTCTTTGTTCACCAAACTATTCAGTCTTTATCAGTTTTCTTATCTTTTTCTTTTAGCCTACCAATCAACTATACATATATATTTATACATGTATTTTTTATTCTGAATTTACATCTTTGTGGGTAAGTCACAGAGTTTTGGAAAGGCTAGATTTCTTATTAAGTAAAACATTTAAAACTTTTATACCTTAGAAGTAGTAGTTATATGATATATATTTATTTAAACCTAAATAGTTTAGGTATAATTTTAATACTACTATTATAAATATTTTAGTTATAATTTTATGTAGTTTCTATTTGAATAACATAAAAGATTAATTCATAGGCACAATGTCCAACTTTGCTTTATATTTACCAAATTTTACAATGAAAGTATGATTATTATATACTTATTGTGTGCATATACGTATTTGAAATACTATTGTTTAGTTTTTTAAAATGCATATCGAATAGTATAGTATCTAGATTTAGCTCTTATTCCTAATAAATATTCTGATGAAATTAAATTAATATTAAATATATTTTTGGGACATAAGAAAATGGGAAATATATATTTAATTTTAAACTAACGTTATGTAATATTTTATTTATTAAAATTAAATATACAAAATCTAGAATATTAGATATATCTTCTACTTGAGCTAGTTACATTATATATTATGCTGGGAATATTATGTTTTATTAATTCACAGATACTTTATAATGGTTAGAAGTTTGTCGAAATTTCATTTTCAGTTTATTGATTAATATTCTTAGATAATATAGTCTCTAATGGACGAATTTATGATAAATATTCTCCATAATTTTCTTTTTTGTGTCGCTGAGATATACTTTAATGTCAATATGTAAAAAGTATTAGAAATTTCACATAATTTATTTTGGAGCCTGCTTAGATTTTTATTTTTTCGTATATTTTATTAGAATTTTTCATCAAATATCTTTTTTAATGGGACTTATGTGAGATCATTTTAAATTTCATATGTTATGTTGATTGCTTTAATAAATTTTTATAAGCATGGATCCTATAGTTTTTGTGGGTGAATTATATTAAAGGCTTATGTAGAGGCATCATGTACTTTGGGTTATTGTGAATAACTTTTTCTTTTAAGAAATTGTAGAATATAATTTTTAAGGTTTGTTTTAAAATCATATTTGATTAGTTTACGGATGATTTGAATTACAAGTTTCTAAAATTATTGTGTCAAAACATAATATAGTACTGTTATTAAAATTTTAATTGTCGACGAGTAAACAATTATATTTTATTTTATTAATAAAAATCAGTTAAAACTACATTAAAATGGTGTAAAACACAAGTGGATTACTTTTACCTTTATTTATTTTTTTGTAAATTTATTGTAAACCATCTAATTTCAGTTTAATCATATATTTTATTTTGATGCATAAGCTATTTGTATATCTTGACATACTTTAACATAGAATTTATCAATTTTATTGATTTTAATTTTTGAAGGAGTTAGCATATATAAATCAAGTTAGTTAATTTCTCTTTTTGTTTATCTTAATTAATATTTTTTAAATTTTATTATCACAGATTTATTTTTTATAAGTTGTAAGATTTATAAAAATACCAAACTATTATGATAATTTGGCATATTTTTTTATTTTAAAATTATATATATATATTTTTAATAGCATATAGGTAAAACAATAGTGGACATAATTTTGTTTTTTTCTTATTAAACTCTTTTTATGTTAAATTTTAAGTAAGTTAGTGTCAATAGAAATCAAAATTTTAAGATATTTTTTAAATTTTTCAATTTATATTTTTGTGTTTAATTTAATTTATTTTTACATACATTAGTATTTTTTAATTTGATTTATTTGAATAGTTTATTCTTTTGTTAATTAAAATTTTATATTTAATTTTCAAGTATTTAGTTCATGTATCAACTTAGTCAAGAGATCAGATGATACGAGACAAGAGAATCTAATCATAATTCGAACAAGTTCTATAGTCACAATTTAAATGGAATTTAGAGGCAGTGGATACGACATAACGCTAAAAACAAGCAAAACTCGGGAAACAACTAAGAGATGATGCGAGACAAGAAAAAGGGTTTATGGATTGGTGCAAAGAAGTTCTAATCACAATTCGAAAGGAATACAAGTTTCTACGCCGATAATCAACTTACAGGCGATGAGATATAGTGACAGCGAGAGTGCGACACCTACAGATCCTCTCTCTCTCCCTCCCTCCCTCCCTCCCTCCTTCCCTCTATTTCTCTCTCTCCCTCCCTCCTTCCCTCTATTTGGCTTTTGATTTTCTATTTTACTATAAAAATTAACATTTCTAAATAACTTGTAAAATGTTAATACTTATTTTAGTTTAATTACATATAATACTAATTTTGTTTTACTTTTATATATAATGATGAATTAATCATATTAATTATTATATTCTTAACTATTTGTTGTTGAAATTCGAAATTATTATATATATTAAGTTAGTATATGTATATTTTTTTTTACTTTTGTTAGTTTGTCTTATTCGATATTGATTTGTATTTTATTTTGAAAGAAACAGTTTTTTGGAAATATTGACATTTTAAAAAAAATTATGGAAAATAATGATGTATCATAATTTGATTGGTAATCTTAAATATTATGTGGACACTCTCAACTTTTATATAGTATAGATTTCTACCTATTGATTAAAAAAAATCTTTGATAGCAAAAAAAGAACATTATGTTCATGTGTATGGGAAAGAAAGTAGATGCAATAACTCATGTGAACGTGGATATGTGTGCACATTCTAATCCTTCCCACTACTATATTCTGAAATAAAACACAACATTAAATGATAAAATGATCGAATAACTCTTTTGATTTTAACTGATGATCTCTACATGTTCGTCGTCTTCAAACTCATCACCCATCACTCTTTCTCTTGCCTTCCTTGCCTACAATTCCCACATGTTTAATAGGAATATTAAATATACATCACTTTCACTCAACATATCAAAAGACGTATCATGGTTGTACTTTCACAATCATTAAATGTATTAAACCAACATATCAAAAGACGTATCACTTGCAGTGATTTACTAACCTGTTGTTTCCAGTTGGTGAAGGTGACAATAAAACCGAGAAGAACAGCTTGTACACAAGACCCAACTGTAATACCAATCCAGAGTCCTCTTCCTCTCATTTTAAACCTAAATCCTAACACAACAGCGGATGGTATTCCAAAAAGATAATATGCAGCTAGGTTAACATATGCACCAAGATCTTGCCTCCCTGATCCTCTAACTACACCTGTTTCATTTCATTAAGTTAGTCTCTAAGTTAGTCAATGACTTCAATATTTAGGAACAGATTTAACCTGAAAGAACTGCGTGGAGGGCATCGACTATGACTGATAAAGAAACTAGAGGAGCCATTGTCCTTACATAATCCACAACTTCGGTTTCAGAGCTGAATAGGTAACCAAATACGTTCCTTGAAGCAAAGAATATTGCACTCACCATTAGTGATTCTACTCCTGTCATAACCATCACTGTGTAAACCGCCATTCGAGCCCTTTTCTGTTTTCCAGCTCCTAGTTCGTTTGCAACTCTTGTACTGCAAGCAACCAAAAAAAAAGATAGAGACAAATGTGATCAGATGGTTTTTAGATATCTCTCATTTTCTTGTTAAATCGAAGAAAGAACCTTGCTGCTGCGCCTAGACTCTCTGGTATTTGGTACAAGGAGGAGACTGTTAATATACTGTTGAAAAAGAAAGCAAGCAAGTGAGTTTATATGAAGATATTCATTCCAAAATACGAGAAAAGCTGGTGATGGGCATAGCGAAATGAAACATTGGTCTTAAGCCCCCAATTTTATATGAATTAATATAAATAAGCATATGCTTCCAAATTGATAAAAAAAAATTGTCATTTTCGGCCTCCAAGATCTTAGGACCAACATAAGTCTTTAGAAGATAAGGAACATACCACACAGAGAGAACAGAGGTTTCTAGCCTCGGATTTGGTAACAACCCAGAGACCAAGACAAGAAACTCGGATGACCACCACTCAAGGCTAATTCAACACCATAAGACCCAAAAAAATATGATCATTGATCTGCGAACAAAACCAAAAAGAAAAAGAAACAAAGAGGTTGTTCATACCAAATCATAGATGCAGATGGGATACCAAACCGGAAAAACTCTCTCATTCCTTTAAACACACTCATGGAGATCTTCCCACGAGTCTTGCTACAGCTAGAAGAAAACGTCATATACAATCCAAGCACAGTCGCGTTAAGCCAGTAAGAAACACTGATGGCAGTAGCTGCACCTAAGCTTCCAAGCCCAAACTTGAACACCAAGCTCCAGCAGAGAACAACATGGCAACACAGAGCAGACACTGAGCTCATAATCAAAGGCAAAACCAGACTCTGCGCTTGGAAAAACCGAACAAGCGGTTGTAATGTAGCGTATGCAAAGAGAGCTGGTATGAGCCTAGTGGCGAACTTTCCTGCTTCTTGAGAAACAAGAGGATCTTGTCCAATGAAAGAGAGTATCTCACCCATGTAACTCCAGAGAACAGACAAAGGGATAGAGACAATGAAGAGAGAGAAGATCCCTGTGTAAGTATGTTCTCCAAGCTTCTCGAACTGCTTAGCTCCATTAGCTTGACCACATGAAGTCTCCAACGCACTAGCCAATCCAAACTGTAAGCAAACAAAAAAAAATTAAAAGGTTTACATAAATATAGATCTTTAAATTTATTTAAATTTTCTTTTCATTAAAATGTTTACTAATTTTTTTACTATAGCTCCAAAATCTTAGGGTCGTGATTAATGGCATAGTTTTTCAAGAAAAGAAAGAGATCATACGACGAGGTTAAAGCCAGTGACGCTGCAGAAAGAAACGGCGATGGCAGTGCTTGAGAGGTAAAGCTCACCGAGATGACCAACCATCATGATGGATATGACTTGAAGAAAGTCCATAGAGAAGTTCACTGCAACCATAGGACCTGCTATGTAAGTGAGCCTCCTAGTCTCCGAGAAAACCCCATCTCTTTTGTTGACTTGTTCTTCTTCTCCTCCGGTGAGCAGACCCTTCTCCGCCGTCTCCATTTTCCTGACTTCGGTGCTGCTTCTCCGGAGACTGCGAGATTTGAGTGTGAATATTAATAAAGTCTCCCTACTTTGTACACTAGTAGTAGTAGTAGTTATTTACATTTGTGAAAGTTGGCGGAGTGTCGTGTTATAATTCTATACCACTTCGAGATAGTACAGCAGCGTCTCACTTATTGATGCAGCGAGTCTTATATCGTGAAATTGTCTTCAATTTAGGATTTCCTTATTTAATATTATTTATTTATGAAAATATATATATGTAATAATATTATTTAATATTATTTATTATGAAAACATTTTAAATCGTTTTATGATTTAAATGATATTATGAAATTTTAGTTTATAACATATCTAGGGGATTTTTCCGTGCTCATGCATGAACATAAAATTTTAAAAGTAAATATATTTTAATAATTAAATTTTATCTTAATTTAAAATCAATTTATAATTTGTATGTATAATCTATATTAATAATATTATATTATTTTAATTATACATATGATTTTAGATATGTTATATCTAGTCGGTTTTATTGTTTTTATAGTCAATTCAACAATAATAATTTTTATTTTAAATATATTAAAATTATAATTAATATTCTTATTTGCATTACGTTGGTTAGTGTCTTAGATATGTAAATATATTTGAAGAAGATAATGTATAACTTAAGATATATCATGCTTAGAATGAAATAAAAAAACTAAAGTATATGATTCTAAATTACATAAATTAATATAATGATAATACTCTACAGTATCATGCATATAAAAATTTTACAAAGAACTAAATTGTAACAGTTCTTTAATATTTTATTTTCATTTGTAAATATGTTTTGGGTCATCCTATAATTTACATTTATAAAACTAAATTATTATTATTATAAAATTATATATTCTTACTGTATTTAAATATATGATTTTAGATATAAATTGGATTAGTGGAGCCACTCATGTTGTGTGTACATTGAGTTACATATATTTAATTCAAAATAAACTATAATTATTTTTATTATAATTAATTAAAATCAAATTAATTTTATTATCATTTAAATGTGCATGTATTTTCATGATATTTATCGTTGATTTTAAAAAAAAAAACAAATATCATAAAATGAAACAAAGAGCAATAGGAAGTTACATACATAAGTAACTAATACATTTTTGGAAGCTCAAGAACACATATCAAAATATGTTTATTGTTATTTTATTTCTTATAATATCTACTAAAAATAACCATCTTACAAAAATTGTGTGATTGTATTTCGAAATCATATTATATAAATAAAATATAATTTATATAATTTTTTGCTGTAATTAAAAGATATTATAGTCAAATAAATATGTTAAAAATAAAACATTTCAATAATACTAATTAATTATAAATTATTCTTAGTCAATCAAACATATATCAGTTTGTGTTACTTAATTATTATATGCAGTCATCTAAGAAAATAGTTATATATATATATATATATATATATATATATTTCTATTACTTTGAAAAATATATATTTTGTATTTTTTTAAATTATGAAATCACATTATATACAAATATATATTTTTCATCTAAGAAAATTTAGATATAAAGAAATATTTTATTACCTCGAAGTATATTTTATGTTATTTAAAAATATTTTTAAATGGAATATTACTATTTTGTGAATTTTTCTTTTTAATGAAATCATATGATATACACATATATATTTTCGTTTTTAAATTTGTTTCTTAAATTTTATAAAATTTTCCTTTTTATTATATATGCTATTGAATTTTTTTAAAGAAGACTAAATAAAAAATAAATAATAGTATTTAAAAATAATATTTTTAATTCATTAAGAGTATTAATGTAATCAACCATCGTGATAACTAACGTGAGTGCGATACATATGAAACTGACTTCTCAGATAATATTATAGAGATTTATGGTTATGATAATCATATAGGTATTTTAGCTTTTTGCTCAAACGTGTTTAATTTGGGGGGGGGGGGGGGGGGAGGGGAGGGGGGGTAGGTGTTTTAGGTATGGCTTATAAATAGCCTTCTTTGAAGTTGTCAATGGATTAGTTTTTGACGTTTAATAAAAGAGAGAGCTTCTCTTGTTATTTGTTATTGATTTGATTAAATTCATTGACACAAAAAGCAGGTATCAAACATAGATTTTGGAATCCCTTAATTGAGCGAAACTGTTCTCTAGCGTGGTTTTTTGAATACCTAGATTGAGCTGATTATCTCGTTCATATGTTGCACCACTTAGTCACCGATGCATGTGTTCTCTGTCATTCATCTAATTGGGTTATGATGTCGAATTAAGAAACCGCATCTGAGATCAACCATTGGTGAAAGTTTGTAATGAAATTACCAACAAACATTGTTAAAAGAGTAGAAACAAGATATGAAGTCTTTGATTGGTTAAAAAATAGTTTCAGTGATGCCCATAGCATTTGCAATATATGGTTGACATCCTTGTGTCTAGCTGTAGTCTGTTTTGTTAACCATTTATTAATTGAATGTGTCTATAGCTAGCCCAAAATTAATTAGACTGGCCAAGCCCAAGGACGGCCTGCCTGACACCTCTAGTATCGGTAATCGGTATTGAAACACATGTTCTTCTTCATTGTGGTATGAGTTACAATACCTTGAGGCCAAAGGTAAAATGAAAAATGGAGATATAGCATGGCAGATTGGGTTTGGAATGCTTTAAGGCTAACACTGCCCTCTGGAAATGCACCTCTGAGATTGATTCGAAAGACCAGAATGCATGGTCTGATTGAATACACTTGTATCCTGTCTATGAAAATGGTTCAAACGCTTTGGAAACATAGCTCGTTTCTTGACATTGATTCACTGCTCTTGAGTATCTTCATGCATTGTAGGAAAAAATCAATATTGCTTGATTAATGATTATTAACCTTTGATAAGGAAAAGAAAAAAATGAGGCCAAACTCACGTGCACGTACGTACATGAATACGCACATGCAGTTCCTCATTACTATTATAGAAAACAACAACACTGAAAATAAAATCACAACATTAAATGAGAAACTGATCGAAAAGGTCATTTGATTTTAACTGATCATGTCTACATGTTCTTCATCTTCAAACTCTTCACCCATCAGTCTTTCTCTTGCCTTCCTCGCCTGCAATGCCCACATGATTCATAGGAATATTAAATAGACATCACTTTCACTTACTCTCTCAAATTGACTATTCATTTTGCTATTAACTGTATGAAGCCAACATAGCAAAGGACATCACTTTCAGTAATTTACTAACCTGCTGTTTCCAGTTAGTGAGGCTGACGATAAGACCTAGCAACACAGCTTGTAAACAAGACCCAACTGTAATCCCAATCCAGAGTCCTCTTCCTCTCATTTTAAACCTAAAACCTAATACAATAGCAGTTGGTATTCCAAAGAGATAGTATGCAGCTAGGTTTACATATGCTCCAATATCTTGCCTCCCTGATCCTCTAGCCACACCTGTTTCATTCCTTAACATTCATTAAACTAGTCTCTTTATTAATGACTTTAGAATTGACAGAATCTAACCTGAAAGAACTGCGTGAAGGGCATCGAATATGACAGATAAAGAAACCAGAGGAGCCATTGTTCTTACATAATCCACAACTTCGGTTTCAGAGCTGAATAGGTAACCAAATACGTTTCTTGCGGCAAAGACTATTGCACTCACCATTACTGATTCTACTCCTGTTATAATCATCACTGTGTAAACCGCCATTCGAGCTTTTCTCGGGTTTCCAGCTCCTAACTCGTTTGCAACTCTTGTACTGCAAACAACACCCAAAAAAAAAACAGAGAGACATATGTTATCAGATGGTTTTTTAGATATCTCCTTTTTTCTTTTTAAATCGAAAAGATAAGAGAGAAAGAACCTTGCTGCTGCGCCTAGACTCTCTGGTATTTGGTACAAGGAGGAGATTGTTGATAGACTGTTAAACAAGGAAGCATGCAAGTAATTTTTTTTTTTTTTTTTGTCAACGCATGCAAGTAATTTTATATGATGATATTTCATTCCAAAATACAAGCAGAGCCGGTATCTCCAAAATTTTAAGAATTAATATAAATAAGCATAAGCTCCTAAATTGATAAAAAATAATATTTCTCAAAATTCTACTAAATTGGTTTTTGTCCCTAAAATCTTAGGACCAGTTTAGAAGAAGATAAGGAACATACCACACTGAGAGAACAGAGGTTTCTAGCTTTGGATTTGGTAGGATCCCAGAGAGCATGACAAGAAACTCGAATGACCACCACTCAAGGCTAAAACAGCACCATAACACACAATAATATGATCATTACACTGTGACCAAAGCCAAAAAAAAAAGGGAACAAAGAGGGTTCGTTCATACCAGATCATAGAAGCAGATGGGATACCAAACCGGAAAAACTCTCTCATTCCTTTAAACACACTCATGGAGATCCTCCCACGGGTCTTGCTACAGCTAGAAGAAAACGTCATATACAATCCAAGCACAGTCACGTTAAGCCAGTAAGAAACACTGATGGCAATAGCTGCACCTAAGCTTCCAAGCCCAAACTTGAAAACCAAGCTCCAGCAGAGTAAAACATGGCAACACAGAGCAGACATGGAGCTCATAATCAAAGGCAAAACCAAACTCTGCGCTTGGAAAAACCTAACAAGCGGCTGGAGTGTTGCGTAAGCAAAGAGAGCTGGTATGAGCCGAGTGGCGAACTTCCCTGCTTCTTGAGAAACAAGAGGATCTTGTCCGATGAAAGAAAGTATCTCACCCATGTAACTCCAGAGAACAGACAAAGGGATAGAGACAATGAACAGAGAGAAGATCCCTGTGTAAGTATGTTCTCCAAGCTTCTCGAACTGCTTAGCTCCATTAGCTTGACCACATAAAGTCTCCAATGCACTAGCCAATCCAAACTGTATACAATTTTTTTAAAAAATATTTCACATAAATATAGATCATTAAATTTTAAAAAAATTATTAAGATTTTTACTAAAATTATCTAAAGCTCCAGAAGATTAATGGCATAGTTTTTCAAGAAAAGAGAAGATAGAGAAAAAGATCATACGACGAGGCTAAAGCCGGTGACGCTGCAGAAAGAAACGGCGATGGCAGTGCTTGAGAGGTAAATCTCACCGAGATGACCAACCATCATGATCGATATGACTTGAAGAAAGTACATGGAAGAGTTCACTGCAATCATGGGACCTGCTATGTAACTGAGCCTCTTCATCTCCCGGAGAAACCCATCTCTCGTGTTGAGTTGTTCTTCTTCTCCTCCGGCGAGTAAAGCCTTTTCCGCCGTGTCCATCTTTCCTGACTTCTCTGCTGTTTCTCCGGAGACTTCGAGATTTGTTGGGAATATTAATAAAGTCTCCCTACTTTTGTACTGTATAGTAGTATTAGTTATTTATATTTGTGGAAGTTAGCGGAGTGTCGTGTTATGATTCTATACCTCTTCAAGATGCAGCAGCGTCTCACTTAGTCCCAATGCATGTGTTTTCTGTCATTCATCTAATTGGGCCATTATGATGCCGAATTCAAAAACGCATCTGAGATCAACCATTGGTGAAAGTTTGTAATGAAATTACCAATACATATTGTAATTTGTTAAAAGAGTAGGAACAGAATATAAAGTTCTTTGATTGGTTTAAAAAGTTAGTTTCAGTGTTGGTTATAGTATTTGTAATATGTATGATTGTTTCTTCCTCTTCAAGGCAAGGAATAAAAACAAAAACTCTTCATGCTTTTACATCATGTGAAATTGTGAACCACCCATTTTCAAATTCATAATCAACGATACAAGAGAAGATTTAGTTTGCTTTTTTATAGCCCACTCAATGTGCTTCCTCACTCTTCTTCTTGTTTTCTTCAAAGATGTATGATCTGTCCAATCTAATATCATTTCAAAGTATTTCTTTTTGGAATTTAGCCGCCTGCCGTATTATGATTCTTCTACTCCTCTTTAAAAAATAAGGAAAAAACGTTTTCACTACGCAGGCTTCTCTACAAACAGATTAGGAAATAAACACACACAAAAATCCATACTAATGACAGTTTTTTTTATAGTACAGTATTTTAAATTTTACCCCAGAAGTAAATATGTATAGCTAACACATATATGGATTAAAAGATGCAAAAACATACTCCATTTCTGAAAAAAATGTCACTTTGATATTTTTCACACATATTAAAAAAATGACGAAAATATATGTAAGTTGTAATTAATTACACTTCTCTAACCAATAGTATTTGAGATAAAGAAAATTATTTATAAAATCAATGCAGTTTAAAATTAATTTTCAACTGAAAGTAAATATAATTTGCATTGAAATTGTAAAGTGATATTTTTAGTGTAACAAAAAAAAAATGTTAGGATGACACTTATTATAAAACAGAGGAAAGAGGGATTATAAATTAGTTTAGTGAAGCCATTAGTACATAAATGCAATGTTTGTATTTAATGGTGGCGACAAATTAGTCGGCCTTTTGATTCCTTCCTTGTTTTAAAGTTTTCTAATGCACAAATATGCGTATCTACATACAAATAGGTTTACAAAAACAAGAAATATGCAACTCCCCCTCTTGCTTATCTATCGTGTTCCAAAAAAAAAGACAAAATTGTGTAGTCTTCGATTAGCTTTATATATATGTAAACCATATAACATTTTCAAACTACGGGTGAACATTTTTCGTAGTTTGCTGTCATTTGGTTATGCTACTCTCGTTTTAGTACTTACAACTTAAAGTCATTTTTGTTTAGCTCGGTTGATACTTGGTTCAGTTGAAATTTGGTTTGGTTTAGAGTATAAAATGTGTTTAGTGGAAGAAAAAAAGAGCATGGTTCTAGACGACGTTTAAGCAGCAAATTGGTCGTAGTGGAAACAAAATTTTCTTAATCCGATTTATATGGTTCAAGCATTTTTTTTTATTGGTTAAAAGATAGTTTCAGTGTTGATTGTAGTATTTTGCAATATATGGTTGTTTCTTTTTCTTCAAGGCACTAAATTATATGAACAAAAACTTTTCAACGTTTTTATATCATGCGAAGTTGCGAACGACCCATTTTCAAATTCATAATCAATCGCATAAGAAGATTTCGTTTGCTTTTCTATAGCCCACACTCAATACAATACGTTTCCTCACTTTTTATCGTTTCCGTCAAAGATGTTTTCTCTCCAATCTCCAACATTTTAAAAGTATTTCTTTTCTTGTAACTTAGCCGTCTGCCGTATTATGATTCTTCTACTCCACTCTAGAAAAGAAAAGGAAAAACGTTTTCTCCGGCCGCCTAAAGTTTTCATAGGCTTCTACTTGCAAATTAGGAAAGACTTTTTAAAAAGAAATACCCACTAATGACAGTTTTAGTATAGTATTTTGTATTTAAACCCACATGTATAAATAATCAGAAGAAACCTTTTTTATCAACAAACACTTACAAGGATCCGAAGATGGAAAACATTTAAAGTTCCTTAGTTTAGTCAAACCATTAATACATAAATACAATGTTTGTATTTTATGGTGGCCATGGGGGATATACAAATTAGTGGGCGATGTGATCCGTTCCTTCTTTTGAAACTTCCCCATGTACATACAAGTAGTGTGTATTGTTCGATCTAACTTGATTAGCTTTATATATTGAGAACCATGAAATCATTTTCAAACTGGAACTAGTAGGAGTGAACATCTTTCATTATTTTCGGAGTTTGGTTGCTAGTCTCATTTTAGTACATTGTAACTGATTCATCTCTATATTATATTCAAAAAGTAGATAAAATCTAATTGCATTCAGTTGAAAGAAAATATTAAATGGGTTGCAAATGTTTTCACTAGGGCTGGGCAAAAAATCCGAACCCAAAAAACCAAACCGAACCCGATCCGAAAAAGTAGCATCGAATTCGAACCGAAATTGATTAAATATCCGAACGAATTCAAAATTTCGATATTTAAAGAACCGAAACCGAACCCGATCCGAAATATTTTGGGTACCCGAATGTATCCAAAATAAATTTATATACTTAAATATATACATTATACTTAAATATATTTATTATTTTTATATATAATGTATATTAAAAATATATAAGATACCTTTAAGTTTTCCAAAATACTCGGAAAATATATGCAAATAGTCAAAAGTAAATGTTTAAAATAGCTAAAATATACTGAAAACACCAAAATAGTTAAATATCTATTGATTATTTATCCAAATATTCAAAGAAAACCAATTTATATGTTAAATTAAGGTACTTTGACATATATGTTATGAAAATTTATATGTAATATATTATCTTTTTTATAGATTTTGACAATTTAAAGTATATAGTAAATTTTGAAAATTTAAAAACATTTTAAATAGGTTATCCGAACCCGAACCGAACCCGCAAAGATCTGAACCGAACCCGAACCAAAATTTAGAAATATCCGAATGGGGCTGAAATCTTTGACCCCGAAAACCCGAAACCCGAATGGACTGAACCAAAATCCGAATGGGTACCCGAACGCCCAGCCCTAGTTTTCACCGAAGTCATTTTGGTTGATGTCAAAAAAAAAGTCATTTTGGTTTGGTTTGGTTAATGAGGATGGTTTTATTTAGAGATAAGTTATGTTTGAGATGAGAGCTAGGAACGATATTTTGAAATATGTTTTTTTCTTTCCTAGTTTTAAGTTTTGGTTTTGTTCAAACTCTTTCCTTACCACTTCATATTTTGATCAGGAAACGTTGTGTCATACTACTTTCACTCTCGTCCAACGAAGTTACTGATCAAATATTTAATTTTAGCAAACAATTGGATTTGGTTTTGTATGGTTTGGTTCAAAACCCCAAATCCAAAAACAAATCTCTCTTTTATATCAAGAAGTTCAATCTCGTTGTTGATGTAACAAATAAAATACAGAGAGACGACAACAAAACGAGGAAGAGACATGACAGACCAAACCAAACATGAGGAGATTCAACAACAAGATAGATTAATTTACAAAGTCCTCACTACACTAAACAGTCATAGCCCCATTACAATAGAGAGATAAACAGAGACACCCTTCATTGCTAATTTAACAAACAAACAACCCCCAACTTCACGCGACTCGAGCAACGGCCGATGCTCCGGCCACCATCTTCACCTCCTGACGACTACTCTCCGCAGGGAAACTGAAATTGGTAGGCGCGTGAGGCCCAATCAGCTGAACAGCCGCGTTGTCATAAGCGAGAGCAGCTTCTTCCGCCGTGTCGAAAGTCCCAAGCCAGAGACGATCTCGCCTTCCTTTTAAAGCTCGTCCGCACCTGATCTCCGCCGCCCATTTCCCCCACGGCCTCTGCCTCACTCCGCGGAACTTCTTCTTCCCTTCCGCCGTCGTCGTCTTCGCGGTCGCCTTGAGAAACTCCGCGGGGATCCTGATTTTGAACCTCGTCTTGCTGCTGCAGCAGGCGTCGAGTTTGTTGCTGTCCTCGTCGATTACGATCTCCTTGACGAGGCGTTTCCCACGGGTTGTTGTTGTTGTTGTTGTTGCTGCTCCACGGGGCTTCTCCGTTTCTTCGTCGCTGGAAGAATCGGTGGCTTCGGCGTCGGTGACTGAGATTCTGACGATGCGCTTCATTTAGGGGATGGTGAATTTTGAAAAATTAGGGTTTCGTCTCGGAGGGTAAATAAAGACGGGAGGGGGAGAGAGAGAGGAGAGAGGCTCCCCTGTTGCTTTGGGCATTTTTGATGCTTTGAGAATATGTTTTTATTCTTTTAGAATCTCCCTTTTCCTGATGCTTATTCATTTTAATTTATTTTAGGATATGAATGACGACACTTTTTTGTCCTGACATCGATAAGCTAAAAACTAGGCCCATATGGTCCATTTAAATTTGCAAGAAAATTCGGTAGTTATTTTTGTTTTCCACAAAAAGTATGTTTTCCAAAAGATATTTTAATTAATATTTATTATATATATATATATATAGCTCAGAAAGAGTATTTATATTACCTGATGTTTAAGGATTTTGTATCACCTTATATTTTATAAAACTATCATTTATTGTGATACTAGTGGTGTGCCGGCGCTACGCGCCGGGTTCGTATATTTTATTATGAAAAGAATTTGCAATTTATTTGATGGCTTAGTGAAGAGATTATGTTCAAAAATTTGATGTTGTAACTATGTTGAGAATGATCTTTTTCTGATTATTAGTGGAGTAGCATAAGTGGTTATTATTGGCTTCCAAGTATACTTTGTTTATATCAAAAATGTTAGGAAATGAGGGAAAACATTTATATATTTTGTTTTTCTAATTAATACGAAAATCAAAAACAATATGTAAATGAAACTGAAAATCGGATCATAAGAAACCCCTTAAAAATTGTAATTAAGTTGGATCATAGATGGCTTTCCCTACATATAGGACAGCTTATGTTTGTCTGAAACCAATGATCAATGCATCGGAAATGGAAAGTATGGCCGCAAATAAGAGAGTATGAAAAGATTCCATTGTTGTAATTTCCGAAGCACACTGTGCATGTATCATTTTCTATAGTTTATATAAGCTGTGCAATGTGTCTAATCTTTATGAGGTGTGCAAGTGTTCATAATTTTCTGTGATGGTAACTTCTTAATTCTATTTTTTTTGTGTTAATTATTATCAGTTTGTTACTTATAAATTTCCCCTCTAAAACGTTGTATATGTGGCAATCTTAAACCAAAGTGATATAAGATCCGACCTTTGTTTAAACAAAGTGATATAAGCTATGCTCTTTGTTTAATCCTTTTTAAGCTGTGCAAGTGTTAATTAGCTATGTAGTTTGTATAATTTTTTATGAGTTATGCAAGTGTTCATAAATTTCTATGATGGTATCTTCATAATTCTATTAATTTGTGTTAATTATTATCATTTTGTTACTTTTAATCTTGCCCTCGAAAACGTCGAGAATGTTGCAATATATGCGATATAAGCTCTGCACCTTGGTTAATCTCTTATAAGCTGTGCAAGTATTCATTATTTTATATGAAATAGTATAATGTATGAGAACAGACTTTAAAGATTGACGCTAGGTGGATGTTTCCTGTCTGAATAAAACAAGCATTAATAATAAATTAATAATGAGAACAGCAACCACATTGTATTTTAAATATTAAAAAAAAAACAAAAGGGAAATAGTTTTAAACGAAAAAAAAAGATAGTTGCACAAAAAAAAAGAAAAAAAAGCTGTGGTTGCTTAAGCTTTGTAGTGGACTCATTCCACACAGACTTTCTTCGGAGCATTCTCATCGACAGCGACTTGTTCTTTGGTAGATGGTTCACGCTTGGCTGTAGAAGCATCATTGCATAACTTCAGGCAGCGACTCTTCAAATAGCTTTGCGCCTTCCTATTAATAATGTTACGAACACAATATATTACATAATGCAGGCAGCAGAAAATTCAGTAACTTCACATTAAGATAAGGAACAGTTATAACAAAGGCTGGCATCGGTGCAAGATCTCGCACAGGAAATATGCGGGATATTAAAGGTTCAGTGCTTTGAAGTGAAATTGAAGGTCTAGGTTTTCCCAACGATCTCAGCAAGGGACTGAGGAAGTTCCGTATCAACCTGAGCATCAGCACCTATCCCCTGCAGACCCAGTGACATCTTTTTATAGACATCGTTCATCAAAAGTAATAGAACTACTTATTAGTTAGTGGTGGATTTTAGGACAAACCACAATTTGTGCAGCCTCAGAAGGCTGACTGTTAGTCAGTTTAACCATCTCCATATCAAAAGCAAGGAAAGCTGCAGTATCAGTGTTGTCTGACACAGTTAAGATCAGCCGGTACCTGTTTCAGTTAGACAATATTCATAGGAATTTAGTGTCTGGAAACATATGGCATTTGATCTTAATATACCTTGGACATAAGTTTTCAAATTTCTCACCTTAGAGAGGCCACAACATTAGTTTCATTACATGAAACACATGTGAAGGAAGAGATCTCTCGGACAACATGCACATCCAAACAGAAAAGAGTAGCAATGTCCTAAACATGAGATTTTTGAGCCGTTTGACCATGCCGTACACGCCCACGACACAACGGAGTAGCTCACTACGGTCTTCTTTTGAATGAAAACGCAGGAGACCAACAGATTTTTAATTTCCTAGTACAGCATATGTGTGCCAACGATGTGAAAGTAATACCATTTAGTCCCAAGCTAAAATGATGCAAAGATACTAAATTGTTACTGAAACCCATTGAGATATACTAATACAGAGCTTTTTAAAAAAAATTAAGCACACCATCAGGAGCTTACGAAGGAAAAAGTTGAAAACTTTAGGTTTAACAAAAGATTACTAATTATTGATACTTGATATTCAACCTCATCAAAAAGAACCAATAACAGATAAAAAAAATATAACTATCCAAACCTATTGAATTAGCTTTTCAAAGCTAGAAAAAAAATATGTGCAGACGATGGTAGTGGGACTTTTTCTTTCTTTGGTGCCTATGATCATTTCACATCGTCATCATACTGGGACAAATATATAGAGATAGAGATGGAACATCCACACAAAACTGGCCAGAGTAGCGGCAATACAATGAAAATAGCATGAAAACAAAAACTCAAAGAGAACGTTTTGCAAGTAGGGACAATGACAACAAACCGTCATTGATTTAGAGAAGATCTTGTAACACGACGTTTTCTCATAAAGGGAAATACTGATTTATTTGTGGAGATAATACCTAGTGAGAGGTGGCCATGAAGTTTGGGCTTCAGAGAGAATGTGTTCTTCATGTTTGCTTAGTGAATCTAATAGCAATATGAGCATCACAAAATCTGAAGTTCCTGTTGCTTCTTGCAACATCAAAAAAAAATAACTCAGATAAGCCTGTGATAATTGATTAGGACTGGATGAGCGTTGCCTGAGAAGGGGAAGAATGAATCAGTTATCAAAAACATAAAAAGTTCCAAATTTTAAACTAATAATTGTAAGTAACAACCGGCATACCTTCACATCTGTAGGCAGCATGTCAACTCCTATCATTCCAGCCTCCTATGTTTTTTTTTCAGAAAGAAAGAACAAAATAAAACATCACTCAATAACCAGAAATCTATTACAAACAATCTAATTAGAACACTAAATCGTTGTCTGGATCAAACGAATATGAAAGCAGAAACAAGATTCGAGATGAAAAGAGAGAAAGATAGATAGAGATTTTGAAGATGATGATAGAAACATGACCTCTTCTGTAAGCATGCAAATATATCAGAGACCCTCTGCCAGTTACATTATTAGTGGGACATCTAATATACAGATTATGAGGCTGCGCTCGAATTAATGATACAGAGTGGGTGAGTGGGATGAAGATGTTAATGGTCAGATCTAAGGAGAAAATTAATGGAAAGGAGAAAACGTTACAGGAAGCTAATCTGAGACGGCCTCATCGGGATGAAATCAGAAACAGGAAGCGAGATGAAAAGAGAGAAAGATGGGGAGAGATTTTGACGCGCCCAACGAAAACAAACGCGTGATATACACAGACAGCACCGCGAGCTGACACGTGTCGCAAAATGCCCCAGCCTTCAAAAAGGACGTGGACACATTGAGAAGGCAGATAAGCCAACTTTATTGTTATAGATAGATGTACATACATGCTTCATCTCCACCTTTTCTTTCGAAACCCATCGCAATAGTTCACTTCACATCAGATATCTAAAAAAGTAGAACTTCATGACTGATCTAAACGCCAAAGGTAACTCTTTTTCTAAGAGTAGCTCCATTGGTTTAGAAAACCATGGAAATTTCTCAATAAATTTATATTAATCTATCTTAAGAATAAATTCCAATTTATTATCTGACTAAATTTTATTTGTCCCAATTAAC
Source organism: Raphanus raphanistrum subsp. raphanistrum (assembly GCA_019706035.1). Taxonomy (NCBI): domain Eukaryota; kingdom Viridiplantae; phylum Streptophyta; class Magnoliopsida; order Brassicales; family Brassicaceae; genus Raphanus; species Raphanus raphanistrum. The sequence continues at coordinate 41,868,823 of CM033981.1, read as the reverse complement.
AAAAAAAAAATTATTTGTCTCAATATGATTAATACCATTACAAGTTCTAAAAGTTTTCTTTTGGAAAACTATCCATTTCTCTTTCTTTATTGTTTTTCTAGAGTTTTTTTAGTAATGAAAACCCCACTTTCATCTCCGCGATGGACGCGCTCTGATATTATTTGAAAGAAATTGAACTGTTACAGGAATCATATAGAAGAAACATAAATTAGGAACAACTCAAACTTTAATCACACCAAAGAGAAGTGTATAAACATGAACAATGCTCTTACCTTCCGTTTCAATTTTTTTCTATAACACAATTTCAATGTGACTATACACTAATCTAAATTACGTGATTGTTAATATATAATTAATACGTTTGAATGGATTCTCACAGATGCCTTCTTCTTCTTCAATGGACTTACTCTTCGCTCTGATCCTTCTAGCCTCTCCAGCGGCTCTAGCCAAGTCTTCTCCCTCCCTTCCTGCCATCTTCACCTTCGGTGACTCCATTTTTGACGCCGGGAATAATCATTTCAACAAAAACTGTACTGCTCAGGCTGATTTTCCTCCTTATGGCTCTTCCTTCTTCCACCAACCCACCGGAAGGTTCACCAATGGAAGAACCGTAGCTGACTTCATATGTAATAATATCTTCTAACTCTTTAATTACTCATGTTTTCTTTAAAGACTGCTTGTTCCTCAAGGCACCTTACTTTTCTCTCATTTCTTGATTCCTTGCAGCGCAATTCATAGGTCTTCCACTACAGAAACCATTCTTGGAACTGCAGATCCAAATCTTGAACCGAACATTGAAACAATTCCCTTCAAATGGCATCAACTTCGCCAGTGCCGGTAGTGGATTCTTGCTTGATACCAACAAGGACATGGTAACTAATAACTATAACATCTCTCTCTTAATGTTTTGTTTCTTATGGATCATCCGTTTACATGTATAAATACAGGGAGTGACACCAATCCAAACCCAACTTCATCAATTCCAGACACTTGTAGAGCAAAACCAAATAGAAAAATCTACAATCCAAGAGTCTCTCTTCTTATTGGAGTCTGGTTCCAACGACATCTTTAACTACTTTCTCCCGTTCCAAACTACTACACTCTCTCCAGATGACTATGTAAACTCAATGTTAACCCAAGTCAATAAAACCATTGATCAAATCTACAAACTAGGAGCTCGTCGCATAGCCATCTTCTCTTTAGGTCCAGTGGGATGTGTTCCTGCAAGAGCCTTACTTCCTAATGCCCCAACCAATAAATGTTTTGGCAGGATGAATGCTATGGCCAAGAAGTATAACAGAATACTTGAGGAGATAGTGAACATGATCCCCACTAAGTACCCTGGAGCCATTGCTGTGTTTGGAGCTGTGTATGGTATCACTCACAGATTTCAAACCTACCCTGCTCGTTACGGTAACTCCTGTCTTTGATACTTCATCAAGTGTGTGTATATCAGTAAACTGAATTATGTTGTTGGTTAAAGGGTTTTCGGATGTGTCGAATGCGTGTTGTGGGGGAGGGACACTGGGTGGGTTGAAGCAGTGTGGAAGAGAAGGATACAAGATTTGTAATAACCCAAACGAGTTTATGTTTTGGGATTTTTATCATCCGACAGAACGTACTTACCATCTCATGTCAAAAGCTTTGTGGAATGGAAACAAAAACAAGATCAGACCGTTTAATCTCATGGCTCTTGCCAGAAAGTGAAACTTTGCTCCACTTGTAGTCTTTTCTTCTTCTTTTAATGTAATTGTAACATAAAAGCTACACAATCATGTTATTGTTTTCGTTCATATGAAATACAATATAGTGTCTTCTGCTGCAGTGTAGTCTGTCTGGTTGGTTTTACCACAGACTTAAAGAGAATGCAATGCTTCGGTATAAAACTTACTTAGTCCAACAGCAAAATAAAACATAATATTAAGGGGGCGGAAGTTTTGGGCAATTGAGTAAAGGTATAAAGTATCCAGTTTGTTTTGTAAAATAGAGAAAGTTCCGGACCACTTTAGCAATTTCATCGGAACTTGTTTAAAACCAACCAAACAGTAAGCATTCAAGAGTCAAACTCTTACATACTGACCACAAGAATAAGTCAAAGGGTTTACAGAAGCAAAGATCCATCTTAAACCAAAAACCAAACCATAAACCCTAATTTTTTCCCCACCGAAATTACTCTTTTACCCAAACCTGTCCCTAACCGTCATACCGGCTTTCCCGGCGACGATCAAGGTCGTCGCGATCCCAAGAAACATCCCGTGCTCCACCACTCCAGGCAACCTCAGTATCTTCTCGCTCGCCGCCTCCAAATCTCCCATATCCCTCTCCAAGTACAGATCCACCACGTAGTTACCATTGTCCGTCACAGCCGGCGGCGCCGTCTCTCCGCCGCCCGTCACCCTAAGCTTCGCCGTGCACCCCGCTTCCTTAAAAAGCTCCTCCAGCTTCCCCCTCGTGAAGTCGCAGCAGAACGGCACGACCTCCACCGGAACGGCGAGCCCGCTCCCTCCGAGATGCTTCACGAGCTTCGACTCGTCGACGATCACCACGAACTTCTTCGACGCCCCCTCCACCATCTTCTCTCTTAACAACGACCCGCCGCGTCCCTTGACGAGGTTGAGAGATGGATCGACCTCGTCGGCGCCGTCGATGGACAGATCCACCACCGGGTGGGAGTCAAGATCGGAGAGAGGTATCCCTAGCGAGACCGCCTGCTCGTGCGTGGTGGTGGAGGTGGGGATTCCGACCACGTCGCGGAGCTTGCCTTCGCGGAGGAGCTCGCTGATGCGGGACACGGCGTGTTTGGCGGTGGAGCCGGTGCCGAGGCCGACGACCATTCCGGATTTGACGTACTCTACGGCTTTGTAGGCGGCGAGTTTCTTGAGGTCGTCTTGGGTGAGGTTCGAGGGGAGCGGCGAGGAGGAGTCGACGACGGAGGGAGTGACGAGATGGTTGGAGGCAGAACCCATTGTTTAAGTTTAAAGAGATGCGAACTTGGTTTGTGTGATTCGAATGCACAAATGTTTATGATGGTGTTTTAAAGGGGGAAGAGACTTTACAGAGACAGAACTTTGGAAGAATCGTATTCGCCTTCTTTGACGGTCGTGTTTTATTTAAAGGGTAAACCTAAAGTATAGTATATGTAATCAGACTGATACGGAGGTCTCTCTCTCAATAAATATCTTAATTTTATCTTTTTCACATTATACACAATATCTACATGCTTAACTCTCTTATTATTACCATGATTTTCGTGTCACCAATCAGAGGCCATGGGTATCATGCCGTTTGGATACCATTGAATGTGGAAGTTTATTTTTGGATTTATCTTTGCAATAATTTTACTTTCATATAATACATCTTCATTCTATTTTAAAAGATAAACATTACTCTATATATAGAAATTGATGTTTAATTTTTTTACATATTAAAGATTATCATTTGACATTTTAATTAGTATATTGACTATAGTTATTAAACCATAAATAAATCATAAATAAGTGCTTATTATATTTTGTATGAGTGAAATAGCTAAATTTTTCATTTTCCAACAAAGAATCAAATTCTGAGACATAACACGTTTTTCAGTAAGTTCCTCGCATATTCCAGTCCCACTATCTTCCAAAGCAACCTTTCTCCACCATTGGATATGATGACGGTGGTCCGTTCCTCGTCCAATTTATTTCCTTATTTTTACCTCTAAAATAAAGGAATTCTGTAATAGAGATATATTTTGCTCCAATGTATTTCTGTAAAATAAAGATCTCTAAATATAGAACAAATATAGAAGAATGCTATTTCTTTTTCTATAAATAGAATAAAAAACAAAAATCTCTATTTTAAAGATAGAAATAGAGATGGACTAAAGTGATTTTGCTTCTAAATACTATTATAGAGATAAAAATATGGGAGGGTTGGAGATGCTCTAAGGAAGTAGATCACTGTCCTGTTTACATCTCTCATCCATGAATACGATGATGCTTTCTATTTAAGATGATTAAAACCAGGAAATAAGGTATCATGTAACTTGTAACTGCACGGTTCATGCCATTTTGGGTACGAGCATACTGCATACATCCACAAATATAACACATATAGTTTCCGATCCATTACATTTTTTTTGGACAACATGATGATGTCAACATCCACTACATCGTTTACAAGAAAGATACATCCACTACATTAATGTTTACAAGAAAGATTTACACTATTACTCAAAAAGAAAAAGATTTAAATCCGGACCGAACATATCGTACAGCGGGTAACATATACACAAACATATTGACACGTGTTCATATGTAATTAGTTTAACAGATTAAAAGCATGGTTCGGATCCGAAATTCCGATGGATCCCCTGATACGCTACTTCTGCCCTAAAGAAAAACCCTACGTCGAGAGTTTGAGGTTTCGTTTGAATCTTCATATTCTTGATGGATTCACCTTGATTAAAATTTAATTTTCATTCAAAGATGTCGAATCACTCTAGAGAAGAACCTCGAAGACTGATCTATGGTATGATCTCCTCCTGGTTCCTCTGCTAAGGACGATTCCTTCCAGAACTTTTGATCTGCACTTTGCGATGTGATAATCTGAGTCACTTTTCGATTATGTTTATCACAGGTGGGCGTTTGGTCTAGTGGTATGATTCTCGCTTTGGGTGCGAGAGGTCCCGAGTTCGATTCTCGGAACGCCCCCATATTTTTTTTTCTTGTTTTGATTACCAAACGAAATTTGATTTTGTTAATGGAAAAACATTAATATTGAGGTGATATGTATATGTAGATTAATTCAAACCTGCTTCCGTTGACAAGAAGAGGTCAGGAACTCTACACAAGAAGACGGATAACAGAGTTTCATTTTTTTTAACAGAGTTTCAGTTGTTAATGAAAAGCATTAACAACCATTTGGTAATGCTTGGTAAACCTAAGGTCACATGGGAAGGTAGTGCGTTAGATGGAGAGATATTCCGTTTGGAGAGGCTGCATCCGGCTGTGATGTGATCTGGTCGTCCTGACTCCTGCCAAGCCTCCACAATTGAATACAAGTTTGCTTCTAGATGTGCCTGTGAGATTCCCAATTATCTTTTTGAAGTTTACTTCCAGATGTGATCTAGACAAACTTGATGTTGTTCAGTTCATCGGTTTGATTTGAAGTCTCTAATGCCCTGTAATAACCTGCAGGTTGAATTGGGAAGATAGAGAACTCAAGTCAGCAAGATATTATTTAGCATTCTTAGTCCTATCTTAAAGCCATATAGTTTCTTAAGAATCAGACTTTGATTTGTTTTGGATCATAAGGTTTCAATGCATAGAAAGAAAGAACATAACCTTAACACAACTTGTGATAGTTCTCATCACTGCTTAGGCTCTTGCTTTAGAAACCGTAGTTTCATATACACATGGTTTGGACCGTTTGGTGGAGCGTTGGTTTCTAGTACACAGAGTGCTCACTGCCGCCATGACTCATTGGTTCTGTATTGGTTAACTTATAAATTGTCAATGGAGACAGACTAAGAATGAATACTAAACTGTTGATTCATGTAACAAGACAACAAACTTGTATCAACAACAACATTATTTCCAAACATAAGACATTGTGTCTGAATAATTGCTTTGAAGATCCAAAAAGGTAAGTTTCACTTACTAAGAATGAACATGGAAGTAACTAAATGATACGATCCAGTTACTATTTCAGGAGTTAAGACGTACATAATCTACTTTGTGTGTTTAAAGCCAGCTAACAACCGAATCCACTTTATTTACACTCCCCCTAATCAGCGTGTGACAACCACGCAGGTATCTCATGCATTGATCAAAGGAGCATGGATCGCACGCGCTTAAAAGAGATCGAATGCTTGAAGAAAGTGTTGTTAATAACAAGCGAGTTAAAAAAATTACACAACCGAGTGAGATCGGAGATCGAAACTTGTACCTGAGAGAGAATCCTTGTCTTCTTCTTCCTTCTCTACCCCTAACCTTTATTCTCACTCTCTCTCTTCCACTCCATCTTGTCTTATTCGTTGCTTCTCCTCTCCGTCACCGAGAGAGATCTCACCAGACTCCGATCCCAGATCAAGATCTCACCCTCTCCACCCTTCTCAAGATCCATCTCTTACCTTCTAAAAGCTTCTAAAAAAAACGCATAGATGCAACGATGGGAGCTGAGAAGAAATGGCTATTCACACTCTTCTCCGTAGCCTTCCTCTCCGTCTTCCTCCTCTTACTCTACTCCTTCTCCGCTTTCACCTCCAACCCTTTCCCTTCCCCTATCCGTCACGGCCCTCACTACCCGCCTTCCTTCGCCTACTACATAACCGGCGGTCGCGGAGACGGCGACCGGATCTTCCGGTTGCTCCTCGCGGTCTATCACCCTAGGAACCGGTACCTTCTCCATCTCGGAGCCGAAGCTACTGACTCCGAGAGGCTATCTCTTCTCTCCGACTTGAAATCTGTGCCTGCTGTGAGTGCCTTTGGGAACGTTGATGTCTTGGGGAAGGTTCATCGTCTCTCTGATAATGGCGCCTCTAAGATCGCTGCTACGCTTCACGCCGTGTCCATCTTGCTCAAGCTTGGTCGCTCTTGGAACTGGTTCATCGAGCTCAGTGCCTTGGACTATCCCCTCATCACTCAAGACGGTATGTGTCAAATCGATTGCTATTAGCTTCTTGAGATTGTGGCAACACTCTTATTTTTTTATTTATGGAAAGAAAAGTGGAAATGTGATCAGTGTTATTGATAAGGACAATGATCTCTTTATTGCAAAACATAAGCTTTTGATATTTATTATTACTACACTAGCTTCTTATGTTTGTCTTCATATGAGCTCAATGTAACGTTTTATTCCAACTCATTATCAGACCTGTCTCATGTGTTTGCTTCGGTGAATAGAAGCGTCAACTTCATTGATCATACTAGTGATCTCGCTTGGAAAGAGTAAGTATATATAAATATATACTAACAATGTTTGTTAGATATGTTTCCTTGGGATATTATTGTGAATAATGTTATGTTTTCTTTTAGATCTCAGAGAATCAAACCTATTGTTGTGGATCCAGCACTTTACTTAGCCAGAAGAACACAGCTCTTTACTGCTACTGAGAAACGACCAACACCAGATGCTTTTAAAGTCTTTACAGGTTAATAGATTAAATATCTAATAATACTTTTATGTGGTTACTTAGCCCCTAATATGGTATCTATCACACAGGCTCGCCGTGGATCGTACTGAGCAGAGCTTTTCTTGAATACAGCATCTTCGGTTGGGACAATCTACCGAGAATCCTCCTCATGTACTTCAACAACGTCATCCTCTCCGAAGAATGCTACTTCCACACGGTGATCTGCAACGCCCCCGAGTTCAGCAACACGACGGTCAACGCTGACTTACGCTACATGATATGGGACAGCCCTCCGAAGATGGAGCCGCACTTCCTCGGCACGCCGGATTTCGACCAGATGGCATCGAGCGGAGCGGCTTTCGCGCGGCAGTTCGAGAAGGACGACCCGGTCCTCGACGTGGTGGACAGAGAGATCTTGAAACGGGGACGGTACAGGGTCACTCCTGGAGCTTGGTGCACTAGCCATAGTAGCTGGTGGACTGATCCTTGCTCGGAGTGGGATGATGTCAACGTGGTGAAGGCTGGACCTCAGGCTAAGAAGCTGGACGAGACGATAACGAACTTTCTTGATGATTTGAATTCACAGACAAATCAATGCAAGTGAAGAAGAATGGTGGGATTGTATGGAAGCATTACACGGGACACGACACGAGATTACATTTGTTTTCTGTCTGAAAGGTTGATTCTTTGGACAATAGTGGCGATGTATTTATACGAGGATAAGAGAAAGGAGAGGTTTGTTCTCTGTTTCCATGATTTTGTAATTGCTTTTGTTAAAAGCCGTTAGTCGTGGTCCACCTTTGTTCTTGTTGTAGGGTTTAAAGTGAGTGTGGCATATTAAAGGAAAATCGAACTAAAAAAAATGAAACTAAATTGATGGTCAAGTATTTGTAGGGTTCATGTTTTTATATTGGAAAACTAGTATTTAAATTCCTAAAATATAATATTTTGTATCGAAATATTTATTATATGTTGGATTATTAAAATATATTTAAAATTATCTAATCGAAACTCAATTGAATATTGCATTTCTAATTTTGTTACTTGAATCAAACCAAAAACAAATAACCAAAATGATATCAAACCAAATCGAAAAAATGAAACCGAAACCGAAAACCGGGCATTTAAAGGTAATCAAAAGTGGAATGTAGTTTTCTCCTCCGATGGCATTTTCTCGTATCTTTCGCTTAGCGGGGAGACTTCCCGGAGGACATCTCTCTCGCCGCGTCTACTCAAGAATCTTCTCTGTCGGAGAACAAATCTTAAATCTCGAATCGACTCCATGTATTCACAACAAAGCTTCAAACTTTATCGTTCCAAAACCATCCCACAGTCCTTCCCTCGAAACCCAACAAACCGAACTCTCGCAAGACGCCGACAAAATCTGCAAGCTCCTCACCAAACCCACCACCGACTCAACAACAACCACAACCGTCTCAACCCTCCTCGACAAAGCCTCCATCGAACTCTCCCCTCCACTAATCGAACAAGTGCTCAAGAAGCTCAGCAACGCCGGCGTACTAGCCTTCTCCGTGTTCCGATACGCAGAGAAACAAAACAACTTCAAACACACAACTTTAACCTACAACGCGCTGATCGAGTCCTTAGGCAAGATCAAACAGTTCAAGCTCGTCTGGACTCTAGTTGACGAGATGAAACACAAGAAGCTTCTGAGTAAAGACACGTTCGCTTTGATCTCGAGACGGTACGCACGTGCGAGGAAGGTTAAGGAAGCGATAACCGCGTTTGAGAAGATGGAGGAGTACGGGTTTAAGATGGAAGTTAATGATTTTAACCGTATGCTTGATACTTTAAGCAAATCAAGAAACGTTGGTGATGCACAGAAGGTGTTCGACAGAATGAAAAGGAAAAGGTTTGAGCCTGATTTGAAGTCTTATACGATTTTGCTCGAAGGGTGGGGTCAGGAGATGAATCTTTTGAGGGTTAATGAGGTTTACGGGGAGATGAAAGACGAAGGTTTCGAGCCTGATGTTGTTACTTATGGGATTATTATTAATGCCCATTGTAAAGGTAAGAAGTATGACGAGGCTATTAGGTTGTTTAATGAGATGGAGATGAGGAGTGTGAAGCCGAGTCCTCATATTTTCTGTAGTTTGATTAATGGGCTTGGGTCAGAGAGGAAGCTGAGCCATGCTTTGGAGTTTTTCGAGCGGTCGAAGAGTTCGGGGTTTCCGCTTGAAGCTCCTACTTACAATGCGTTAGTAGGAGCTTATTGCTGGTCACAGAGAGTTGAAGACGCGTTTAAGGTAGTGGAAGAGATGAGGTTAAAAGGGGTTGGGCCGAATGCCAGGACTTATGATATAATACTCCATCATTTGATCCGTATGCAGCGGACGAAAGAAGCTTATGAGGTTTATCAGAGGATGAGCTGTGAGCCGACGGTGAGTACTTACGAGATCATGGTGAGGATGTTCTGTAATAAAGAGAGATTGGACATGGCGGTCAAGATTTGGGATGAGATGAAAGGGAAAGGAGTTCTTCCTGGGATGCACATGTTCTCTAGTTTGATCACAGCTTTGTGTAATGAGAACAAGTTAGATGAGGCGTGTGAGTATTTTGATGAGATGTTGGATGTGGGTATTAAGGCACCGGGGCATATGTTTAGCCGTCTTAAACAAGCGCTTCTCGATGAGGGACGGAAAGATAAAGTGGCCGAATTGGCTGTGAAGATGGATAGGCTGAGAAAAACTCAACTCCTTGGCTGATATGACTAGGTTATTCCTTCTTGCTCGTGTCTTCTTACTACACTTTATTTCATGTTTTTGGACTATTGGATTGTTATGACCTATGATCTATCCAAATTTTCAAAACATAAGAGCATACAAAACAATCTAAATTGAAATGACTTAACACAAGGTTCAAAGGTTTTTAGACTATGCGTATAACTAAATTGCAGAGACTGGACAATGAAGATAATACGATGATGAAGCCTTTTTAAATGTGAAGTGATGGAAGAGTTAAGTCAGCAAGATGTTAAATTGGTTATGCCATTACTTTTACACAAAACTACATACAACTTACAAGTATGGTTTAAACCGGAAAATTTTCCTTCCTGACAAGGAATGATTGTGCGTACCGTAAAATTGACTTACCATTTTAAGTATTTTATATCACCAATCGAGTCAGACTTTGTTTGTACTCGACTTATGTCAACGGGGAAATAAATGGGCCTCTGGACTAGTACTTATGGGCTTAAACAGACTCAATAGTACAATTTTTGGTAGGTGGTAGTTGAGAAGTCTCCGAAGAGGTAAATGATGCAAGATTCCTCGTACAGTGGTACTGTACTCTCTCTAAACCATTCAGTATAGCTGAACGCTAATGTTTCTCACTGTTCCCCGCGTACAAACTCTTCAATATGTGTCCTCTTCTTTAAATTTTATCGCTTACATTTTCTCACAATTTGACTTTTCTATATCAAATGCCCACCAAAAATCAAGTATCTGTGGATGCTGACACAAAAAAACAAATATCCAGCGATACAGATTCAAACAATTTTGAGCCACTTGATAAAAAAAACAATTTTGAGCCACTAGCAACTATGTTCTCATTATTTTGGCTGAAAGTGTGTTATATGTAAATTTTATTAACAAAATAAGAAAATGTTACACTTCCTCATATATCGTTTGTGATATACGTAACAATTTTCTAAAGTTTCCAAATAGTTTCGAATAATTTATACTATGTGTTAGGTACACACGTTCATGTGATGCTAAGCACAACTACCACCGAAAAAGCTTTATGAACAAACACTTCTTTTTTTGAAAAAGTTATGAAATATGTATTTTTTCTTCTATCTCTACAATCGTACTTCTACGGTCTACTCATAAGTCATAAATTATGTGTCGTAGTTATTTTTGTTTGATTTAGCTCAATATCAAAATTTGGGATAGCATTTGGAGAAGTGTGCAATTTTTTTAATAAATGGCGAATGACAGTTTACGCACAGCTTTCCCATTATGTCCTTCACAACACACGTGACCTAAAATTCTATGCAACCTGCAACCGGAAGTTTTGACATTTTATCAGGTTTTATTTCACCGTTGATGAGAGTAAACAAGCTTTCATATCCGGTTATTTTCGTGATGTCAAGTGAAAAGAGAGAAGAAGATATTTTGATGAAAATACAATATGTTTGAAGAAAAGAAGATATTTTCGAGTGGGATAAGATATTTATGATAAGGAGTTTCGTAAATTTTGTTCCATTTCTGGGCCAAATTATTAACCGGTTAATCTAATAATTACAGAACCATCGAAATTGTTATCTGGCTAACATTAGTTGGACACCGGAATTGAGAATATAAATATACCGGTTAATTATTCGTATACATAACGTTTGGGTTCATTGTTTTACAGTGGGTTTTGGGTATAGAGTTGAACATAGGATTTAGGGTGTAGTCGTAATTAATGGGTTTTAAAATGGGTTTACAATCAATACTATACCCTATATACATTTTCTAATAAAGAACCCAAACCTCCGTGTTCAACACTATACCCTTAACCCATTGTAAATTTATCAACCCTAACCCCGTATTCAACACTATACCCTAAACTCGTTATCAAATAATCAACCCAAACCCCGTATTCAACACTATACCCTAAACCCATGAACAAATAATCAACCAAAACCCTGTGGTCATCACTATACCCTAAACCCATTTTAAATTAATAAACTCAAACTCAGTGTTCAACACTATACCCTAAACCCTTCCTCAAACAATCAACCCAAACTCCATGGTCAACACTATACCCTAAACCCATTGTCAAATAATTAACCCAAACCCCGTATTCAACACTATACCCTAAACCCATGAACAAATAATCAACCCAAACTCCGTGGTCATCACTAAACCCTAAACCCATTGTAAATTAGTCAACCCAAACCCCGTGTTCAACACTATACCCTAACCCTTCCTCAAACAATCAACTCAAACTCCGTGGTCAACACTAAACCCTAAACCCATTGTCAAATAATCAACCCAAATCCCATGTTCAACACTATACCCTAAACCCATGAACAAATAATCAACACAAACCCGTGGTCATCACTAAACCCTAAACCCATTGTAAATTAATCAACCCAAACCCCGTGTTCAACACTATACCCTAAACCCTTCCTCAAACAATCAACCCAAACTCCGTGGTCAACACTAAACCCTAAACCCATTGTCAAATAATTAAACCAAACCCCGTGTTCAAAACTAAACCCTAAACCCTTCCTAAAACAATCAACCCAAAACACAATGTAACAAACTAAATCCTTATCACTTACACTCCCTATTCCCCGAAGATAATTTTTCATGTATTATATTTACAATCCGACCAATAAGAACAATTAGCCGAACAATCAATGTCATTAATTATAAATAGAATTGTTAGTTAAAAAACCTGACATTTTATCAGGTTTTATTTCGTCATTGATGAGAGTAAATAAGCTTTCATATCCGGTTATTTTCGAGATGTCAAGTGAAAAGAAGAGAAGAAGATATTTTGATGAGGATAAAATATTTTAGAAGAGGAGAAGATATTTTTGGGTGGGATAAGATATTTTTAAAAAGGAGTTGAGAAGATTTTGTTGCAGATGGTGGTGAAAAAAAGGGATGAAGGAGATGGTGAGGAGCTACGGCGAGCTTGCGAAGGATTGGCGGAGCTTAGCGGCGGAGCTTGGCGCCAGAGCGCCGTCGGTATCTGATCGAAATCCAAAAGGGCGACGGAGGAGGAGGGATGGAGGAGATAGTGAGGAGATGGTGGTGGTGATGGTGGTGAAAAAAAAGGGGTGGAGGAGATGGTGGTGATGGTGGTGATCCGAGTCACTGGAAATGGTGGTGAAAAAAAGGGATGGAGGAGATGGTGAGGAGTCACGGTGAGCTTGCGAAGGATTGGCGGAGCTTGGCGCTGGAGCGTCGTCGGTATCTGACTCGGCGCGTTATTCAACCACAGTATCGTCTTTCTTCATCTTCATGATTATAAGCTAAAGCTTTCGAATCAAGATCTGTGAAGGAGGTGCAAAAAAAAATTTGTTTTGTATGAGATTCAAAATAACCGGTTTTGTAGGGTATTACTGCCAGTTTTTGTGGTCAACCGACGATTGTAAGAGAAAACAGATTTTGCAGAAACGTATAAGAACGATAACTGGAGAAAACAGTTTTTGTAGAGATTAATAAGATCTGAGATTTTGTTTCGAAAAACACATACATTGGAGATCTAAAGTTAAAAGGAAAAATCTTGGGGTTTTTGCACTTTAAAACAAAAGAGATATTGAACATTTTGTGTTCTTTGCATAATTATCATTTTGCTTCTTCAACCGTCTCGACCTGTCACCAACCTGTTGTGACGTCAGCTAATTGACAGGCGCATGTGCTACGATTTTCTTATCAAATGAAGGATAGTTTTGGTATTACCACAAAATCTACATGAGCTTTACCACCTAGCTAATATAGTGTCGAAACTTTGTTATCTAGTGCAATTTCTCCTTTTGTTTTGCTGTTTTGATCAACTACGTGCTGTATGTGTATTTTATTTGATCAATTCACAGTTATTTTTTTTTGTTAATTATAACTTTCAGTAATGTTGTTATAAAAATAAATTTTCCGTGATACGCTTTGAATTCACATTCGTTTTGGTGAATCTAATATATTCCACATAAGTTTTTTTTTAAAGCTGGATTGTATTATTAACAAAAACTAAGAGAAAATATGATATACTAAGAGAGAGATGCAAAATAAATAGCGTAACTTTTTTTTGGTCTAAAATAGCGTAACTTTTAGGTATGTATGACTAAAAGTTTTTGTATGTATGTTTTGCTTTTACTTTTTGGATTTCATAAAATAATACAACATATGTATTAGCGCTTCCAACTGAATAACCACGATTGTCATTTTCTTTTCTTCTTGCTATATTAGTTATCATTTTGTTGATAACAGAGTTAATGAAATCACTGTTTCGAATAATTGATTAATTAGAATTTCTTACTGCATTCAACGTTAACCATAGTTTCCAACAAGATGTCAAGAACCACATCAACATTAAAACATGAGATCAACAATTGAAATCAGTAAGAACCGCTCTACCACTCGGTTCAAAAATATTTTAGTTACCTTTTTAGAAAAAAGTTCAACTGAACCGTAACTTTTAATGTTTTGGTCGGTTTCTAATCTTAGTTTTCTGAGCCTTTTCTCGAATTATAATATGTGTTTTCAAAAATTTTAGTCATTTATCGAGTTTTTTAGATGTTAGGTTGATTTGGAGTAGAATATGTTAAATTGGGTATAAAAGATTATTGCAGAACTCTTTAGATGCTTTAGATGTTTAGCAACAAATGAAAGATTTTCCACTGACAATTTTTTAAAAAATTGGATACAAAACTGATAATTGAGTTACTTTCCAATGTCACTGGTTTGAAATTGATCTATTGGTTAAATCAAACGTTATATTCATTTTACTAAAGACTGGTATATATATATCGAATCTTTTTTTTTTGTCATCGACTTTACAGAATCAATCAAGTAAAGATCGGTTATCTCCTAACACATCGTGCGAGGTTGTCGGCCTTTAGATTCTTCGTGCGAGATACGTAAATAATATCTGAACTATAAAAAATTCCTTTCAAAGTCTCGATATCTGCTAAATAGGTTGCAAAAGCAGACTATTCTTCTGATTCTGAAACCATCTTCACTAATTGAGAACAATCTGTCGCAAATGTAACCATGTACTACCTCAGATTCCGCATACATTCCATTACCCAAATTAATGCTTCTATCTCTGAGTGGAGAGGAGATAGAAAAGCCCTGACATTCTGTGCTCCCATAAGTCCATCGTATCCCTCAAGGGTACTATACCACCCCTGTCCTGAGAAAATCTCTTTGTCCTTCTAGGATCCATCAGTAAAACACCGCCGTCCTGGAATGGCCGGTAATGTAATCCTGTACTATCTCAGATTCCGCATACATTCCATTACCCAAATTAGTGCTTCTATCTCTGAGTGGAGAGGAGATAGAGAAGTCCTGACATTCCTTGCTCCCATAAGTCCATCGTATCCCTCAAGGGTACTATACCACCCCTGTCCTGAGAAAATCTCTTTGTCCTTTCAGGATCCATCAATAAAACACCACCGTCCTGGAATGACCGGTAGATCCGAGTGTTGTTGACCTATTACTGGTGTAGGGATAATTTGTGCCTCCTTCCAAAACCTTGATTTTGTTTCCGCTAGTTTTAGGGTATCCATAGGTTCAATATCCATATTGCTAAAAACTTTGTTATTCCTTCCTTTCCAAATATACTATAATATCCATGCAAACTGATGATCCTCTAATGTCGGAAGAACTCTCCAAAATAAATAATCCATATTAGTAAAAATAGATTCAGTGGGAAATAAGGAGTGATTAGATGGGATCTGGGATAGTGCCCAAACCTGACGCGTTGGAGGACATTCAAAAAACACATGATTAATTGATTCCTCTGGAGCACCACATCTATCACAATATAAATCCCCTGATAATCCTCGTGAGTGTAAATTCTTCCTCACTGAAATACATCCTGACACTATTTACCATAAAAATGTTTGATCTTTGGTGGACAGCGAATTTTCCAGCAATGCGCCTTAAGGAAATCAACTGTAGGACCAAAAACCGGTAAAGTTTTGCCCTTATCCGGATAAACCCGCTCCACCTAATACCCAGATTTGACCAAATATTTTCCATTCTGAGTAAAATGCCATCCATCCCTATCTATGCTATGAAACCTACTCAATGGTATGGTTTCAATAATGCTTACATCATTGGGATCCACCAAAGCCATGATTGCCTGTGAGTTCCAGATACAAGAAAAACAAGAAAAAATAATATTTTTTGTCGTTTTCTTTACTTTTGGTTTGATTTAACCTAAATTTCACCATGACGTAGAAGCATGTCCAAAAGAACACTCTATTTTAAAGTTTACAAAACTTCATATTTGAAGTTTTAGGTTAGTCTTCTCCAAAATCAAAACTTCAAACTCAACTTCAAAAAAATTTGTATTTTATATTATGGTCCTTATATTTGTGATATTTAATTTAAATTCATAAAACTTTATAAATAAATAGCATATATATAATATTATAGAAATATTAATTAACAAAATGATACAGTAAAATATATAATTTTACATAGAAATACATAATTAAATATTAAATTACAAGTAAAATACTATATTATTCTATAAATCTATTTTCGTAATACTTTCATATATGATAAATTAGTGCGTTTGTTAAGTTTTTTTCTAATATTGTTGTTATCTAAATCTAGTTTTGAAAACAAACTTATTTTAATTTTTTTGTTTAGTTTTATTTGTTAAAGTTAAAATTATAAACACAAATTTTAAATATTTATGATTTATAAAATTTTAAAAGATTAAAAAGATTAAAAGAAAAAATATTGAAGAATCATAAATATAATATGTAAATGTAAGGACCAAAACTAGATTTTGACCCGCCCTTAAAAAGACTGGTATATTTTTTTGTTTTACACTTTTTCTGAAAAAAATAATTTTAATATTTGTGTGTTTTAGTCATGTTTATGTTTTTTATTGCATCTAATTTAAAAATGGTTAATAAGAGGTTTTAATAATTGTATTAAAATAGTTGGGTTACAGCTATATCAATAAATCATGTTCATGTTTTAATAGTATTGATATAGATTTTGATCCGCGCTTAAATAAAGTCTTTTTAAAAGAATTATTGAAAAAATAAAAACCAAAACTAAACTGAATTCATAAATAATTGAGCGCTGATAGATCTCTAGAACCGAATCTAATTGGAACTAAATTAGACCCATCTTTTTCATATTAGTTGGTTCCCAACTGTGCCACTAAAACCAAACAAAAAAAGAAGTAACCCAACTGAATCAAATCAAACTTTGTAAATATATGAATGGTTCCTAAATTTCTAGTTTATAAACAAATTCAGATATAAAAAGTGTTTTTATAACTGATCGGGACTCTGTTTTGTCGAACCGGTAAACTTGATGGTCATATATAATCTAAAACATGTTGGATTCTTCATGTAGCATTCTATCAGATGTTCAACCAACTGATATGTTCCACAAAATTCATATTTAATGAAAAATAATCATTTAAAAACTTGATAAAACCCGAAATTCGTCATTAACCCACGAACCGAACCAAAAGAAAATTTGATTAAACTTCTCATATAAAAATTGATTAAACTTCTCATATATTTTATAATAGTACATAAACTGAATCAAATATTTAATTTGACATATAAAGTAAATGTGTTGTTTTATAT
Source organism: Raphanus raphanistrum subsp. raphanistrum (assembly GCA_019706035.1). NCBI lineage: Eukaryota > Viridiplantae > Streptophyta > Magnoliopsida > Brassicales > Brassicaceae > Raphanus > Raphanus raphanistrum. Next base: position 41,851,409 of record CM033981.1, on the reverse strand, counting down.
TGTGTTTTTAACTTATTGGCTTTGTAATGACTTTTCTGGGTAAAAAGGTTTTGTAATTATCAAATATTATTACAATTTTAGTATATACTTTTCTCCTTTTTTGAAGTATATAATGGACTTAAATATATTAATAGATTAAATTTATGGTCGCTAAAGTTACTTGGGAATAATATTGATTTATTAATAGAACTAAGAGAATTAATTCAATATTATTTTATATAATATTGTGTTTATAAACAATATTGTGGCACGAAGAAAACTATTACAAATTATTTTCCAGCAGATTTGTGATTCTGCAAAACATATTTCCTAATTGAATTTTTGTATTTATTGTTAGATAAAGATGTTCTATGTCAGTTATCTTGTCTCATCGAACATGAAGAATGTGATTAGTTGTTAAAAGTACGTACGAGCTATATATCTTGGTCATTAAATTTCACATGCAGTTTAAAAAAAAAGTAACAGTTAAATATTATTAATGTCGATGAAAGAAGTGGATCCCTAGAATATAGGGATTATAGGGAAGGTTAAAATGTATTTTGAAAAAAAAAAAGAAAAGATTAAAATGTATTTTAGGTATAAATCATGTAGTTAGTATTTTCTAAAATATAGATTATTGAAAATAGTTAGTTGGACACAACCAAATATCAATATGTCATGTTTCAACTTTAATAATATTAATATAATGAAAAATATGAAACTTCAAATTTGAAATTCTTTTTTGAAAAACAAAAAAAATTATATTTGAAGTTATAGGATGTCTTTTGGAGATGCTCTAAATTATACATATACCTATTATTTCAATAATTATTTCAGCTACACTTTCTTTTTCATCAAACTTATTGGTTTTGCAGATTTAAGGATACAAACTAGATTTGGACCCGCACAACCGTGCGGATGTTAATTTTCTTTTTTATTTACATAAATATATAGTTTTTACTTCAAGAATGGTATATATTATAATTATATATATGTTTCTATGCATTATACCAAAATAAGTATGTTTTCAACATATTTTTTTTTCATCAAATCAATTATATAAAAATGTAACATGTTTTGTATCTTTGTTTCTATATTTTTGTTTGTTGAATAAGTGTTTTATTTTTATAAATTTTTAAAATATGTAGTTTGGTAAAATAGAAAATAGTTTTGCATCGCGAAAGACATGGTAACTGACTTCAAAATAATAAAGTTTAAACATTTACTATTAGTTTTGTTATTTTTAAAAATGAACTATCAAATATTAAACAAATAACATTGATATATTCAAATAAATTACATACGAAGGTATACTATTGAAACATAAATTTATATATATTTAAAACCCTACACCAAAAATAAAACAACTAAATTAGTATGATCTAGAATCGTAGGTTATATAAATAACTAATTTATTTACATCAAACTAAGTTTACAGTTTCATCTGCTAAGATTAATTCCATAGAATCTCCACCATAATTGGTAGTTTGCTTCCATGAATGAAGCAACTTAACCTGAATATTCCAGTTATCCGTATCAGGAGCAATCTTTTAAACAGAGCAACACCTTTTAAGAGCAACACCTTTTATTAATCGACATTTTTGCCTAAAATTTTTGATGTGGAAGAGAAAATATGCAAGTATCATTTTTATAGATGAGACAGTTCCTAGGTTTATGTTAATTGTATGTTTGAAGTTAAGTCAAAAAAATTGGAAAGAATATATTTTCTTATAGATTTTTCTTGACGCAGAATATTAAGAATTTAGGAAAATAATTAAAACTGAGCATATATCGACTGAACAAAATTTTGAAAAAAAATATAGTTTTGAAGATAAGTCGAAAATTTAGGAAAATATATATTTTTAACAGATTTTCTCTGAACCATAATTTTATATTGAATTAATGGTAAACTAATTAAAGCTGAGAAAATATTGACTTCACAAATTGTTTTGAAATACTGATTAGGAAACAGTATATTTTGAAAAGATGTCGACAGAGTTTTGATCAAATATTGGATGAGCATTATATACTTTTAAATGTAGAACAAAATAAGTTTTGGTTAAAAATATATGTAAACAATATATCTCTGAAAATAAATTCTTTAAGAATATTTTTTTGGCTTATCTATTGAACGTAACAATATTCTTTGTTAGTTTACTCGGCTAATTAGTTTTCATATATTGTTATAGTAACAATATTCTTGGTTTATCAACTTAACAAATTAGTTATATTCAGATGTTAGGTCCGGTATTTTTGGTTGAAAAGTAAATCAAATATATATGTTATATTAACTTATATGATTTATACATATGAGATTTAAATATTTACGTTAACAGTGCACCATGTTCATCTTCTCCAAATGCTCACTGTGTTCAGTTTAAGTAATTAAACTATTAACAAATGTTCAAGGCTAACAACCAAATAATCTATAGTATTAATAGAAAAACATGTTCAAGCTTTCATGTTCAAGTCTAACAATAATATAGAATCTGGAAAGACTTCTTTGACCGAAGAAATTGACATGAACCTGATATTCATTGAAAGTCAGAATCTGGGAAGATGATATTAATTATTTGGTTATAGAGTAAAACTATAGACTGCAATTAATCATAGGCGTGAATGAGTTACAGACATCTTTGTCTTTGACCCAAGAAATTGATACAAATTTGATATTTGATATTCATTAAAAGTCACAAAATCTGGGAAGATGATATTAGTTTATTTGGTTACAGTCTTATAGAGTAAAACTCTTGCAGAGGTGAACGAGTTGTTGCGATATATAGATGTCACATGTGCTTCTGATATTAACATAATTAATGATTGAAAATGCTATTAAGTAGTCTATTTTTTAAAATATCACACATGAATGAGAAGTCATGACTTGTGTTTTAATATAATAGATATCTAAACTAGTCTACACCGCCTCTTACAAATACTAACGACGCCGGGAGTATTGACTACGATGTGCTTATCTTGTCAAAAGAAAACATGATAATAATAAAAGAAAACCAAAGCTGAACACATATAGAAAATAAGGAAATAATCACACTGTCTCACCTAGTTCCTGATTCATAAATTGTTTAATGCACTGAAAATGTTTGAAGACATATTATTAATCAATTGATTTTTCTACATTCATTGTAGTTAGATAAACACAAAAATCTTTCTTTTGTTCTAACTCTACTTGTCTCTCGCAAAATTGTAATGTAACTTTAGTCCCTAAATATCAGGTGTGATTGGTAGTTGCTGTGAGTACTCTTCACAGCTCCATTTATTTCTAAAGCACCAAAACTAGAGCAATCAAGATTTAATTTATTTTTTAAAATCACAGTTTTTGAAATATCCTACAGCTGTATAAGTTCTCTGCAGAGCCAAATATCCAAAGCAATTTTTTAGTGTTTTCCATAAAATTTTACAGCAATAAAATCTAAAGGAAAAGCAAAAAGTCTACATATTTTTTTCTACAGGAATAATTTTGAAGTTACAGCCATTACCAATCGGATCCATTATCTTGCATTGACGTGCACTTGCAGTCTGAATTTAGTGGTTAAACTTGATTGCATAAAAATCTATTGAAAAAATTCAATAAAAGAATGAAATAAACTGGTTTCACGCTGCCTGAGGTCAAGTCTTCCCCGCTATTCTAATAGTAAGAGTTTAGAAAAGTAAATCGGCAAGAAAAAAACGTTTTCCTCTTTTCCTTGCCACTAGGATTTTGCTCTTGATCCAAAGATATTTAGTTTGTCTAGGGTTTTCTATCATTAGAAATAGAGATTGTATAGCTGATAATTCTATATGTGTTATGACATTTCACGTTTGACTGTACTAACATTAACCGTTGTATGGAATTTAAACTTAACTGTATTCTTTGCACTATATTAAGGATTCATTGTAAACATTTTCTTCATTAATTTAAATTATTAATTTTCTCTAAGATTCGAAATCCAGACATCAAGTATTAATAAATCTTTTGTTAAATCATTGGATTAAAAAGAAAAATTTAGATTGCTATCAGAATATAGAAGTGTAGAACCATATAAATAGTTTATGATAAAATATGATTGTAATTAAAAAGAAAAAACTGATAAGAGGATCTGTTGGTAGGTATGGTCTTTTAATGCGAATAGTTTTCCACATTATGAGACTGGGAAAACATTGGTGATTATATATTTATATCTAATGGTGTAGAATAAACGTGGGACCAATTAGCACATGGATGTGTTCTTTTTCTTCTTCATCATCCAGCTAGCTGTGGTTGGATTTATTAGAATAAAAAGAAATAAAATAAAAAGTGAAAAGAGTAGAAAATTTATAGTGGAATACAGAATAAATTAACATTTATTCTAGCAAAACGTTATTATTTGTTTCCAATCAAAATAGAATAAGAACGAGTATTTTTCTCTGTAAAAATACTAAAATAGTAACCAGAGAAATGCAAACAAACTCTACGTGTACAATTCTTTAGAGCAATTCCAAGGGAGAATTCTAGCTTTGAGGTTCTAAAAATATATATTTGTGTACATACTATGTATACGTAAGTAATTGAGGGGTTTTATATTTGACGGGAAACCCAACCCAAAGTATCTGATTAAAGTGTTACAAAAAAAAATATATCTGACTAAAGTAAATAATCCCGTAATTACTTACGCATATATAATATATACATACATATAAAGCTAGAATTCTCAATTAAGGATGCTCTAAAAATATGTTTATTGGTAGTTTCTTAACGCAAAAGACACACATGTATCATCTATTTATTGGCTCTGTTTTACAAAGGAAAATAAAAAGTAAATATTAATATAATATTAATATTCTTTGTTTATAGAATCTCTTATAACTTTATCGATAAACATGTTCTAAGGATATTTCTAACAATTTTTTATTTCTTTACTTTTTGAAAGTTTTTGTATTTCAATAGTTCTTTATTTCTTCAAATTTTAAAAACATGAACAGTTATCCTAAAATTATAAAGTGCATTATTCATCTTCTTAAAATGCTATTTACTTTTCATTTAAATGCTTCTATTTATATATGTTTACAGATTGTATATTTATTATTTTTATGTAGCATTTTAATATTATAATTATATTAGCATTTAAATATTAAATATTACAATTATGGTCTTACAAAATTAATTTTCTTAGAACATAATCTTCGGATAAAAAATAAAAAACTCATTTATCACTTTAAAATGCATTGATTGAGCATATATAGGAACATTACAGAAATAATCATATTGATTAGTTTTGTATTTTATATATATATATATATATTTTAATTTGAATAGTTTATGTTTTATTATATAAGTAATTTATGTCTTTTTGTTTTTTACTATAAATAATTTGATGTTATACTTAAATATATTTACTGGTTATGTCAATATCATATATTATTATATGTTTTTGTTTATTTATTAAAATGTAAAATATAAACTTAAAAAAAAACTGAGGACCACCATTAGAAACCATGGTGGGGGTTTGTTGGAGAAGTCCGAAGTACAATCAAATCCTTATCTTCAACACATGTCCTATTCACTATGCTATATGCCTATATAATTCACTTGCTTAACCTCACAATAAATCAAACTAAAAATAGAACCAAACAAAACCAATCTCCTTATTAGAAGAAGCATGAACATAGTGTCCGTCCGGACTCTCTCTCCGCCCTCCAGTAACTATTTTCCATTGATTATATAGTTTTTCAACAATAACAACTGTGTTGTTTTTTCTTTTCATATGAATAATATATATACGTACATGTGCATGTTTGAGTTTGCAACGAGATTCGTTTAATCTGTGAAATTTAATCCATAATCAATGTTGGGCCCAGCAATGTTTTAGGGTTGCTACATCGTGCCGAGAGATGTAGAGTGGGAGGGAGAAACTACGAAAAGCCTGAACTTAAACAAAGCAACTTCTCAAAAGATGAAGACGATCTCATCCTTAGGCTTCATGCACTTCTTGGCAATAGGTTTTAATTTCGTTACTTTTCTTCTTCTTAACTCCATTTCAAATCTTATAAGTACTACTATATAAATAAAAATATACCAGATATGAAAGTTTCGTTGTAACAAGATTTTGATGGTACGTTTTCAGATGGTCATTGATAGCGGGAAGGTTGCCTGGACGAACCGATACCGAAATAAGGATCCATTGGGAAACTTACTTAAAGAGGAAACTCATGAAAATGGGAATAGACCCAACCAACCATCGTCTCTACCATCACGCAAACTACATTTCAAGACAATACCTCAATTCCTCTCATAAGAAACTTGAAACAGATATCGTTAGTGATCAATCTTCTTCGGTATCCGAATCATGTGATATGAGAATATTACCTGTTTCAAGTACCGATTGCTATGATGATAGTGCTAGTAGTAGTGCCGGACATAGTCGTTTGCCTGATCTCAACATTAGTCTCGTCCCGGCCGAGACGGTGGTTTATTGGCCAGGTTTATTGGACCTACTGGGCCAGAGACTAACATGATGGGCCGTTGCCAAGTCAAGCCCAACATACCTTTGCTCTCTGCAACGGTAACTGAAGAAAGAAGACAAAACAGAGTGGTCAAACGTACGGAACAGCCAGCTTCACACCCTCTCTTGCGCAACCGATTTGATGCTCTCCTAGGTGAAGGTGAATGAGCTGTCAGGCCAGCTGTGACGTATCTAGATTGTTCTATCATCTGTATAAAAGACAAGCTAAGGCTAAGAGTTGTAATCAAGTTTCAGATGAATAAACTTCAGTAAAATCAAATAAAGAAAACAACTTTCTCTCAAGCTCTCTGTTAACCTTTATGGTATCAGAGCACAGACGATGGATGGGAATCAAGATGCCGTCGCTGTCACCGCTCTCACACTCACTCACGTCGTTACCTTGAAGCTCAAAGAAGGAAACTACCTCCTTTGGAAGCTGCAGTTCGAACAGTTCCTGTCAAGTCAGGCACTTTTAGGCTATGTTACCGGATATCATCCACGACCAGCTCCTACTATCACCGTTCGTACCGGCGAAGAAGAAACACAGGCGGTCAATCCAGAGTTCAACAAATGGATCCAGAAGGACCAGTTGATACTCGCGTGGCTTTATGGCACTCTAACAGAAGATGCCCTCAAGACTGTCTATGGCCTTCACACATCTCACGATGTTTGGATGGCGTTGGCGAAGAAATACAATCGAGTCTCTGCGTCAAGAAAGATGGATCTTCACCGACGCGTTCAGACCATGAAGAAAGGCAATAAGACCATGGCGACCTACCTTTCTGAGATCAAATCCCTCTGTGACCAGCTGGATTCCATTGGATCTCCACTTACAGAGAACGAGAAGATCTATGGCGTTCTCAATGGTTTAGGCAAGGAGTATGAAGCCGTCTGCACCGTCATCGAACACTCCATGGATACTCTTCCTGGCCCCTGTTTCGAAGACGTGGTCCACAAGCTTACTGGTTTCGATGACAAGCTGCAATCTTATGAACAACCTCCTGATACAACACCTCATCAGGCCTACTACGTGAACAGAGGAGGCTATTCTGGTCGCGGAAGAGGTCAAAACAGAGGAGGATACAGAGGACGCGGCTCGTACTCAACTCAAGGAAGAGGGTTCCCACAGCAGTTTGGCCAACCTGCAAACAGAAACTCCGGTGGTCAGCGTCCAACTTGTCAGATTTGCGGAAAGTACGGACATGCTGCCTACAAATGTCACTGGAGATTTGATGATAACTTTGCAATCAACGACCCTCCTCCGCAAGCCAATGTCCTTACAGCTGCTCCAAATCAGAGATCCACTGGCGCTGAATGGTATCCAGACAGTGGGGCGTCACACCATGTGACAAGTTCAGCTCAGCACCTTGACGATGTTCACGCTTACAACGGTGCTGATCAAGTCATGGTTGGCAATGGTGACTTCCTGCCAATAACGCATGTTGGTTCTGCCTCCTTATCTTCAGGATCAGGTACTCTTCCTCTCCTTGATGTACTTGTGTGTCCTGCAATAACAAAATCATTGCTTTCTGTATCAAAACTCACCGATGACTATCCCTGTGAGTTTACCTTTGATGCTACAACTGTGTTTGTTAAGGACAAGCGAACCAACAAAGTTCTCAGTCAGGGAAGCAAAACTAAAGGCATGTATCAGTTGGATGAGTCCAAGTTTCAAGCTTTCTACTCGTCTAGACAGCAAGCTGCAAGCGACAGAGTGTGGCATATGAGACTCGGACATCCCAACGATCAAGTCTTGAAGCATCTATCTACCTCAAAAGCTATCTCCTTCAATAAGCTGTCTCAGCATTTGTGTGAAGCCTGTCAAGTTGGAAAGACAAGCAAACTTCCGTTTTTTAGTTCTGCATTCCGGTCTAGTAGAGTTCTTGAGAGGATACATTGTGATGTTTGGGGTCCTGCTCCTGTTGTATCTGTCCAAGGATTTCGATATTATGTTGTGTTCATTGACAATTTCTCAAGATTCTGTTGGTTTTATCCCCTTAAATACAAGTCTGAAGTGTTTTCGATCTTCAAAGCCTTTCAACTGCAAGTAGAAAATCAATACAACAACAAGATTTCTATCTTTCAGTCTGATGGTGGTGGTGAGTTCATCAACGCCTCACTCACCAATCACTTTGCGGAAACAGGGATAAAACACATAGTCTCTTGTCCACACACGCCGGAACAGAACGGAATAGCAGAACGTCGTCACAGATACATCACTGAGCTGGGACTTTCGATGCTATATCAAGCACATCTGCCTTATGAGTTGTGGGTAGAAGCCTTTTATACTGCATCCTTCCTCAGTAACCTGCTACCGTCTTCAGTCAATGACAAGATGGTGAGTCCATTTGAGCTGCTCAATGCCAAGCCTCCTGTCTACACAGCTCTACGTGTCTTTGGGTCTGCTTGTTACCCATACCTACGTCCATACGCTGAGAACAAGTTCGATCCAAAGTCACTCTTGTGTGTGTTTGTGGGATACAATGAGAAGTATAAAGGCTACCGATGTTACCACCCACCCACAGGTCGTGTTTACATCAACAGACACGTTCTGTTTGATGAAACAAGACTTCCCTACACTGATGTATACAAGCACCTTTTACCTCCCACAACGTCGAGACTCAGTTCTGCTTGGCGACTGCAGTATCCTTCTACAGCTTCTCCCTTGCAGTCTGATAGTGATACATCTCCACCTCAAGATGAAGTTGGTCAGACAGTCCTTGTTCCTACTACGTCAGCACCACCTCCTGTTTCAATCACTGAACATGGTCCTCTACAACAACAGTCATCTTCTGAATCAAGCTCAAGCTCAGAAGATGAAGGAGATCAAAATGGAGCTCCAGCAGTTATAGCCCCTGCTCCTCCGTCTCAAAATCAACATAAGATGACTACGAGAGGCAAAGCCGGAGTCATGAAACCGAACCCTCGCTACGCTCTGTTCACTGTCAAAGGTCTTCCTCAGCCTCCAAGAACAACAGCTGAAGCGTTGAATCACCCTGGATGGAACGGATCCATGACAGAAGAAATCACAAACTGTGATGAAACAGGAACTTGGAGTCTTGTGCCTCTCCCTGCTGGAGTAAAACCCATTAGCTCAGGCTGGGTTCATAAAGTAAAGCTCAACGCTGATGGTACACTGCTCAAACTTCGCTCACGGTTAGTCGCCAGAGGCAATGAACAGAAAGAAGGGGTTGACTTCCTTGAGACCTACAGCCCGGTTGTAAGAAGTGCAACGTTCGGATTGTCCTTCACTACGCTGTTGTCAACAAATGGGATATGAGACAACTAGATGTCAAGAACGCTTTTCTGCATGGAGATTTGGCAGAGACTGTCTACATGAAGCAACCACCAGGATTTGAAGATAAAGCTCACCCTGAGTACGTTTGTCAGCTTCACAAAGCCATCTATGGGCTCAAACAAGCTCCAAGAGCTTGGTTTGACAAGTTTAGCTCATTCCTCCTTGAATTTGGGTTTCAGTGCAATGTCAAAGATGCCTCCCTGTTTGTCTATCTCAAAGGCAAAGACGTCATCTTCCTACTCCTTTATGTCGATGATATGGTTTTGACAGGCAACAATACTGCACTGATTGATCACCTCCTTCAAGCTCTTAAGAAGCAGTTTCGCATGAAAGATATGGGTGAGTTGAGCTACTTCTTAGGCATACAAGCTCACTTCACAGCCGGTGGTTTGTTCCTGAATCAAGAAAAGTATGCATCAGATCTGCTACAAGTTGCAGGGATGCTAGACTGTGCTCCAGTGTCCACTCCTCTTCCTCTGCAACTCGATAGAGTGCCCTATCAAGATGTTATCTTCGACAATCCAACCTACTTCAGAAGTCTTGCGGGTAAACTGCAATACCTCACCTTGACTCGTCCGGATATACAGTTCGCAGTGAATCTAGTATGTCAGAAGATGCATGCGCCTACTCTAGCTGACTTCAATCTTCTCAAAAGAATCCTCCGCTATCTCAAGGGCACCATTAACATGGGAGTTTCCTTTGCGACAAACACAGATTCACAACTGCGCGCTTACTGCGACAGTGACTGGGCCGGTTGCCAAGATACAAGACGCTCAACAGGAGGATTCTGTACGTTCCTTGGTTCAAACCTGATTTCCTGGTCAGCAAAGAAACAGGACTCTGTCGCGAGATCGTCAACTGAAGCAGAGTACCGCACGTTGTCAGACACCGCTGCGGAGCTTGAGTGGATTGTTGGAATGCTTAATAGCATTGGTGTTCAGCAGTATACTCCTGCAGAGGTCTACTGTGATAACTTGTCCGCTGTTCAACTCACAGCAAATCCTATTCTTCATCGCAAGTCGAAGCATTTTGCTACTCATTACCACTTCGCTCGTGAGAAAGTAGCAAATGGTTCTCTAGTCGTCAAACACATTCCTGCGGTGTTACAGTTGGCCGACGTGTTTACTAAGTCTCTTCCTCAGCAGAGTTTCCACAATCTCCGATTCAAACTCGGTGTTACGTTTCCACCCACCTCGAGTTTGAGAAGGGGTATTGGACCTACTGGGCCAGAGACTAACATGATGGGCCGTTGCCAAGTCAAGCCCAACATACCTTTGCTCTCTGCAACGGTAACTGAAGAAAGAAGACAAAACAGAGTGGTCAAACGTACGGAACAGCCAGCTTCACACCCTCTCTTGCGCAACCGATTTGATGCTCTCCTAGGTGAAGGTGAATGAGCTGTCAGGCCAGCTGTGACGTATCTAGATTGTTCTATCATCTGTATAAAAGACAAGCTAAGGCTAAGAGTTGTAATCAAGTTTCAGATGAATAAACTTCAGTAAAATCAAATAAAGAAAACAACTTTCTCTCAAGCTCTCTGTTAACCTTTAAGGTTGTGGCCTTCAAGAATCTAGCAGCAATGGTTCAACGCGTCAAGAAACACTTCTTCTTTTCCGGTGAAATCGGATATTATTTTCCTACATAAAAAATGAAAAATGGTGTATTTGTTTGTACTATTTTGCTATATATATATATATATATATATATATATATATTTTTTTTTCTTTTTTGTAATCACTAGATAAAAATACTCAATTGGGAGATAATAAATGATATTCAAAATTTTCAATCCCCAATTGGACCGACAGATCTTCACTAAGACACGCACGTTGAACAAACTTTTCTCTTAATTAAATGTCACTTTTAAAAACAGACGATAACGTAGAAGATGAACTTTCTTTGACATTACTCACTTGAAATGAAAAAATATATTTTCATCTCCCTTCAAATTACACTTTACTCTTTTGAGAAAAAAAATGGAAGCAATTTAAGACTCACATGTTCTTTCCTTTCCAAAACTCTATTAGACACTATATGGTCGTGGACTTTAACTAAAACCAAATAGTTTTCTTTTTCATTTTGATCACTCCAATATTCTAATCATAAACTAACGTTAAGTACTAATTAAAGATAGCAAGTCAACATACTTCATGTTTTGAGCATGATATCTCTAATCAAGTTTAATACCAGCGTATCAAAGCTAGCTAGTACTACAAGCACGATAACGTGATTTAGTGGGACTAAGCATCCTAATTGTTTAAGAGTTGAGAAAGTAGTTACCAAGAGGAACTAGCGTTTACCTATAGTGTTGTTGAATCGAAACCTTAATAATGATATTCCCTCTTTATTGACAGACATACGAGAGGTCTTACATACAAACTTTACTCTTACTCCAAACACGCTCTCAAAGTCTCATCTCTCAGTGGTGCACTAAGCACAACATTGAGAGGCCATGTGGTTACACTTACATGAGAGGTAGGACCAAATACTGTTTAGGCAACCTTCTGAGACATCACATCAGACGACGTTGAAACGCAGGAGAAAGCTGTCACTGGCGTTCTTAACCTTTCCATACACGAAAACAACAAAGAACTAATCATGCTTGTAGGAGCAGTCACATCTATATATAGTGCAAGTTCCTCAGATCTGGAACCATGGAAGCGAAAGAAATCACAGTAGCTACACTCTTTAGCTTTCCGCTAGCTGATTATGAGAACAAGATCATAATTGGTGCATCAGGTGCAGTACTGGCCTCAGTTCATCTGCTAGAACTTCTCAGCAAATATCTCAAGGATTACTCTCTAAGGCTGTAACTGGATGAACAAAATTTGAAATATGAATGCAAGGAATGGGTCATTCCATTTAATTCCTTGAAAAATATACCAGTTACAAAAAAAGATCATTCATAAAGCATTCCTAAAACTTTTTTTTTGGAATCAATGGAAAGAGAACAATTTCTTTGTAAAATCATTCATAAAAAATAAGAAACAAGCGGAATGAATGGAATGTATAATTTAATTTTTAATTTGATTAATAAATATATTTTATTTCTATTCCATTTTTTTTCATTCCATTATTTTATAATATTTCTGTAAATGATTTCCAGTTACTTTTAACAAATAATATTGTTTGAAAATAATTCACTAATTTAATTTCGTTGGCTGTTTCTTTTATTTATTAATTCTTCAATAAAAAATATTTGTGTTACTTAAACATTTTTCGTATGATTAACGAGGACTTTGGTTAAGCTTCACGGTTCATTTCATATAATTTACAACATTTTCCAGCTTAATCGGAGTGATTCCCGCAAGAGTCATTTAATTTTTCCAGGAAACATCACATATTTTTTTCCATATCAATCTTGCACATAGATTATAGTCTAAGTGAAGAACATTACACACTTCCGATTTCAATATAACTATTTGATTTTTATATATAAACTTTGTTTTTGGGTTGTTATTGGTTTAAGATCGATAGTGAAATGCGACTTAACTTTGTCTTTCGTTATTATTTAATTATTGAAAATTTGGCGCTTTGTTGACCTAAAAATGTTTAGTATCATCAACAACCAACCATAAATCCAAAATCTATAATCATCTGATCTATAACACAGCACCCACCTTTAGATACATGAGCTCTTAACAGATACCAAACCACACGCACACAAAAACTCTCTTGTGGTACATTTTTGTTAAACGCACAAACACATTATTCTGTAATGGGTAATATCTTGGGAAGCAAGAAAACTGTGAAAATCATGAAGACCAATGGAAAGAGTTTCAAGCTGAAAACTCCGGTGAAAGCTGGTACCGTTGTTAAAGATTTTCCAGGCCATGTTCTCTTTGAATCTGAAACCGTGAAGCGATTCGGTATCAGAGCAAAGCCTTTGGATCATAAACAATACTTGCAATCCAAAAGGATTTATTTCATGGTGGAGCTTCCTAGGTAATCTCCTTTTACGGTTAAGGTTTTAGAAGTTGTAATATTTGGGGGTCTATGCTTATATACTTTAAGTCTTTAACTCTCAAAAATTTCAAATTTTCATTTTACTACGTTTTTTTTTTTGAAAATTAAACTACATATAACATTTTTCGCTATGTACAGAACCTGTTCTGAAAGGGAGAACCCACGTGTCATAAGATGGAAAGGGAGAACCCCGAGAAGGGTTCGGTTGGGAATCCAGATGGGTGCCAAGGAGAGGCTAGAGAATCTGAAGCTGTCTCGTAGATCAGCTTCTCATCTCTCGGTAATAAAGGAGGTTGATGAAGAAGAGAGAGAAGTAGTGACTAGTGTGAAGTTGAAGTTACCAAAGTGGAAAGTGGAGAAACTTTGGAAAGAGAGTGAGAATGTCTCTGACTTCTACAACAAGATCAGAGCACTTTGTCTCCTCAACATTCCAAGTGGTTTGATTCATCAGAGACAAAATTTGCTTCGTAATGGAGGAAGAAGCTTTGAGATTGGGGACAAAGAATCTGTCAATTATTTTTAGGTTGTTTTCTTCTTGTTGAAGACTAAAAGAGAAACGAACAAACAAAAACACGGACCCGTTTGTCAAGCCACGTTTCTTGCATCTTGTAATCACGAATGCCACTAGGAAACGGATGCGCTCAACTTGTGTAACACAACTTTTAATATGTTCTTACATTGAACAATTTATCCTCTATGCAATGGGAAAAGGAATATAGAATGTAGAATTTTCCAAAAAGAAAATCTATTTAATTTAGTTTTCTGAAGAACATAGAACAGATTTCAAAAGAGGGTCAAGAATTTAGTGAATTTGCCTCTTTTTCTAAGTCGAATTCAGATTTTTTTATTCTCAGAGATCATCCGATTTTAGTTGTGGTTGATCCATCCTCTCAGACCAAATTAAATTATATTTGATGTATTTTATTATTTTATTTAAAATATAGTAATTCTATAGTAGTGGTGAAATCCATTCTAATAGATTCAAACAAAATAGCAAATAAAATTTTTTAAAAAATCTATTTCTTCCACAAAATATAAAAGAAAAAAGAATGGGATCTCTATTTTAGGCAAATAAAAAAAATGTAGGTTGAAATAAAATTTACCTCCAATTGATATTTATAAAAACAAATATGAAGATGAGTACGAAATGCTTTAAATGCTAATCTTTTAGCTAAAAAAGGTACAACGATAAAGATATATAGATTTTCTATGTGCACTGTTGGTAGGAGATAACTATTCTATCCACCAAATTTCATTTAATATATAAGATTAGTTCACAAAAAAGTAGGTGTTCAAAAAATTAGAAGTTCACAAAAAAGTCAGTTATCTTTGTTTAATGAAGATGATTGGAGCAAGTCTGAATATATAAAACACAATTCTGACGAGAGATACTGAGCTTACTATCGTCTCACATGTGTTACACATCTTTGTCTCTGTTACATTACTATTGACGAATGTCATTTGTCTCTGTTACATTACTATTGACGAATGTCATTTGTGTCAAAACTCTGAAAAAATGAGACCGGCTACAGAGAAACTGAAGTGAACAAATAAAAGAAAAATGGAAAATCAGTAGTATTTTTATTTTCTTTAAAGTTGTGTGGCACAAGTTTAGCCGATAAATACAATATACAATTCTCCAGACTCAGAGAAGCTAACACACACACACATCAAACACAAACAAATAAAAGATCAAATCAATCAGTCAGGTCCCAACCTGTATATGTTCTTGGATCAGTCTGTTAAACCAATTCCCCTTTTTCTTATTGTTGAATAACAAATTGAGATCACTAAAACAAAAGAATGATGAAAAATGGTTCATTCTTTCACTTTAATTCAAGAGGTCCACTGCTCAGGAACAGTGAGAAAGTAAGTAGTCATGGCCTTTCTAAACCTTTTCTTGTATTGCTTTGGTGAGACTATTGTTGGAGAAGCGTTCTTAGGTCCACCCAAAATGCCTGAAGCTTTGACCCAAGTCTCAAGGTGCTTGTCCCATGTGTACTGTCTCATGAAGTCTATAATCCCAAGAACAAGCTCTTTACGTTCTTCATCAAACCCAACCAGCAATGAATAGTCCATTACATCCACAGACTATACCAAAAAAAAAGGCAAATGGATTTAATCAAAACATTATAAGAACAATGAGTTTGTGTTTAGTAAGTATAGTGTAATAATCACTTACAGCTAAGAAGTTTGTGTCATTCCATATAGCTCTTTCAAGGCTTCTCTTGGCTTTGCTTCCTAAGAATATAGGTTCTGTCCGAAGTGTCTCAAGCAGGTTCATGTCTAGCAAAACTTTGTCTTTTCCAGATGTGTTTGGATTGTATCTAGACCTTGCAGATCCCTTGAGATCATAGATCCTAGAGATCTTTCTGTTGTAGAAGAGATTCTCCATCACCATCAAGTCCATTTTAGTTTCTTTACCACCTTTGGAGTGTTTAATAGAGACCTGCACACACCATAGATAGCATTCAAGCTAAAAGTAGTCCACTTCACAGCCAAAATCTTTGTCCCAAAAGTACTGAGAACTAACCTGGTAGATACCGAGGATCTTAGCAAGACAAGTAGGGCTCCCGGAGCTGAGAGACTCCTTCATGTACTTAAAGTACTCAGGTGCAAAATCCTCAAAAGAATCCAGCTCGGTCTTGACAACTTGTTTTATGATGAACCTCTCGTCTAATGACTTGGCAAAGTAAACATTACTCTTCCCTCCCTGCGCAGACCATCTCTGACACCGGCTCAAGGACCTCACAAAGTCCACTTCACTTGGACAGCAAGTCTTCCTCAGAGTGTCAAACTGTGTTGCAAAGTAAGACGTCACAGAGAACTTCACTTTACCTTCAGTTGCACCAGAGGAAGAAGAGCGGTCGCTGAAAGAGATAGTCAGATGAGGAGACTTCTTATCATCTTGAGAAGATCCATACACAGCATGGTGAATGTAATCAGTATCCATAGACCCTAGAGAACGCCAAGTAGAGAATGTAGAAGGTTCAGACTCTCTGTTACTCCTAGGGATG
Source organism: Raphanus raphanistrum subsp. raphanistrum (assembly GCA_019706035.1). Taxonomy (NCBI): domain Eukaryota; kingdom Viridiplantae; phylum Streptophyta; class Magnoliopsida; order Brassicales; family Brassicaceae; genus Raphanus; species Raphanus raphanistrum. The sequence continues at coordinate 41,834,673 of CM033981.1, read as the reverse complement.
CCTCTCTTAACAACCCACTCTTTATACTCCTTGGAGTTTAGAGCATAAGAGACAACACTAGCGGGATCATCATCGTACACAGGGATCACAATGTCGTTTAGGCCACGTTGAGGGATCAGCATCCTAGCCCCATCAGCCATCTGAGAAGCTGAAGAGATGTATGTAGGCGTTGAACCAACGATAAGATCCAGCTTCTGTACTTCCAGTGGTAACATTTGTGAGTAAGTCCTCATCACATTAGAGAGAGGGTCCCTCACCATGTTCCTGTACTCGCCAGAAGCGTGGAAAGATCTGAGTGTTGAGAGGTGTAAAGAAGATGGTGGGAAACCCTTTTGGATCCTTTCTTGAAACCGTAGTGCTGAGTCAAAGGATTGCACTCGGATTGGCCTGGCGAGTCTCTTGAGGGGAGACTTAGCAGCTGGGAAGCCTTCTGTCTCACTGTGAAACGAGCCTAACCATGCTGAATCTATCTTCTCAGACAGGGAAGAGCAAGGGGAGAGCAACTTAGCTGGTTCTTTATTGTCATCATTAGCTTCTGCGTCAGAATGGGTCTGTCCTTCCCCCTCATCTTGACCTTCTTGCAGTCTACTCTGGTCAGTCTCTGGAGGTTCCTGAATCTCAAGATTCCTAGAAGCATTTTCATCGCTAGCTTTTTTTAGTTGAGTGTTCAACAAGAAAAGCTGATGATCCCAAGCATGAGAACCAATCATAAGTGCCCTCCTCAATCTATTCAGCTCAAGAATATCCAAACTCCCATGACTTTGCAGATTCTCCATAAAAACAGGTTGCAATGCATCCTGTTCAAGGTGAGAAAGATTAAAATCAAATAACAAACTCAACAAGTTTCAGAAGCAAAAAGCAAAATCTTTAAGACAAGGAACTCACATTGTATTCATCTTTCTCCTTCACTAGTTGATCTTTTAACCCCATTATGCGGCTCTGCAGATCAGAGGCTTCAGGCTGTTCAGGCTCAAGTAAACTGCTCTTCTCTTCCATGCGGTTGAGCATTCCAGATATCTCAGTATACATAGTCCTCATCTTACTCATAAGCTGTTTAATACACAAACAGAAAGTAGAGCTTTACTAGTCTGCACATAACAAAACATGAAGCAAAGAGTCTTAGATGTTTATTGAAACTAACCTCTGCTGCCTCTGTCCTTATCCACTCAGGTTGTGGATGGCTGTTAAACTCAAGCATTGATGGGGGAAGGAAGACAGTAAGTATATTGATAGGAGAGTATCTAAAGAAAGCAACCATGTTCCCAAACCTACAGAACAATATAAAAAAACATAATACTGTTAGTATTATAATAACCCTAGAGAATGAGAGTATGTTATAAAGAGTGTTTACCCATAGAATCTAAGGCAGTCTCTCTGAAGGGAATGTCCACATGATGCAACCCGGTTCGCAGTTGCATGATTAGAAAAGCTAAGTTCAAGGAACTTCCCAAAGGACAGTCCCCATGCAGCATCAGACATAACTACTCTACGAGTAGCAGGTGGGACACCATCTTCATGTGCACATCTTAAGCAGCGATGCCACATCCATATCTTCCCATCTTGTTCACCAGGAAGCTTCATGGAAGAGTGACGTCTGACATTTATAGTAAGGTTTCCATTCTGGTGAGAGTAGCAGAGGACATGAGCATCAACCAGCTCCTTGCACGTTCTACAACTTGATGCCTGATCGAAAAGATCATCTCTCAAGTATTTTCCGAGAGGTTTATCAAAGGAACCATAGAACTTAATCCTCAAGAGTCTTGAACGTTCACATACTGATTCTTTCAAAACACAGCGGCTTGAGAACGAGACCAAGATGCTCTGGTGAGAGTCTGCAGCAGAGAAATATTCACTAGAAACATCATCTTCATCTAATGTCTCATGTTGTGACAAATCTTGTGTGTTCACCAGTTGTTTAGTCGGTGTTTCAGGTATTTCTCCACCATACTCATCACAAGATATCATCATGCCTGAAGAAGATGACGGGAATATCAGACTTGGATCAAAATCATCACAAACCTCATGTTCTTGCATCAGTGCTGTATGTTCAGCTTCATCTGCAGCTGTATCAGTTAAAGCTTGAAGGTCTTTCTCTGTAGGAGAATGAGTTACTAAAGAAATGCCATCATCAACTATTCTCCTTTCAGAAGCTGACCTCACCATCATCCCTGGCTGCTTCAGTCTAACCTTAGGCAGAGAAGCACCTTCATCCGCAAGGAAAGAAGTCTCCAATGACAAGTGATAAGCTGCAAACACAGCGTACTGAATAACATGCTTAACCTTCTTCAGCTCTTCGCGGCAACTCCCCTTGAGCACAACCGTGCAACCTAGGCGCTTAGGACATCCTTCAAAGTACATCAATGTCCTAGAAGGCTTTCTGTTGGACTGAGTGCCAATTTCATGTTGCTCCAACACTTTCTCTGTCCGGAACAGCTCACAGTGCCCCAACCGAGCAGTAGAGATCCTATCCACAGAAGGGCAAACAACAGCACCGGTGCAACGAGCTATTTGGTCCAGCAACGACCTCTTCACATTGAGCACTAATGAAATATCCTTCTCTAGAAGATACTGCTGAGCATATGAAGATACACTCTTCTCTACTAGGAGAACATTAGGATGAAGTGAATCTATCCTTGCTATAATCGCCTTGAGATGATCATTCTCCTGTATCATTAAGTTTGAGTTCAGTGTCATGAATCAGAGATATTATAAGGTAAGAAGACCAAAAGACTTAACCTGTTGGAGCAGAGTGTTGAAGGAAGCTAATTGGCCAGCAACTCTCTGGTACTCAAGTGAGCCAGCCAATAGAAGCACCCTTGGATGTTTGTACTGTGATGTCATTCTCTTGTGTGTTATGTTCTTGCTACACACTATTCCCCGGACAAGAACGCTGCAGAAACAAAGGTGTGTTTTAGTAAGAAGACATCAGTAAATGAAAAGAGTATCCATACCTTTCATTTTGATTCCCTGATGCTACACATTTGATTTTGACATAGTTCCCTGGATCCATACTACCTCCTTCACGAGTATCCGGCTTCACGAAATTAGCAGCCTGCCAGGCCAAAGCAGTGACAATATCAAGCCAGTTCCCATCACTGCCATCATCATCATCATCACAAGGAGTAAGCTCCTCTCCACGTAATAGCTCAGCTACAAGAGCTCGGAAGTGGTCATGCACCACAGTTTTAAGAGGTTCATTACTGTTCTCTCCAAGCCTCTCTCTAGAGAAGCTACTACTCAACGAAAACTCGGTAGCAGCAGAGTCCACGACATCATCATCATCGTCGTCATCATCATACGCAAAGAAGTTACTCTCAGCATCATCATTCTCATCTCCAGGAGGTGGAGGGTACCAGATGCGGCCGTTGTTCTCAAAATCCAACGGTTGCTGTTGCTGTTGCACCTCCTCCTCCTCCTCATGATCTGGCTTAGCCATGAGTTGTTGTTGATGGTCAAAAGAACCAACTCTTGGACTACTCAGGTCTTTGGCGTGCTGTACAAACCGCCCAAGAGGACTAAAATTGTTCCTTAATGGACTGTCATGAGGACTGGACTCACAACTAAAATGCTCATGCCTAGCACTAACACTACCCGACTCTATATCTGAACTGTCCTGATAGTATTCACTAGAAGGGCTTAGAAACTGTTTATTACCACCACAGCTTCTACCTCCTCCTTCTTCTTCCTCTCCCCTGCAAACACACACACACAACAATAATAATAAGACACAACTAACTCCAAACTCCAAAGATGTTTTGTATTAACACTTTTATTACCTGCTAGGATAGCAACGAATAGAAGCAATGTTCCTGCAATCTAGGAAAGGTGGAGGAGAATCAGGGCTATCACGAGGGTGAACCTTATCATATCCCTTTCCTCTCAACTCAAGAACCTCACCATCACATTCTCTGCAAAGCTTCTTGAAATCTTCTTGTCTCTCCTCTGTGTCGGATTCAGAGTAGCAGCAGCTCTTGCACCACAAACGGCCGCAGCTAAGGCAATAGTAACCACCATCTATCTTGGCTCCACAGTCATTGCAGGTTTTGGAGGAAAGGATAGGCATCTTGGTTGTTGTTTCAAAGTGTTTGGGAGAAGAGTAGTAGCACAAAGAAGAATCGCTTGGATCAGAAGTTATCCAAGACCTAACTTTAACAATCAGATCTAGGAGTGAACCATCAGGTATTCCCATAAAACAAAAAAAACTCAAAATATTTTCTTACTTACAAGAAAAAACCTTCCTCTCTATATATTATTATTATTCTCTCTTCAGATTTTGAATCAAGAAAATAAAGTAAAAATACTTTGAATTTTTTTTTCTGTAATAAAAATTTAAAAAAAAAAAAATCTCCCACAACAAAAAATGGTCGGTAGATTTGGATGAGAAACAGATTTTATGGCAAGCAAGAACAAACGCTAGATCAAGAACCCTCTCAAGATTTTAAATCTTTTTAAGTAATTATGGACCAATGAAACAGATCTGATACCAATAAGAAGAATATTATTGACTTTCTTTTTTTTATCAGAGAGAGAGAGAGAGAGAAAACAAGAAAGAGTGAAAGTGAAGAAAGAAGAGGATTAAAGATTGGGCAAGATGAGAATCAAAAGGAGGAAGAGGAGAAGTACAGAGAAGGTTCCTTTTCTACAGAACTGAGCTCGCATCTCGAGAACTCTTGAGCGAGAGAAGATTGGTTTTTATTCTTCTTCTCCTTCGCTAACAACAACATCAAAACACTGCTTCTTTGTTTCTTGTTCTGCTTTTTTTTTCTATTAGAGAAGAATGATGATACAGAGCTTATGGCAGATTTGTCGAGAGACGCGATTCCTTATACCGCTCCGCCATTAACTGTTCTCACCTTTTTCTCTCTCCTCTCTCTCTCTTCTTTATTTTTTTAATTTAATTATTCTATTTTGTAATTCCAACTAGGGTTTATAGTACTTTGTTATACCATTTTTTATGTTAAATTAATTATGATCTGATTTTTATAGTTTGGTTTTAAATAAAAAAACATGACAAAGACCTCGAACTGGTTTTTTTTTTTTATTTGGACAAAGACAGAGACTCCTCCGTCTTCAAGGTTCCGCTTTCAATTGGTCACCAACGGCGTTTTCTTTCTTTTTCTTTTTGGTGAACTTTTTAATATTTATAATAAAAAACCTTTTTGGTGAACTTGGATTTCTCTTCTCAATTATTCACGTTTCGTTTTTTATTTATTACTATTCTTTTCCACGCCAAAATCCTTGTTTTTGATTTTATACACACTTTTTCCAACACATATATTACCTATTTAATGATCATATTAAATACAAAAGATTCATAGTATTCCTAAACTTTTAAATTCTCAAAAACGTGTGTATCTAGGCTGAAGGGAAAAAAAATAATTAGTCAAAACTCTACATAATTGTTGTATCTATATAGATGGCAAATAATACTAGTATCATACATGTGGAAAGGATAATAAGATTATGAATCGAATAATGATTACGGATACGCTTTTCAGCAAAAGAAACACATATAATTGGAGAATGAGAAGATAACGATGATGTAATTATATATAATTGTACTAATTATAAGAGCTTGATGTAAAAATGTAAATTAGATTACTTTGTATACTAACTTTGACTAGGCTCTGAGTCATTAATAGGCCAATTAGTAGAAGAATCTGGATTATTTATGTGTGTGATTATTAATTAACTTGACTAATCAGTTAACAACTTAAAACAGTTGTCTGTTAGTGGTGTGGGTTAATAAGGGAAGGTGTGGTTAATGCATATTTAGGATTGGATTAAAGTCTGTTTTATTTATAAATAAAAGGTAAAATATGAAAGTTAAAATAAAATTTCAGTGGGTGATGAAAAAGGTAAGTTTCTTACTTTCTTTTGAGATCCATATCTCACTGTCACGCGCTGATGTCATGTGATGTGTAAATTACGCGCCGTTGACAAAGGGCGATAGGAGTAAAGTAGAACCATCCGTTTGTGTATAAAGCTTTTAGGTGGGTCAAGCTGATTGATCCCTAACTCACCCGTTTAATCACTTTTATTATTATGCCTCCTCTTTAAGTATTTAATTAACATTATATATTTCCCACTTTTATTATATATATTTAATTAACCTTATATAATTTCATCCCTTTTTCATATTTATTTCATTTATCTTCTCTTTAAAGATATCAAATATTTTAAGAGATATGTAAAGTATTTTTGAAAAATGTAACAGGAAACTTATATATTGTGAGAAATGATGAATTGTGTGATTTTGAACTAATTTGCTAAATTGTAGATTAACAATTAGTATACAATATAAATACTTGTTTTTAATTTTATATATGTAAATCTATCATAACTACTGAATAAATATCTGGAAATAAATTTAACAATTTACCAACAAATTATCTGAAAATATCATATTAGAACACCATTTTCCATAAATATTCTTCATCTTTAGATTATTTTATTATGAATAAGATATATATATATATATATATATATATATATATATATATATTGCAAATAATTTTTTTCATTTGTGTTCATGCAAATACTTAATATTTTAGTAGTGAACATAATTATATTCAGACATTTTAAAAAAATGGATAGCTAAAAATTTACTAGACCTAAGCAAGAAATCTTCAGATGTTGCATTCGGGAGGAAAAACTATTTGATTCTTTTCGCATATTTTACATCATTTAAAAATAAAATAAAAATTAACTTAATATATATATATATATATATCCAATTTGTAAAATATGAAAATTATCAAAAGATTTAAACCAAAATATATAAAATTCTAAAATTCTAAATACCCATTTTTTAACAAATGATATTCCTCTTCTTTTTTTGAAACTGAGCAAATGATATTCTTCAAATTTCGAATATATAAACTGATATGATTTTTCTTTTAAGGACAAGATAATTGCTTTAAACATATATTTTAAAAAAGTGGGTGAGAAGCCACTATCTTATTTTGGTTGTCAGATCTTTTTATATCTTTTTGTTTAAATAACTCTCTCAACTATACATGGTTTGGATATCTGGTTCTAAAACCTCATTTGTATCTCTTAGAACTCCTTAATTCACTATAAAACATTATACTGAGCCCATAATCACTTGTAGACCAGACCTAAAACTAGACATATCCATTTTTGTTTTGCCTACATGACAAATTGTTATTAGATTGTTTCTTTATTTTATTTAAATTCTAGAAAAACTTTAATTTTTTATTTTAAACAATATATGGGACTCGGATATAATTCTGGTACCTACTCATTTTAAATGGCATGTAGTTGCAAAACAAAAGTATTATAATTAGTTTACACTTTCGGTTTGACCGTACTTTCGAAATGAATGTCTAAAATGGACCTCTAGAATTGATGGATCTTTCTTGTTATATGATAATGTCTGCGTCAATTTTAGGGTGCAAAGGGACCCACTTTGGGCTTACCTCTCCAACTCTTCCTTCCTTCAATAATCTCTCTATCTTACTATTGTTTATTTAAATTTGTATAAACCGTCATCATCATTGTATAAACCGAAATGTCTACACGTATAATGTAGTTACAAAAAGTATGTTTAGTTACTTTTCGTCTATAGGAGGTGTTTAGTGTCATACATTACAAAAGGGCAAGATTATGATTACATTTCACTACTGATCAAAGGTAATATTTAGCGGTTTAGGTATTAAAAATATGAATCTTCAGTGGAGATTATAATTACCGTAAAAATCAAATAGTATTTGATAGGATGAAAGTTTCAGATACATGTCTTATAGCACATATCTGGAAAAAAATTACAGTTTTTATGGGCTGCCATTGTGACATTACCTAATGAGAACTATTCCTTTTCTCATTGATGATATAATCTATATTGGCAACTAGTGCCGTTGTGGCATGATCTAATGTGGTGTTACATTCCACTAGTGCCGTTGTGCACGGGAGAGATCAGTCGGATATAAATTATTACCTTTTTTATATAACCACTATCATATTGAGCATCCAATTCTTTAAAGAAAAAAACGTTTTAACTTGTTCTTATATTTAATTTAAAATATATTTGATCGCACTTATGAGTGCCCGAGTGGACACATTTCATAACCAATCTATAAGGCCATAACCATTACCATTACACGATTGTTGTTGTGAAGTCTCAAGAATCATCTCTAGATATAAAAGATAATAATAACTTTTGTATTCAGTTGTGACGATAAAAAACTTTCTGGCTATATAAATGTTTTCCACCTAATAGTAATCATGAACTCGTGGATTATTCCCAATATTCATTCTTTAATGTCATTACCCACGGTTTATGCGCTTGTGTTTAAATACATTTAATAATGATTCATGTATCTCTAACCGTGCATTTCACTTTTCCGATTATTTTCTCTAAATGGAGATTCTTCTCACTTTACTTTTTTTTCTTTTTTTTTTCTTCTCACTTTTTTCATGTGCACTAATTATGAAATCTATATATTCATCAAATATAAAATACACAAAAAGACAATAATAAATAAAATATATATTTCTATTTAGAAAATAATAAAAATTCGAACGGTCATAAAGTTCAAGCTTCTTATTTATTACTTATATATAGATAAATTTCTATGAAATAATTAGATATGACAAATCGACAAACTCTACGTGGAATCTCGTCAGTTTGTTGAAGTCTAGTCTAATTTAATCTTAGTTAATATGGATAGATATGTTACATCATACATGGTAGAGGGGTACTATACTCCTATTTAATATTCCAAATTGATCTGATATAAGAGCATCTTTATAGGTATATTTGAACACATCTTACAACAATATAATAAAAGGAATAAAAGGAAAAAGCGACTAAAGATGTGTATCTCGAGTATTCTTTAAGAAGTGTTTTGCTGAAATTATTAGGTGACTTGGCTTAATTTCATTGATTCTGTTTTTTGGAAAATGAATTAAAATTTCATTCCTCCGGCAAAATCGATATCTCTCCTCCTGCGATCATATTTCTTTTTCCTTGATTTTCTCGGCGGCGTGAGCAAAAGGGACGGGGTCAAGAACAAACAAGCCCATAAGAATCTCAGATCCATGACTTTAGGCGACCTCTGCTTCTTCTACCACTCCGGTACGAAATCGAGGTGCGTCGTGGGTGTGGTGGAGGTTGCTCGCGAATGGTACGAAGATGACGATGACGAAGGAGAAGGAGAAGGAGCGGTCGACGTCAAAGCTGTCGGAGAGATGAGGAGATTTGTTGATTTGAAGGAGATGAAAGGAGACAAAGGGATTAAGGATTTCGTTTTGTTCAGACAGCCGAGGTTGTCTGTTGTTCCAGTGGAAGTTGATGTTTGGCAAAAGATTTGTGAATTGGGAGATGGGTTTTCTGGAGATGGTGATGGTAAGGAAGATCGTGACTCGCTCTTCATTGTATCTTTGATTAGGTCTCTTCGATGCTCTGCTTAATCTGATTTCCCTTTTCCTGATTGCCACTTCCGTTGAATTTTGTAAATGGTTCTTTCTGGGATTTGTCTATTAGTTGAGATTATATCATTGATTTGATTGTTTCTGTAATGCTCTGTTTACTAGTTGATAAAATTTGATTTTAGAAGAGATGGTCTTAAACGTCCACTTTAAAGTTTGAAACTTTTACATGTTTTGCGGCAGATCGTATGAGCTTCTTCTTTCTTCTTTATGTCAGTTTCAGGGATTGGTTGTGTTACTGGCACTAAAAATCTGGGAGGTTTTGTTTTTGTTTGCAGGCATCTCTTTCTCAAACACAGAAGAAACATTAACACAAGCTTTTTCTCAATATGGTCGTCTTCTTGGTGGTAAGTCTAGTAATCTCAACACTAATCTTTTTATTTACATATCTTTATTTATTTATTTTTTGTCTTCTACTACACCGTTTTTGTTGCTTCAGTGAATGTTGTGATGGACAAAATCAGATGCAGACCAAAAGAGTTTGCTTATGTCAAATTCTCTTCCAAAGAAGAAGCCGACGAAGCTTTATTACAACTTAACGGACAGGTACTTTCCCCATCTCTATTAGCCTGGGAAATATATATATATATATATATATATATATATATATATATATTTGATGAATGTTTTGTGGTGGAACATTAGAATAAGATATATATATATATGCTAGAGAATGGAACTATTTGTTGTTGAATAATATAAATCTCATCAACTCTTTGATACTGGTTATGTTTTTGAAAATCTTGTTATTTGGACCACAGTTGGTAGATAGGCGGGTGGTGGTCATGCTAAGTCCGGAGGAGGAGGAGGAGATCCTAGTAAACCTCAGCCTGTAAAGTTTCTTTCTCTTTCTTTGTCTAGCTATATCTTCTCTTTCTCGATCCATCTTCACACATTACTCTCTGGAAAACGTACTCGTTACCGTCTTGATGGTTCCAAGATCATGAAGGTATCTCTATATCCTTTACGAGAATATTATCAGATTCTCTTTCTATGAATGAATCCGCTAAGCTCTTGAATTATTATTACTTCACACAGGTCTATTTGGAGGCCAAGGAAAGGAACAACACAGAGTACAAGCTCGAGACTATGATGGGTGTGTACCGGAAACTTACTGGAAAGGATGTCACTTTCGAGTACCCTGTTGAAGCTTGAAGATGTTGATGACGCTGAAGAATTTCATCAGGATAGAGCTTTTGATTCTGTTTTGTGGTGTTTAGGATGAAGTACACTCTGTTTTGATTCTGTTTTGTTAATCAAACTAATAACGAGAAATGGATTCAGACACTACATGTTGTAAAAAGATCTTTACTGATGCAAAAATATTTTGTTGTTATCTCACCGGTAACATTAGTTTAGTTACCGTATGATTCTTCCAATTGCATAACTGATCTCAGTGAGTGGCTGTTATGTATTTAATCAAGGTTTTAAAAACTTTGTATTTATTAAATTTGGATAGCTTCCAAAAAATTAATAAGGTTTTTAAACTTTGTATTCATTAAATAAAATGTTTGTGTACTTTAATTAATATGTTTGTTTCTTTTTATGTTTTTCATTTATATCTTTTATTTTTTTTTCATAATAATTTGAAATTGTATTTTGGGTATTTTTTTATTTTCAAGTAAAATTTAGTATTACTTTTTTATGTTTTCAATTTAAAAATTATTTTTAATGTTTTAAAATTATTATATGTTTTAACATTATTAAATTATATAATTATTAAGATACAAGTTCTATATCCTTCCACTTATCCCACTACTAAATATTACTAAACTTCACTTCTTACATTATTTTATTAATTTTTTACACCTAAACTATATCCCCTCACTTATCCCATTAAAGATGCTCTAATTCCCATCTTCGTCGTTTCCTACAAAGCAAAATAAAAGTTGATGAAGGAAACATTGTGCAATTTGATATGAATTTTGTATGCCGAAACAAATGGTATGGAACTGGATCGTGTCACGCATTTTAACAGACGTAATGTAAAAAGTGGGACAACTACAATGTTCACACCGAATTACATGTTTTTTTGTACATGTACGTGCATGTAAGAATATTAGATGAAAAATATTTCTAAATGATAACAATTATTAGTTCATTTATATGTTATATTCCCTCAATTTCATATTAAATATTGTTTTGTACTTCTGTACACGGATTAATAAATCATTTAACTTTTTATATTATATATTATTATCCATATATTTTAAATCAATAGAAAATAAAGTTAAAAAAAATTTGCACTGAAATCCTAAAACGATATTTATTTTGCAACTAAATTTTTTTTACGACGACACTTAATATGAAATGGAGAGAGTAGATTTAAAACTTCTTACTTAAAAGAAAGCCCTTGAGAAAAACTTCTTATTAAAAATTACAAAATGGAAAAATAAAACAAACGGAATTGTATAAAGTGCTATAAACGAGGAGAAGAATAGAACAAACTGGAATTGACCAAACAAGGAAGAAGAAAAAAAGATCGTTTTCTTTGGAATACATCTTTTTTTTTTTTTTTGATCAACTCTTTGGAATACATCAATTGACAAAAAAAAAACAGTTCGTAGCTATTGGCCCAGTTCCTAATCATGTAATCCATATATAGTCCACATGTAATTTTCTAATTTCATTTTAAGAAAAAGAAGGTATAGTTTGGAAGTAGGCCTGGGTTCGCGGGTCAACCCGCTCCGACCCGCCCCGCGACCCGCAGATCGACTTATTTTTTTGGTTCAAAAATTTGATCCGCATGACCCGCGAGTAAGAAAAATAAGACCCGCACTCGCCCCGCTCATTTAAGCGAGTCACCCGCCGGACCCGCGGATAATATTAAAAATAATAAAAATAATAATTTTATATATTTTATTAATATTTTTTAAAAAATATTAAAAAATAATATATTTTTATTGATATTTTTAAAAAATATTTAAAAAATAATATAATAAAATTATAATTTTATATATATTCGTAATATTAAATATTTTTCATAAACAAAATCATATTTTTCAAAATTTTTTTTTTTATTTTGCGGGTTGGCGGGTACCCGCAGTTAAAATTCGATCGACCCGCACCCGCCCCGCATAAAATATGCTTGACCCGCACTCTCACCGCCCCGCAAATTTTTCAAATCTGTTGACCCGCATCCACCCCGCAACGGGTCAAACGGGGCGAGATCCACGGGTAAAGAATCAAATTCCCAGCTCTATTTGGAAGTAATAGTAGAAAATGCTTGTTGCATACATATATACAGCATATATTATAAACGGAAACTAATCAACACATAGTTTTCTTCAAAAGCACTCAGATTTTATTCTTAAATCAACTAAAATCTGCATAGAAAGTCCATTACGACGAGTCGGTAATTACCCTATCACCTCAATTTTACTTTTTAACTCTGACTTCAGAGAGGAGCAGAATTTTTTTTCTGATCAAAGAGAGGAGCAGATTAAAAAATAAAATTGATGTAAAAAAGTAATGGTTTCACTAATTTTCTTTTTTCTGTGGAAATACTAACCTTTTCGCATAATCTTTTGTTTGGTTATTTTATTACTCTGTTCGAAAATTCACTCGGCATTCTTCGTATGTTTAAATTTGCCTACCAATTAATGTAAAAATTGAAGATTAATCATTTGGAACCTAGCTTCAACAAGAATGAATGCATTTTTGTTGATTTCTTCTTCAATCCACGACGACTGATACTTGCATTTTGCCTCCCAATGTTTTCATTTTATGATTTTTATTATTTTAAGACCTTTTCACAGCTTTTGTCCATTTATAACAGATTTGAGTCATAATCCATGATTTTAAACTCACAATTTTGTTTACCCAACAATTTTTAAGCTTACCAGTTTTAACGTCATGCGGCCGCCTAAACTTAAACCATGTTCTACTTGGCCAAAACTTGGAATGGTGACCATACATTTGCGATTATACGGCCGAATAAGCGGCTACACGCCCGTATCCAAACCAAGTAAAACATTTTAAAAGTGATACCACCATTTGGTGGCATGAAAATTGAAAAAGTATTACTATTGGTAATGGGTTTAGCTTGTGATGATGTATTGTTTGAAAGGCCCAATAGTTTCTAACAAAAATTTTGTAGGCCCAATAGCTTTTAACAATATTCTCGTAGGACCCAATAATTTAATATATTACTGGATTTTAACCTTCGCCTCCGCACTAGTGTATTTTTCTAAAATATATCGCTATTTGTTTTTATATCAATATTAGGACTGGACAAAAAATTCAAATCCAAAAAGTCGAACTGATCCCAATTCAAAAAAGTATTACCAATCCCGAACCAAAATTGATTAAATATTCAAATTATTCAAAATTTTGGTATTTAAAAAACCAAAACCGAATCCGATCTAAAATGAAGTATTTCGGATACACGAATGTATTCAAAATATATTTATATACTTATATAGATATAATATTTTAGAATATATATGGTACTTTTAAGTTGGTGTAAATATTTGAAAATATATACAAATAGTCAAAAGTAAATATCTAAAATAATTAAAGTATACTCTAAACACCAAAAATACTTAAAATAATTATTGATTATCTATCCAAATATTTAAACCAAAACAATTTATATGTTAAGTTTAGGTATTCTGACATATATTATTCAAATTTATATTTAATATATTATACAATGAATTTTAAAATTTTAAAAATAATTTAAATGGATTATCCGAACCCGAAGCGAACTTGCAAAGATCTGAATCGAATCCGAACTAAAATTTTAAAATATTCGAATGAGACTGAAATCTATCCAAGAAACCGAAACCCAAACATACCCGAATCGAAACTGAAACTATGTCATCATATAATTAATCGTATTTTATATGTACCATCATAAAGTAATCATATAATTAAAAATATTTTATACATATCATCATATAAATACTCACATATATTATATTTTTTGAAAATTAATGTGAAATATAAAAACCATAATTTAAGTTGGTATATGAAACTGGACTTTGCATTGTATTTTCAAATATATTTTGAATTTTGAATTTGTTTTTAATAATGGTTATTGGAAAGTATTTGAGTAAAAAATAAAGTTTTGAATATATGTATATTTTTGAATAAGTTTTTGATATAAATCAACTTTAAATTATTATTTTGATTTGAAATATGTATATAATTTATTATTATTATTATTTTAGACAAAATATGTTTTTAGGTAATTAAATTAGCTCATTTTCATATATTTTAAAATGGTTCAAATAGATAGTTTCTCATAATATTATGCATTTCCAATTTTTCTTAATAATATGTATATAAAATTTAAAAATTTTATTATTATTTTAGACAAAAGATATTTTTTAGGTAATTCGATTAGCTCATTTTCGTATATTTTAAAACTCGCTCAAATAAATAGTTTCTCATAATAATTTTTCTTAATAACGTAAATCAATTACTTTTTCTGAACATATTATTATCTATGTTTCCAAACAACATTATATTCTTTTTTATACTGCTATTCATGTTTTCAAATAAACATCTTTTTCAATCTGTTATTTATGTTTCCAAACAAATATTTTTCTATTAGTATGTACTCGTAAGAATACAACATATATGATTTTTGCAAACTTGAGTAAAATTTTAGTTCGAAAACAAAGAAATACTGTAATTATGATGAATTTTATATGACAGTTTGTAATATTTTTATGGTTTAGATATGCTGTACATGGGTTATAATTTATTGATGCAGCAGTTAACAGCAATGAAGATGAATGATAGCTAAATACATACGATTGGTTAAGGGAAGAATTGATGTTTGGTTAAATAAAACAATTTAAATTAGGAGGTTTGGTTTAGTGTTAGCGTTGGTTTAAGCCAATGGTAATTCCTTGTAATTATTGAGTAAAACTTAAGGTTAATTACTAATTGTACTTCTTTTTTAATAGATTAATTTTTACAGACATTAAATTGATTTTTTGTTTTGCCAAAAGTCTAAGGGGCTCACTCGTTTTTCCGCTATCACCGTTGACAACATTCCAAAATAATTATACAAATCGTTACAAATAACTTCAAACCGCTCTGAATCTTTTAAAATCAAAAATTGGTTCCAGCTATCGTTTGCGGTTACGGGCAATTGCGAGTGAATAAATAAATATAAAATTAAATTTTAAAATATTTTAAAATTTTAAATAAAAAATGGAATATTATAAATAAAAATATATACATGTTTTATATTAATTTAAATTCACAAAAAGTATCATAAGTTTTTTTAAATAAAAATTTTAAACTAACTCTTCATTAGATTTTTTTTTTAAAATAATATACATACAAATATAACGATGTACACATATATAAAACAAAACAAAATATTCTTTTATCTTTTAAAATAAACCTTAAAAAATTATAACTTTTCAACTAATTAAAAAAATTAAATAAATAAACAAAAAATTATTATTGATATTATATTAAGAGTTATTATATTTTATCACAACAGTATATTTTGGGAAATTGCCAATTATACCACTTTTATGATACCACTTTTCAAAAATACACTAACCAACTTTACCATTAAATTTTAAAGAGTAGAAAGACTACTATACCCTTACATACACAACATATTTTCTTCTCTTCTCCTCTCCAAATCTCATTGTTAATATCAAAGATCTTCTCTCCAGTGTTCGACGACTTCTCTCCGGTGACCAATTCCGACGATATCAAAGACGTTTGCGACGAGATCGACGATGCTCCGATGAACAATTACAAGATCGATGATGCTCCTGCGACTCTCCGACGAAAAGGAGTGTCTTCTCCCTTTTCTCTAATCTCCATTTCTTTCTCTCTCTCTCGTCGTTCTTCTGCGATTCTGAGATTCCCTTTAAAAGCTTTGATCCTTCCTTTCAGAATCATAGTAGCGTAATGGCTTTTTGATTTCCTTTTTTTTTTTATAATTTGACAGAAAAATTCCCCGCCGCCGGCAGATGGCCAAGTTGTCACCATCCTCACAATATCCTCCGAACTTGGTGGATTGCTGGTGGTTTCTTCTCGCTAGGGTCTCAACACCAACATAAAATCAAAGGATCTGATTTTGTTCGGTCTTAATCGATCTCCAATTTTGACTCGCATTGGGAATCGAATAATTAGAGGATAGATTAGGATAGTGGGGGTCAGGGGAAGGAAGAAATGGGGAAAATTGTGGAGAAATTGGGAAGATGCTTGAAGACGTGTTTTTCATGGTAGCCATGTTGGTTTCCCTCCTAGTCTCCTCCTTGTCTGTCCTTGTTTCCATCGTCGACGTCTTCGTTCCCACTTTTTTGCTTTCCAGCTTTACTTGTTTGACCTGCTACACCTTCAACGACCATCTCAGCCGTTACAGCTTCAAGAGCTCTCACTGATATTCCTCTCGTCTCCCTCCTCAGTTCGTTCCTCGTCATCTGTATGTTTTCCTTTTCTGTCTTTTCTACCACTTATTGAATCTCAACGTAAAGTTCTTCCTTTTTTGTAAATGAACAGGTGTGTATTCACTATCTGATGGACCTGCACTCTCTCACGGACCTTTCCTCGGAACTGTCTCCTTGAGAAACATTGTTCAGATTGTGCTTACTTGTCATGGCATGGGGCTATTCACAGGGATTTGAAGCCTGAGAACTTTCTGTTGCTGAACGAAGATGAGAACTCTCCTCTCAAAACCATTGACTTTGGTCTCTCCGATTTCTACAAGCCAGGAGATGTGTTCAAGGATATAATGGGTGATGCTTATTATTACATAGCACTAGAGGCTTTGAAAAGGAAGTATGAATCAGAAGCTGTTATTTGAAGTTAACCCTTAAATGATTTATAAAAGGTTTATAAATTCTGAAAATGGTCCATAAACCTTTGTAAATCATTTATTAAAGATTTATCACTCTTATAAACACTTATAAATTCTTTGTAAAAATGTTATAAATCATTTAAAATGACTTATAAACTCTTACGATTACACATATATCCATGATGCTTTTAAATTTTCTTAAGCAATTGAATGGTTTTGTACACCCTTCTGATTTTTTATAAACTCTTAAAATAATTATATAAAATCTTACAAATTAATTTATAAACTCTTATAAATTGATTTATAAACCCAAAGTTTTGTATAAACTCCTATAAATTGAGTAACTCTTATAAATAAAGGGGAGTTATGATCAGTAATGTTTTAATATGCTTTTTAATCCATATAAATGATTTTATTAACCCTTTATAAAATGTTTATAGACTCTTTATAAATGATTAATAAGCCGTTATAAATGGTTTGTAAACTTTATAAAAGTTTTTATGAACTTTATAAATGTTTTATAAACCCTTATAAATTATTTACATACCTTTATAAACCTTATGAATTGTCCAATAAGTCTTTTTAGATGGTTATAGACTCTTATAAATGACTTAAAGATCTTCTAACTGATTTATTTTATAAACATTCATAAATGGTTTATAGACTTTACAGACCTCTTTATAAGTCTTTATAAATGTTTTATATACTCTTACAAATAATTTATAAACATTTATAAACGGATTTACAAACCTTATAAACTGTGTTTTCTATAAATTTTACAAAAGATTTATAAACTCTTATAAACTCTTATTGATTTACATATTCTTTTAAATCCTTATAAGTTATGTTACAAACTCTTATAAGTTGTTTTATAAGCCTTTCTAAATGGTTATAGATTCTTACGAATGATTTAGGGACTTTATAGAGGCACGAAGAAACAAATTGTTTACAAACCCTTTATAAAATGTTTATAGACTCTTTATAAATGATTAATAAGCCGTTATAAATGGTTTCTAAAGTTTATAAGAACTTTTAGGAACTTTATAAATGATTTATAAACTCTTATAAATTATTTACAAACCTTATAAATTGTCTTATAAGCCTTTCTAAATGGTTATAGACTTTGCTGTGGAGAGAAGCTATGATGTGGCTTCCAAGCTCACCGATAACAGTCTTACCATTTATTTATAAGAGCCTATAAAACTTATAAGTCATTTAATAAGACTTATCAATTATTTATAAAGCCTTATAAATCATTTATCGTATAAAGGTTTCAAAATAATTTAGAAAGGTTTATAAAACTCTCGAAAAATTTATTTAGTCTAATGAAACTTGAATTTTATTTTACAGATAGATTTCTAAACTCTTATGAGAGCTTATAAATTAGTTTATAAGTGTTTTTAATTCTCTTATAAATGTCACACACTTTCGACTGAGGAACCAAATCAGCCTGCGTGACATCAATCCCAGGCCTATACATATTAGTCTGAGACATATGCGCCACCTCATGAGCAACTTTGGCTTCCGTCGGTTAAGTCCCCGCCCCTTCCAACGCGTTCGTCACTTCTCTCTCCTTGTGAGAAAAACAATCAACAAGCCAGGACGCAATGACATTCTCCCATCCTCAGATGCGTAACCTTTTCCTAGAAAAAGAAACGCCTGATCCGACCATTAGATCCTTGTTCATATTCCAAGGCTTGTAGTATCAACTCAAGCTTATCGAAATCTTTAACAACTTTGGCTTCTGGTGACGCGTTTGCTTCATGTTCTCTTCATAGATCAGCTATTTCTTCAGCTGCAATCACAATATGCATTCATAAAAATTAGAAGCGTTATGCAAACAAGCACAATATCTTAAACGTAGTTTCAGGATGAGAGAAGAGAGCCCAACCTATTTCTCCCCCACCCAAGATCTTGCACATGTGTTGCTTCACTTTCTCTTTGATTTTTCTCTTCTTTAAAGACCCCACAAGAAGGTGCAATGTCTCCTACAATGCCTGCTCAACAACAATGATCGAATTTGATATCTTTTAATGAAAAAAGGGGATTATATTATATCTATAAGTGAAAGTACTAACCTTCTGCAATGTCATGAACAATTGCCATTTTCATGAACCTGAAAGAAAGACAGCATAAAGAGTTGAAATTAATCATTTTTTCTTTCAGAAACTATAAACTTGAAGATAGATAGGGAAGCAACAAAGAAACCTTACTTTTCTCTGTTTACAACGGGGATATATGAAGAGATAAGCACCATAAGACCCATCCGATACATGTGATCCGCTTTTGATTCTGGATTTTCACTTCTCTTTTACCCCATCCAGCTCTTGGAGTTGTCTATTTTAAAACAAACATTACTTGAAATCATTACCGTAAGATTGATGAAGCAGGAAACCAAAACACCCACTAAGGAACCGGAAAAAACCTTCACATCTATTAGAACATGAGTAATCACAAAGCAACCAGATAGCTTAAGATCATTTCTTTTTCCAGGCGATTTGTAGATTCCCATACAAAGTTGTCATAAGAGGTTTTATAAATCCTTATAAATGATTTTGGTACTAAAGTCTCAATACCCAGAGTCTTTAATTAACTCGTAAACTCAATTCCTAAAATCTCAAAACACACAATCACATTGCACACTCATCTCCAATCAACTATTTACCCTTTTCAGATTGATGAACATTATGAATCTCAATGTTTCAACAAATCGTAATCCTTAAACCGAGATAGATTCCAATGAAAAAAACGGATTCTAGAATCTCTTCAAACCTGTGAGTCATCAAAGATGATCTGATGCAAGAGGTTTTGATGATGATTCTCGACGGAGAGAGAGATGGATCTCGACGGAGAGAGAGACGATGGATCCAACGGAAAGAGAGACGATGGATCTCGGAGAGAGAGACGATGGATCCGACGGAGAGATAGACTATGGATCTCGACGGAGAGAAAAGAAGGATCACGACAGAGAGAGAAGAAGAATCACGACGGGAGAGAAGAAGGCGATGATGGATTGAAAATAAGGTAAGGTCAGTTTTGTCTTTTACACATTAATGAATGTGGTAATTTTGAAAAGGTAATTTCATTAGTGGTATAGTTGAATTGTGGTACCATCAAAATGGTATTTATGAAATTCCCCCTTATATTTTTATATTTTTATAATGTTATAATATGTTTATATTGATAATTTATTATTAAAACCGCTGCAATATATCATAATCAATCAGTCACAAATATACCGTAAACACAACAATTTTCAAACCTTACGCCAGCCATACAAAACACTAAATAACGCTTAAAACCGCAATTTCAGTCATGCCTAATACGATCCGAACAAATGTTCAATTCCAATTATGATCTCAACTCAACTATAATTAAAAAAGTACTCCAAACTTTTTAAAATATGTTTAAATCTACATTAATTCTAACAAAAACTAGTCAATCATTGACAAGATATAACCCGTGCCATGATACCTTTTTAAAGGGGTACACTAACAACTAGACTAAAGTAACTTTTTGAAATATTTTTACAAATTTGAAGTTATATAAACTACTATTCCTCTTCATCTTATCCAATTTAAAACTTTGGTGATAATTGTTTCTCATTTATATAAATACATTAACATGTTTTTTGCTTATCATATCTTTAATAAAGTTATATCTTACTAAAATATAAATAATAAAAGTTTATAATTATACAATATTAAACATACTTAAAACTTTGAAGTTATTTAAAAAATATTATATAAATTATATTAAAATTTTAAACTTTTTTTTTTTTTGAAAAAGGGTTAAACCCGGGTCACTATTGGAACCAGACCTAACCCCCGGGGGAGTCGCAAGCCTGCGGATGGACTCCTTCTCCTGGGCATTCAAATGGGTCATAAAGCATGGACCCATATCCGCGTTAGGTGAACAGAATAATTGTGACTTAGTTTCGCATAGCAGGAGGATCGAACCTGAAACGTGTTAGTGTCACAGGCCCGTCCACTGCCACTTGACCACAAGGCCCGTTCGAAAAAAATTTAAACTTAAGTTGAACTTTTTTTAAACTTAAGTTGAACTTTTTTTATTTTTCAAAGTTAATATTATATATTTGTGATATTTTGTTCAAAAATGTTAAGAGGCCTTTTACTTCTCTTTCACTAAGATATCTTGTTCAAAATATTAGACATGTTAAACAATAACTAGAATATATAAGAACAATCATCAAAGTTTAAATTGGATAAGATGAAGAAGAATAGTTGTTTATATAATTTCAAATTTGTAATAATATTTCAAGAAGTTACTTTAATCTAGTTGTTAGTGTGCCCCTTTAAATGGGTATCATGGCATGGGTTTGAGTTCCAGAATGAACATATTTACTATATATAAATGACGTCGTCTTATTTTATTAACGGTTTACTAACTTTTGTTAGAGTCAATGTAGATTTATACACGTTTTAAGAAGTTCAGATAGTTTTTTAGTGATAATTGAGTTGATGTCGTATTTGGTACTGACCATTTGTTCATATCGTATTTGGCACGACTGTAATTGTTAGGGTCGAAATTCTCCTCAGTATAACGTAGTATAACTCAGTATAACTAGTAAAACGCATTACAATTAAATATAACTAGATCATGACCGCGCGACTGCGCGGATTTTATTTTTGTTTTAGCACATAACATATATTCTATAGTAGTCAATACAATTTAGAATTTTTTTTTATTTCACATAATGTAGTTTTATATAATTTCGAGTTTGTCCAAAACGTATTGTTTAAAAACAATGAAAACTGTTTTTTGTATTAATAGTTTTTTATTGGTGTATTAGAGATATAATTATATGGTGCAAACATTAATATAATATCAACCAATACGATTTGGATTAAAATAACAGTGTATTACAGATGTACTGTGAACCACTAATCTAATAGTAACCAATACGATTTGGATTAAAATAACAGTGTATTACAGATGTATTGTGAACCACTAATCTAATAGTAACCAATACGCTTTGGACTAACATAATAGTGTATTATAGATATAGACATAAGATGGAGACACTAATCTAATATTAACCAATACGATTTAGACGAACAAAACTGAAGTCTCCATTATAATTTTAATAAAATAGTTATTAATTATTATAAGATAGATAAACAGAAAATTTAATGGGAAAAAATAAAAAAATAGCAAGAAAGATTAATCGTGCGGATACGTAAATATTTTATATTTAGTAAAATAATTTAAATGAATCTGTATTAATCCAAAAACAATTATAGATTCAATTTTTTAATTAGAGGAATAGTATTTTGAATGTGTATGCAAAAAATCCAATAAATTAAAAATGACAATGTGTTTTTTTAGAAATTTAAGTGCAATAAAAATATACAATCTTTTTGTTTTATATTTATTGACAAAATAACTATTATGCCCAAGAAAAAAAAATTTCATTATAAATGTCCATGTCCATATAGAATTAATAAGTCTATTAGTAACAACAATTATCCAGGAAAGAGAGAGAAAAAAATAGCTACATCTTATTTTCCTTTTCTTTAATTTATTTTTAGGCTAGTAGACTCATAATCGATTTAAAAAAAAAATTATGTTTCTGTTATTGAAATCCCATAAATACGTCAAGTTAGCTATTAAGTTAGATATACATAAATACAAAATCCCATGACACCGAGATTTTTGGTATAGTATAGATTAATCTTGGAGAAAGGGGTTTTCCATATTTACGATATTTCAAATCTATAAATTTGATTGTGAATATTTGATTGCCACCGAGATTTTAGGTATAGTAAACTCATAATCGATTTTTTAAAAGTTTGAATTGATGTTTCTATTAATGAAATAAGAATATATTTTTAACTTGGTGAAGGGGTTTTCCCATAATTGATTACTTTTAAAGAATAAATTGATGTTTCTATTTAGTGTATATTCATTATTTGAGCATAAAGAAAAAAAATATTATGATATCTTTAGTATTGGGTTTCAAAAAAGTACCGATGGGGTTTAAACATGTTGTTAAATTATTTGGTTAATTCAATACATTGGTTTGGGAGATAATTGGATCAAGATAGTTAAAACTGGGCATGTCCAATGACATGTTTTGGACTCGTATATATTTTTAATAATATGTGTAACATTTATTTTTATTTCTATTTATTTATATATTTATTTTTAAGAACTCATACTCGTGTAATATTTATATTGGAGACATTTGTTGTATTCATTTGACTATAATAAAAGAGAGGGGTTGTTATATTTGTACTATTATATAATATATACGGTGGAGTTAAATGATAGTCAAATGATTTAGATATTTTGTAAATAATTTATGGTGGAGTTAAATTATAGTCAAATGATTTACATTCACATGAAAGTTTGATGGAGTTAATGTTAAATAAAAGAATAGATAAAAAGAGGTGATGTTAAATGATAATTACGGTAGAGTTAAATGATAAGATAATATTAATTACGGTGGAGTTAAATGATAGGTGCTTGATATTAAACTCTCTAAGGAAACATT
Organism: Raphanus raphanistrum subsp. raphanistrum; assembly: GCA_019706035.1. Taxonomy (NCBI): domain Eukaryota; kingdom Viridiplantae; phylum Streptophyta; class Magnoliopsida; order Brassicales; family Brassicaceae; genus Raphanus; species Raphanus raphanistrum. The sequence goes on along the minus strand of CM033981.1, from coordinate 41,810,923 downwards.
TAAATGAAAGGTTATGCTAAGAATAATAATGTGATGTCCAACTTTAAAATCCACCTAGAGGAAGTTAAAATGTTTCTGTTTTAATAAGATAGATTAACTCACTAATACCTAGTATAAAGACGTACTACGACTAGTTATACATTGATAATTGAAATTTACACTTTTTAAAAGAACTTGAAAATTTAAAATTTGAGAAACTGAAAATTAAAGTTGAAAATTTGAAAATGTAAAATTTTGAAAATGTAAAATTTTGAAAATTTTAAAATTTTAAAATTTAAAATTTTCTGAATTTAGAAAAAAATAGAAAATAGAAAGGATAAAATAGGACATTCATGTTTTTTTTAAAGAAGATGTGCCTAGACGATTTGACAGGACCATAGGCGATGACTTGCCAAGTGGGGGCAGCGAAGATGTTGACTCAAAACTAGTACATGGTACACTGATTCTCTGAATAAGAATAAATTCGAGTCCACTTTTGCTATATCAGTAAATATGATTTCGTGTGGACCGCGTGGTCCTTATCGATATCAAGATTCGACAAGACCATGTGCGTAATTTTTTTTTTCACCATGTGCGTAATTTTTTTTGTTCACCATGTTCGTAATTAAAACTAACTTTCCTATGTTAAAAACATACAGTAGACTCACAAGACCAATTTGGTGATAATGTTCACTAGTTTGTCGTTCAAAAGAAAGTTCAGTAGTTTTTGTTCTATCAGTAAGAGTTCGATATTATTTGGTGAAACATATTATAGAATTAGAAAATAGGAATGTTATAACTTATAATCAAGTGGTAGTAGCCTAGTGGCAATCTACTGAGGTTTGGTGTGTACCCACATTAATTCTGGATTTGATTTTTTTTACGAACTAAATTATTATTATTTGGCCAGTCTAGGTTCGAGTTTCGGCCTAAATGGTTTACATGGTGATCGGTCCACCCTCTGACATTAGTCGGAAAGTATTCCAAACTCGGATCAGGCAGTGTAGTACGCTTTCGGGCTAATACGTACACTCTGTAGCACTAAATACGTTTTTTTCGGGGTCGACCAAATCAGCCGATACGATTTATAAAAAAAAGGAATGTTATTGAGATTTATTGTTGTGTTGTACCTTAATAAACAACATGATAATTATATATGCTCACAAAATTTAAATATATCTCAACTAGAATAAAACTAATTTATAATATGTATCTAAATCAATTAATCATTATAAAAAAGGGAAATTGGGTCATATGACCATGAAAAAAGCGTAATTGGCGAACTAGCTATTTTACCTAACAGTCATATACACTCTGTTAATTATACATAATAATACCGTAATGCCCCGCTTACCAACCGGCACAACCTGCTCAAACAAAAATAAAAAAATAATAATTATTAACCTAACAAAATTAACTTGTGGCTTAACCATCTTCATATCTTCTCCTTTTTACTTCATTTGGTAACTCTCTCAAAGACGAAAGGTCTCTGCTCACTGATCTCCTCCACGGCATCTTTCTCTTTCATGACGTATTCTTCTCCAGATTTCGATAGCTTTTCATCTCCGTTGTACTCCCATTCCATTCATTTACGCTTCTCCTACTGCGCCATCATCGAACATCGGAGGGTGTTACGGTTTCAGAGGCGTTAAAGTGAAATCCGCTTCCTCTCCATATTATAAACATGTGGAATAGTATGTGGATGTTGTTAACAAGTGGAATAATATGAATTTAGTAGTATTCCATTTCGCACGGAATAGTACGATCGCACAATATGATGATCCATTCGTTTGCCGGTTCGTCCTCTGATTAACTCATTATTCATTTATATATTGCATATGGCACTGTGAACCATCCTCACTCTTTGTCTATCTTTTCATTCTCCAGGTTTGGTATGGAAGAGTTAGAGCTTCCAAGTAGATTGTTTGATACAAGATATGAACCGACTGGCAAGAAAAGGGTTTAGGATACATCCACTGGCAATGAAATTGTTTACTCAGTCACCCAACAATTTCCAATGATTATGTATGTAGACACAAGGTTACTCAGTCACCCAACAATTTCCATTTCATTCAAGCGAAAATTATGGAGATGTCTTGTATATACATTTCTATACCACTTAATATATATGAAATGGAAATTGTTTTTTTTTGCACATCTCGTATGTTGTATTTTGATTTGGGTTATGGAAGTTTTTGGTACTCTTAGCAATTGGATTAGGGTATATAATTTACTAACTTGTGTTTAGTTTGTTGTCAAATGTTCTCTTAGGCATCTCCATTCTGTTTGTAGTTCGTGTGTCAATCATGGCTTTATTATCGTTTAAAATAGTACAATTTGTATAGAATTAAACAGTGCCAGATATTTGGGTTGACATATCCCCTTGTGGTTTAGTTTTGCTAATTTGGGTCGGGTATGTCATGTAATATACTTTATTATGTATGATTGAATGATTATGTATGCTTTATTATGAGAAATTTTCGTAAGTGTTTGGAGTTATATTTAATACACCCAATTTAATAACATATTACCCCATTTTATTTTTGGATTTGGGTTAACATTTCCAGATTTGGGTATAGTATTAAAAATCACCGAACCTAACCATCTATTATAATGTTGATCTTTGGGATTTGGGTTGACATATCTCACTTAGGGTTTAGTTTTGATAATTGGGTTCGGTATGTCATGTACTATACTTGATTATGCTATGCTTGACTAATTTACTCTATCACTACATGGCTGATACTTGTTAAAGTTTGCATGACTTTCATACTATATTTTATACATAGAATAGTATTGTCAACTTCGCACGCACAATTCTGACTGCGAGATCTTCATTTAACGAGATATTAATGTACTATACATGATTATGAAACTCTTGGGGTTGCAATGGATGAGGGTTTATACTTTCCTAACTTGGGTTTAATGTTTAGTTATAGTGTTCTCTCACCAATCCCCATTAGCTTTCTATTTTATGTAATTCAATACTAATTGTACTATGCAAATAGTGGTAAATAACATAATATTTTCATGGAATAGTAATAACATATATTACTATCATTAAGTTAACATGACATCATTTCATTTATCCAAAATATAAGGTATCTGGGTGTTTCATTTCATGACGTCATTTCCGATTGCTTAGTTATTACATTGAGTTGTGGCAAGCCGCCTTGTTGTTCCCATAGCGACTACACTGTCGGCATGGCTGAATTGATGATACATTTCCAGAATTCTGCAAGGTAGTTCCACAAAGTTAATTTCCATATCATTTGAAACACCCTGTCATACCATTCACATGCATGTAGTAAAATATAACGACTATACTAAATCAACAATAAACTATTTAATTTTCTACCAGTTGAGGCATATTCCATAGCTTCGATACACTTTGAGGATTATACCTTGAATACTGCCATGGTAGAATGTGAGGTGTTGGCATGGATTGCCTTGCATGATGCACATGTCATCTTCTGCTAAGAATGCCATGAAAAAAAAAAAGACAAATCAGATATAGCCATTTAAGATTGGAAACCGGTAACATATACATTGAGTATGGAAGCATGAGATGTTTTTATTCCAGACTATATTGAAATATTACTATTTTATCTACACACGTAGTATAGAATCATATACATTGAGTATCTTTGTTTCGCCGTTACGTTAACATTATTTCTGGTAATCTTACAACTGTTAACCACTCTTCTCGATGCATACACTTACATTATATGTGTTGAATATATACTACACGCAGAGTAAATTATATGATGCTTAATATGCAGACGAAAACAATCCACGTCGTTTAGTTTAAGAATGGAAACCGGTGACTTGTTAGAACAGAGGGTATAACCGGCTAATTATGGACAAAGAGTCAGATAATTGATTATGTCAAAATCATAGTCAGATTCTTAATTACGCTCTCACAATAAGCTATCTGGCAAATAAGCCCTATAAAAAAACCAATGGGTGCCGTCAAAAAAAAAAAAACAATGGGTTCGTGTCTTCGTGTGATTGGTTGACACGTGCGAGACTCTCTAGTCAAGATGTTTTTTTTTCAAGCCTTTTCAGAATCCTTATATTAACTCATCGTTGGTTGCGTGGTTTCTCATCCTCCATTGTATATCTTCTTCTATAAGTAGCTAGGGTTCCTTCTTTTCAAAAAAAAAGTACTTTTTTTCTTTGAAAATATTACTATTAAGAATAATACTGGATATATAAATGATCGATATCAGAAGATGGAGACGATCAAGAGTTGGTGGATTCGATGCTAGGCTTGCCAACGTGAGCAATCTTATGTGTTTCCATCTTTGTTTCGTTGTCTGTTCGACCTTGGCCTCGATCTGTCCTCGGAAACCCCAGTTCTCCACCCTTGTTAACCTATATCGATTATTTCTTTCATACATCCTTCTTATGATCATATCATCAACTATTACATGATATCGATTTATGAATAATCCGGATGACGATATGAACTTTTAGTTTCTCAGGATTTTTTGGTATGGTTTTACATAGATAGTTTTAACTTTTAACCATACAAGACACACTACACTACACATGCGATATTCTATTTGATTGATGGTATGCGTTTAAGTTTTCAAAATACATATATAAATCAATATGTTCATATACATACGGATTTTATTTATTTTGCATAAAGTTGTATAGAAGCATGCAAGCGAATTTCGATATGAAGAAACAATTGTTAAAATATGGAAACATTCGTTTAAAAGCATTTAGGTTAGTCCGGTTAGAGGGAGAATGTTTTACCTATTGAGTATGATATACCTATTATGTACATGGGTACAAATCAACATAGACATGTATATAGAACTTATTGACGTGAAAGAAGTCTGTATAGCTCAGCATGCTTGTTGCATCTGCACATACGCAAGACCATGAGTATTGTTAATATTGATATACTGATATACTTATTTTCAAAAAAAAAAGATATACTGTAATATCACTAATTTTTCATCTACAACAATTAAGAGTCGTTAAGTCCTAAGGAGTCGAAAGAACTAGCCTTGTTATTAAGAGTCGTTACTTCCTAAGGAGTCGAAAGTTGCATTTGGTCTTTAATTTGTCGGCATAGAGCTTAATATGTGATTTAAAAACCTTTTTTAACTGATGGTAAAAGCCAAAACCAAGGTCGAACAGAAAACGAAGATAAGATGGAACCAGATCGAGATTACTCCGTTGACAAGTGTTTGCGCACTGAATCCAACCACTTAGCTGTGCTTATACATACATTTTATGTGTATCTATATATATAATATTTATAAGTGCATGATTCTGACGTAGTGGAATAATTAAGCAATTTTGTAAGATGTAAATCGAGGCACGTTATTGTGTTGCAAAAAAAGAAAAAAAAGTAAATCGAGGCATATGGACCTCAAACCCTACCAACCACACCACCCCCTTAAAAAAACAAAACCAAACCAAACCAAAATCACATCTCTTTGTTTCCTCTCTAAACCATTTGGGTAGGTGCAGACCGGCCTTCAAATGAAGCAGATGCTTCCGGAATATGAAATAAAAAATTTGGCCACAATTTGACAGATTTGTCTATTAGTTGAGTTGGTTGTGGTTACTACTATCTAGAGTAGAGGTCCTTTTTTTGCCATCTAAAGATATTTTATTAAGGGACCGTAACCCAAAAACAAAGTACAAACAATCAAGGTCTAAAAGTCCAAACCGAAAAGGACCCAAACAAAAGAAAACTTAGGTCCAAACATTTACACCCGACCAACCACGGGTCTAAAGTGAAACACGAATCACCACGTGTTAAATCCTCAAAAGCAAGAAATAACACGTGTCACAAACCGAAGAGCTCACTGCTCCGAGAGATTTCACCGGAAGTCGAACAGTTCGCCCCGGAGATAAGCGAAGCTTCCCAAATCTCCACCATCGGAGAGTCGAACCACGGAGAGAAAATCTATGAGCCTAGCTAAGATCTCATCCGGTTCCCCAAATCCACACGGGATTACATCCCGACACTACCACCGCCGTCCTCATCGCCGTAACACCATCAATGGAGAGCTTCATCGCCTGTCGAGATCTCATCCAACAGAAGCTACGTCGTCGAACCGATGACCAGACGATTCCATCCCTTTGCTTTCTTCAACGGAGAGTAACCATCAAACCATCAATATCTCTTCCTGAAGCAAAATCGCAAACCACCGACCGATACAACAAACAGATCGTCGGATTATCACCGGACCGTCGCCGTACAGAGACCAAGCGACACAAGAAATCAAAGCCGACCGTCCACCCTTATCGAAGCGATGCAACGCCGGAGTCAAGGCTGGACGTCCACCACAAGAAAGGCGCGGCGCCGGAAGCAAAGTCACCGCCAGAAGGCGACAAGTAAGAAGAGGAACGGAGACCACCACGAGTCCCTCTCTTTCTTTTTAGAAAAAAAGGAGAGCTACTACCATCCCCTATATCTAGAGTAGAGGTTATGAGATAAGTATTCTTCTGCGCATGAATATTTTTTCCCCTTTATTTCTTAAATGTATTAATTTAGCTTGCAGCCCGTAGAATACTAGGGCCACCGCTGGGTGTTGACAAAAAAAAAGGGCCACCGCTGGGTAGGTGTGTTTTCGACGCGTGATTCATGTCTTCCACCGTTTTTTTAAATTCGTTTTGGTTGGCTTCAGCAACTTTTATTGCAAAGGTTCTCGGATCTAAATTAAAAGATTTTGTGCAGAATATATTTAATTTTCTGGGTTGACCAAAAAAAATATATTTAATTTTCTGTAAAAAATGAAATATCTATTTTATTTTTATCATGAGCCGATTCATTGTCCACCAATAACTAAAATAATTTAACCGTGTTTGTGGTCGGGTGGTTAAAGTGTTTCGTAGATTCATAATGGATCCGAATTCGAATCCGCACCACATCAGATGCGTGGTCACCGGGATTTTCATATTCTCTCTCCAGAAAATGGTTTACGATTTTTAAAAGTTTTACCAAAAAGAAACTAAAATAATTTAATTGTTTGTGGCGCTTCTTCCAAAATTTATCAGAATAAATCATAGGTGAAGATGTATATACTGTGAACCAATCCGTTGTCTATCTTGAACTCTTGAAAAATTAATGCCAAATAAATCTTAGATCTTTTTCAAAAAAAAAAAAAATCTTAGATTTATTTTATTTTTCTAAATACTACTGCTTTCTCCCTTTCTGATATTCCACTAATATAACACGAATAGGTACGGTTTTTGCTTTTGGATCATAGGCTCATAGCAGAAATTATAATCGATCTATACAGAGAGTTTAGAGACTTAAGAAGAATAGAGTTTATGTCTTTGTCCCTATAAAAGAAAAGAAAGAGGAGGAAGGAGACGTGAAAAGCCCTTTTTTATTTATTCTCATAAATAATCAAAAGTTTCTTTTACCGACCACACAAATGACAATGGGTTTTTTTTTAATTTGTAAGATTTTAAACTAAAAATATATTTTAAATTAAATACAAAATTCTATTATAAAATTATGTCCATATGTATCTATTAATTATTCATTCCTTATAACTTGAGTGTTTAGGAATTAGGAAATAAAAGAACCAACACTTTTAATTATATTTCATTATTTTTTATGGACCAACATTTTTTATATCTATATATTAATTATTTTTTCCTTATGAATCAAAATCCACCCGACCGAATGCATTATATATAATATAGTTATATTTTAATAATAAACTAAGTATATGTTCTTATGTAATTTATTTTTAATAGAATTGAAAACTCAATGTGCATGGATGCATGACTCCATATCCCTTGTATATTAAAAGACAATAGTTACAATATTTTTTTGTACGCACATGTCATCACCAGAATCATTTTTAAAATCCTTAAAAATATATTGGTACATTTAAATATACAATAGACCTTTTATTAAACTAATCATAAATTAATTATTAATGTTCTTTATTGTTTTTATATAAAAATCAAGGAATTACCTAATATGGCTTAACTATATATGATAATTAATTATTTTGAATAATAAAGATTGGATAAATATTATTCTATTCTCTATCATTTTTTAAATTATAATTTGTTAAAATAAAAAATAAATTAAACAACCACATAAACTATATAATAAAAATTTAGATTTTATGTATATTTTATATTTTAAATTAAAAACGACTATAAATTACTAAAGTTGTTAAAAATCTTACACTAAAAAATTTTGTGAACCATGATATAAAATTTATGTTATAATAAAATACAAATGATTACAAAATTATATAAGAAGGAAGTCTTATTTAATAATATATATATTTAATAAATTATATACCATATAAAATACATAATTGTTTTAATTTCGAAATTATTTTTGATTTTTTTGAGAAACAATTTGAACAAATATTGACAACTAAATATTTGTATTTTAAATTTTCATTGAGTGTTTTTAAAATTGGAAATTATTAAAACTATTAAACATCCCACAAAATATTTTTGTTATCAATGATTTTAAATTTTTGTTAAAAATAAAAATAATCAAAAATAGAAAAAGTTTTTATTTGGATTAATGAAATTTATTTATGTTTTTGTACCAATTTAGTTATATACGTAGCAGATACTGAATTTTTAATTATTTAATATATCTATTTTTCATAATATATAAAAATATATAATATCTAAAAATAATTTATATATAATATTATCCCCCGCAAAGAGCAAATATTAATCTAGTACTAATTAAGATGAAATTTCACATGCGTTCACATTTCACATGCGTCTCACCCGTATAATAACTAACTCTATGAAGCTTAATTATTTTTTTTTTGCTAAAAGGTAAATATCATATTAATGAAAGTTCAGATTTACAAATAAGTAGACCTAAGATATGTTACACCTTGGCAAAAAAAGATAAAAACAAGGTGATAACAAAATGAAAGATGAACTAAAGAAGATCAGTGCATCCACTTAAGCATGAGGTTTTGGAATTGCTTCCTGCTCCTCCTAGCAGTGATTGTGTTCCGCATCTCTCTATCAATGAGTTTGAAGATCACTGATGGAGTCTGAGTAATCTGGTTATGCAGCATGTTGTTCCTTTATTTCCAGAGGTGATAGATTATACACTGGGCCACAAGCTTCCTTAACAGAGCTGGTGCAGGGGTGGAGGAGCTTCTGATCCAGGAGAGGAGTTCGGGCCAAGAGCAGAATCTGGAACGAGGTGGGTTAAGTGTTGCAATAGCAAGACGCCAAACTTCCGAGCTGTAGTCGCACGAGAGGAATAAGTGGTCTCGAGTTTCCTCATGAGTATAGCATAAGCAACAAGCTGTGTTTAATTGAAGTCCCCAAGAAGCCAAGCGAGCCCTCGTTGGCAGTCTATCCATATTTGCAACCCACATAGTGAAGCTATTTCTCGGAATAGCTCCTTTAAACCAAACAATATCAGCTGCAAGTTGGGGAGGGAGCGATGGTCTCATATCTTCCCATGTGTTGCGGGCGCTAAACCTCGGCTCTTCCCGCGCTGAAGTACCCCACTCATAGGAGTCTGGGACTTCGGAGAGGGACGGACACTGAATGGTGGTTAAGAAGATGTGCAGGTCAAGAGCTTGGTTTGATCTTGGAGGAGGAAGAAGCCAAGCAGTTGAAGAGCAAGCATCAGCTACAGTTGCATTCATATTAATCCTGTGTTGTGAGGGACCTCTCGCTCCAAGGAAGTTTATTAGCTGTCCAAAATGTGTCCAAATATCATGCCAAAAGCTGATTTTCCAACCTGTTCCAAGAATAGGCTTTATGAACCTGAGACCGTCAGCTCTAAGTTTTAGCAATTGCTTCCAAGCCCATGAGTCAGAATCCGATTCTTGCAGTGCCCAGAAGCTCTGATTAGTAGTGTGGTGGTACCTGTGATATTGTGCCCACAGCGATGAATTATCAGAGAACAGAAGCCAGACAAATCTCAAGCACAATACTCGGTTCCAGGCAAGCAGGTTACGCAGGCCTAGACCTCCCTCAGTTTTCGGCATACAGACATTATACCACGAGACTTTTGCATTCCCAGTGATATCTGTGTTGCCAGACCACAAGAACCTAGAGCATAGAGACTCAATCCTCTTAAGACAACCTTTCGGGAGAATGAGAGTAGACATCCAGAAGTTGACAGTGCCATAAATGACTGAGGCTATCAATTGTAATCTGCCCGCAAACGATAAAGCTTTCACCGCCCACGACTGGAACCTCGATATAATTTTGTTTATAAGAGGCTCATACTCAGATATACGCAACTTGCGACTCATCAGCGGGAAACCGAGATATCTAACAGGCAGTGTACCTGTAGGGAAGCCATAGGCAGCAAGCTCACTGGTTTCACTGGGATCCATTCCTGCATGATAAAGCTCCGTTTTGTTTCTATTCATAACCAAGCCTGACCAGGAAGCAAAGTCGTCAAGGCACTCTGTTATACCGTGAAGGGAGTCACCGCGCCCATCAAAGAAGATCATAACGTCATCTGCGAACATCAGGTGGGTGATCTTAAGCTCTGAGGTCCTAGGATGATAGCCAATTGATCCCGAAACATATCTAGATTGGAGAAGCCGAGTTAACCCCTCCATAGCCAGCACAAAAAGATAGGGTGAAATAGGATCTCCTTGCCTAATGCCTTTGGTGCTGTTGAAGAATCCCCCAGAGGCGCCGTTTATAGACACAGAGAAAGAGGCTGTCGAGATACACTGAGAGATCCAGTTGATGAAGATATCAGGAACAGAAATTGCTTTTAGAATTCCCAAGATAAAATCCCATCTGATGGAGTCAAAAGCCTTCTTTATGTCGACCTTTAACATGGCTTTAGACTCAGAGTTGCTCGAACTGTACCCTTTGACCAGGTCTGTTGCTAAGAGAACATTTTCTGCTAGGAGCCTACCAGGAAGGAAAGCTGACTGAGCTTGCGAGATCACAGAAGGAAGCACTGCTTTCAACCTGTTGGAGAGCAGCTTAGAGACCACCTTGTACACTGTATTTAAGCAAGAGATTGGGCGGAAGTCAGAAGTAGACGATGCATTAGTGGTCTTTGGGATGAGGATCAGAGTTGTTGCATTCCATTGGCGCAGCATGGTGCCTGATTTAAAAAATTCTTGTACTGCTTCAATCACTTCCGGTCCAATAATCTGCCAACATGAGATGAAGAACTCTGATGAATAACCGTCGGGACCACTTGTTTTATTCCTGGGTAGGGAGAAAAACACATCTTTGATTTCCTGTGCAGAGAAACCCGCAACAAACATATTCTGATCTTCCTGAGAACAAGTGAAGTCAAACAGCACATTAAGATCATCTTGAACAAACATTCGAGGCTCAGTGGTTCCACCTAAGAGGTCAGAGAAATATTCGACGCAGTGGGCTTCAATTTCATCATGAGAATTAAACTGGTTACCGGCAGCATCCGTAAGGTGATGGATATGATTTAAGGCTCTCCGAGTAGCTACCATTCTGTGAAAATAAGCTGTTCCAACATCTCCGTTACCTAGCCAGAGGATCCTAGATCTTTGGAGAAGGAAGGACTGTTCGGCACAGGCTAGCTCCTGCCACTTTAACTGAGCCTGTAGCTCCCTTTCAGCGTTTATGGTAGTTGGATTTAGCAGCATTTCGTTCTGTCTCACCAGAAGATCCTGATGTGCCTCTGCAACTCTTTTTTCCAAGTCTGAGTAGTTAGCTTTACTGAAATCTCTAATGCATTTCTTCAAAATTCTCAGCTTCTCAGCTAATCTGTACATTGCAGACCCTCTCACATTTATAGAGAACCATTCCCTTGTTATAGTATCAATGAATTCCGGGTTCTGAAGTAGGAAGTTAAAAAAACTTGAAAGGTCTCTTCTTCCTTGGAGAATCCGGTTTTAGTGACACTGTTGAGCACGCATGGTCGGAGAAGTCAGGGTCTTCAAATAGAGCAAGGGAAGTGGGAAAACACTCTTGCCATTTATCGTTTACCAGAACTCTATCCAGTTTCTTCGCCACAGGGCTAGACTTTTGCTTGTTCCACCAAGTAAATGTATTGCCTCTAAAGTTCAGATCACCCAACTCAGCATGCAGTAGACTCTGACCAAACTCACGCATCCACTTATCTATATTAAGCGACTTTGGAGATGAATGTTCCTGCGGAGTAAGGATTTGGTTGAAGGCTCCCAAAACTGACCAGGGTTTATTAGCAAGCAGAGATGAGGAAGCTAGAGTTTCAAGCTCCACCCAGAGGCCCGCCCTTAGCTTTCTATCATTTGCAGCGTACACAATTGTGACAATGATGGTTTCCCCCTGAGCAGGCAGACCAACTTCGCAGGTGACTTGCTGCAGAGACTTCGAAAGGACAACCACCTTCACGCTTGGGTGCCAGAGAACCCATATCTTACCGAGATCAGAGTAATTATAATTATCCGTAAAAAACCAGCCAGGAAGAACAAAATCTACAAACTTGTTGATCTTCAGCTGCTTGACTCTAGTTTCTACTATGCCGCCAAAGAGGGGCTTATTTTTCCGAATCCACTTCTTGAAACCGTTGCGATGACTGAAGTTATTAAAACCTCGCACGTTCCAACAAAAAAGGTCCTTACACATAATTAAAGATTTGGTGGGGCCTTGCCCCTGGCTCGGTTTTTACCAGAGTGACGGTTTCTCAGCTTCCTGTCAGGACCTGGGTCGTACTCCATAATCTGTCCCTCCTCAGCGTCGGAGTCAGAGGATGCAGTATCAGAGGAGTCGCGCTCGACTTCAGAGCAAGCAGCAGATGAGGTTCTAGTGATGGTGCCGACTGTTGAGACCTTCTCTGGTTGTTGAGAGGAGAGACTGGTTCCTCCCACTTCGAAGACCTTAGAAGCATTAATATCGCCCACATTTGTATTCTCAATAGCTCTGTAAATTTTCTCATCGCCTTCTTTTGGACCCTTTGGTGCAACTGACAAGCTTCGAGTTTTAGACTTTGATCTTCCTCTGCGAGTCTTCTTGCCTGCTCCATTTTTATTCTGCTTTTTGTTCTGCGGGCAGTTCGGAGTAGTATGGGCACTTGAGGAGCAATTCGCACACAGCTTTGTAACTTTACCACACCCTCTAGCAGAATGTCCTATCTCTTTGCAGTGCTCACATACAGGAGGCATCCATGGACTTGAGACCAAGACACGACAGATCTCCCCTGTTTCAAACTGTGCATTTACAGCTTCTGGTAAGGGTTTGCGAGGATCAATGATTGTGAAGACCTTAGCTACTTCTAGGTTTGTCTTGTTGGCAGTTGCCGGGTGCAGATATTTCGGCTCACCAACCAAGCTTGCTATGCTTTCTAGCGCCTCCTCATTAAAGAACTGGTAGGGGACTTTCCTGAGTTCAAGCCAAATTGGTGCTGATGTAAGCTCAGGCTTTGCTGGAATAAAGCCCGGCTCCCATTTTGCAACAAACATCGTTTTTCCTTCAATCTGCCAAAGCATCTGAGTTATGACCCTGTTCCTGGTAGATATATTGGGAATCCTGAAGAGGAAGGCGTTACCCTCCATTTTGGAGACCACAATGTCCCGGTATTGCTTGCTCCATATACCATTTACTATGTTGTGGATGATGCCCTGAGAAGGTGGATCAGTGTAGAATTGCCCAATAACGAAGCAGTCCCAAGACCTCTTATTTTTCTCGATGACAGAGTTGGGTATTTTAACACATGCTTCACCTGATGGGAGCAGGAAGCCATCGTTTTTCTTCTTCAGGAAGGTTTTGCCTTTGGCCCGAGAACACCAAGTATCAACCTCCTTGCCATTATCCTTCTCAGGAAGGCTACGATTGATAAAGGTACCCTTCGTTGTCTGTGGGGGATCCTTCTTGGTTTCCTCTGGAGGAGACTCTTTTGTTACTGGATCAGCCGTAACAGGGGCGATCACAGCACTAGTTTCGACAAGCCCAGTAGTGGCTGCCTGAGTGGAAACCTCCTCGTTAAGCTGAGCAACCAAGTTCACTGGCAGGTGAACGATTTGGGCATCGGAAGCTGGTTGAGGAGTAGCCACAACTGGTGAATCCTTTGCTGAGTCCGACTCGGATTGCTGAGCAACCAAGTCAGAAGAAGACTCTGAGACTTGGGCATCAGAAGCATTTCGAGGAGTGACCAGAGCAGGGGATTCAATGTCTGAATCTAAACGGGTCTGCTGAGCAACCAGATCTGTAATCTGGGCATCAGAAGCTGACCCTGAAGTGAAGTTGCCTGAAGAGCTGGGAGGCTCTGAAGCAGCAGAGATAGGTTTTGAATCTTTCAACGGGGGCGATGAAGACGGAGAGGAGGGAGCTGGAGAGCGAGGCGAATGCCCCTTCTTCTTCTTCCCCTTCCCCATGGAGGGAGGTGAGAATGATTCAAGGACCCGGCGTCTGATTAGACGACGGCGGGAGGCAGCAAACGATGACACGGTGACGGCAGGATTGCAAAAGGGGTCGCCTTGACCTAGGAGAGAGAAATGGTATCATGAAGCTTAATTATTGGACGAAAAAATCATCATGACTATATAATAAACCTAGTCTAGTACTAATTAAGATGAAATACCATGTTAGTGGTAATGGTAAAACTTACAGCGATACTTCTTCTTCTTTTGAGAACATTACAGTGATACTTTCCATATTAATTTATTTAAATCTCTGGATGCAAATATGCTATGTAGAGTCTAAAAGCATTTCCAGAACCTCATTTTAAAGGTGAAGAATCTTCAAAATAAGAATTTGAAACCTGATTTAAAAAAAAAAAGAATTTGAAACCTCATTTCAAGGGTGGAGAATTCTCAGAATAAGGGTTTGAAGGTAGAATGTTTCAAAAAGAAACCTCAAATTTATTTTTGAAACTTTAGGTAATTTTCATCTTAGTCTTCAATTTTAATATAAACTAGATTTTGACCCGCGCATCCGTGCAGATGTATTTTTTATAAATTATATTGTTATTTGTTTTTCATATTAGGCTAGGAAAAAAAATCTGAATCCAAAAAATCGAACCGATCCCAATCCAAAAATAATATCAAATCTGATCCGAACAAAAGTATTTCGGATACCGAATATATCCGAAATATACTTATATACTGATATATATATTAATTATTTTTAGATTTAATGTATATTAAAACATCCAGAATATATACGGTACTTTTAAGTTGATTTAAATACTTGAATATTTATATAAATAGTCAAAATTAAATATCTAAAATAGTTAAAGTATACCCAAAACCCCAAAAATACTTAAAATAATGATTGATTATCTATCTAAATATTTAAATCAAACCAATTTATATGTTAAGTTTAGGTATTTGGACATATGTTATTCAAATTTATATGTAATATATTATTTTATTTATAGATTTTGAGAAATGTAAAGTATATAATGTATTTTAAATTTTAAAAATAATTTAAATAGATTATCCCAACCCGAACAGGACCCGAAAAGATCTGAATCGAATCTGAAGCAAAATTTAGAAATATCCGAATGAGGCTGAAATCCTTGACCCCCAAAATCTAAAACTCAAATAGATTCGAACCGAACCAGAATTGGTATTCGAACGCCCACCCTACTCAAAACCTTAGTAACATAAATACTCACATTTAATTAATCATATTTTATACATAAAATCATATAAGTAATCATATAATTAATAATATTTTATACGTACTATCATATAAATAATCACATATATTATATTTTTAATATTTAATGTGAAATATAATAACCATAATTTAAATTGGTATATGAAATTGGACTTTGTATTGTGTTTTTCTTATATATATTGAAAATATTTTTAAATAAATGTTATTGGAAAATATTTTAGTAAAAATAAAATTTTGAATATATGTATATTTTTGAATCGAATTTTGATATAAATCAACTTTAGATTATTATTTTGATTTGAAATATGGATATACAGTTTAAACTTTATTTTATGATTATTTTAGATGAAACATGTTTTTAGATAATTAGATTAACTCATTTTTTATATTGTAAGTTGGCCGAAATAAATAGTTTCTCATACTACAATGGATTTCCAAATTTTTTTAATAACTTATATCAATTTTTTTTTCTTAATATACTGCTATACATCTTTCCAAACTACATTATATTCTTTTTATATCTCTATAATATTATTTGAGAAGTCAATTTTCTACGTGTCGCGCTCACATTAACTTTTACGATGGTTGATTACGTTGATACCTTTAATGAATTAAAAATATTACATTTAAATTATATTATTGATTTTTATTTAGTTTCCTTTTTAACATTTGCCAAATAAAATATATAATAAAAAGGAAACATTTATAAAATTTAAAATCAAATTCGAAAACGAAAATATATGTATATATAATATGATTTTATTAAAAACGAAAGTTCACAAAATAGTAATATTCCATTTAAATATATTTTTAAATAACATAAAATATACTTTTGAAGTAATAAAATATTTTCTTTATATATATATTAGATGAAAAATATATATTTGAATATAATGTGATTTCATAAAAAAATTATTGTACTTCAGTCTGAATTTGAAAGAATATATGTAACTCAATACTCACAATGACTCGACTAATCCAACTTATATCTAAAATCATTGATTTAACTACAATATAAATATATGATTTTATAATAATAATAATTTATTTTATAAATATAAGTCATAGGATGACTCAAAACATATTAACCAACTATTACAATTTAATTATTTTGTGTCGTCAAAAAAAAAAATTTAATTATTTTGTAAATTTTATATATATGCATGAGAGATCAGAATATTATCGTTATATTAATTTATGTAATTTAGAATTAGATATTTTGGTTTATTTTTTTATTTCATTCTAAGCACAATATATCTTAAATTGGAACTCCAATAGCTGGAGATAAGAGATCCATATAAGAAAACATAAGTAAACGAACTTCTGCTTGAGCTTCTAAAGATAAAGACACATGAACAACCATTTGATCCCCATCAAAGTCTGCATTTAAATCTTTACAAATTAATGTATGTAAACAAATAGTGTGTCCTTGCACTAGAATGGGAGGTATACATCATTTTCCTAAAATATATTTACATATCTAAGATAACAAACAACCTAAATGCAAATAAGAAAATTAATGAATTTTTAATATAATTAGAATAAATAATATTATAGTTGAATTCAGAGAAATAGATGCAATCTCATATATTCAAAATGATAACTAAATTGAGTGTAAAAAAATAAAACCGACTAGATATAACATATTTAAAATAGTATTTTTAATAAAATAATATAATATTATTAATATAAATTATGCACGCAAATTATAAAACTTAAAATTAAATATCAACAGCAATCACTTATTATAATATTTTTATTTTATAAATATTTATATCCGTGAATGAGAACGGAAAAATCACATATTTGTTATTATGTTTCCAAACAAACTCTTTTTTTAAATGGCTATTCATGTTTCCAAACAAATCTCCTTTTTAATATGTTATTCATGTTTTCAAAAAAAAAAAATTTTAAACTACTATCCATGTTTCCAAACAATTTTTTTTAACTGCTATTCATGTTTTCAAACAAACTTTTTTAATCAGTTATCCATGTTTCCAAATAATTTTTTTTAATTACTATCTATATTTGCAAACAAACCTAATTTGTACTTCGGTTTTAATAATATAGATTAATTATACCCCTAAACTTTATATAGATAAATAATACATTCACATTAAAAATATTAAACATAATATTCATAAATACAATCTATTATAACACAAAAATACATAAAGTAATAATATAAAATCTACACTAGTTCATAGAAAAACAAATATACAAATTACTCTTTATTTTTATTTCCATAGTGTTCCCATATATGATCAATTTAACCCATTTTGAAATAAAAATGAATCTCTTGATTTTTTATCTGAAGATTACAAGTTAAAAATTCTTTAAATCGATTTTCTTCATTTATCACCATTTCAACTATTGCTTGTGGTGCTGGTTTTGCATATATGCGATATTTATATGTGTAATCTCTTGTAAAATATTTGTTCTTACATTTTTAATCTTTAAATTTGTAAGATATTGATCAGTGTAATATAACGTATGTGGAAAAAAATAATTCTATATTTTATATTAGTTTTTATTTTAATTTACCATATTGTATTTTATGTATTAATAATGTATATATATAATTTAGTTGAATACTTAAGTGAAATATAGTTTATAAGGATTAAAGTGATAAAAAAAATAATATCAATACAGTTATATATATCTAAGTTACAAATTATAAGAAATAAACTGAAAAATAAATAGTGTTTTAAGAGTTTGAAAATCTTTGGAGAGTCAAAAAACTTTAGAGGATTTGAGGGCCTCTTGGAGATGCTCCAAAGGAAAAGAAAGAAAATGTTTGTGCTGTTCACCGTGTTTTGTGTGCGGCAAAGCATGAATTGTCTACTTCGGACAAGTAAAGTAAAACTCACAGTTAACCAATCCTGATTTTTAGGGGGTGTTATTGGTTTACATACTTTTATGGATTTGAAAATACAAATCAAATCAAGTGTTATTGGTTTTGTGATTTTATAATCCATATTCAAATTCATTGTTATTGGTTCTATGATTTTAAAATCTATATTAAAATCCATTGTTATTGGTTTTATGATTTCAAAATAGATTTTAAAATCAAGTGTTATTCAATAATAATGATTTGTTTAAGGATTTGATTTAAAATTGGATTAGAATGGATTTGTGAGTGATTTTAAGTTAAAAATACAAAGGAGCAAATATTGCATTGAACCTTGTTATTTTGACAAGTTCGTATATGTATTGCATATGTTAATTATAAAAGGCAGTAACAAAAAGGTACGAGACTTTTGTTAAATGGTAGTCCTTGAAAGTTTTCATTTATAAAAATGTCAAGCACTCGCATTTTTGTCAGTTTTCTAATTTTCCAATCATTCAATTTTTTAACATTTTCCTATAAATAATAGTTTTCTATTTTCTATCGTAATGGTCCATCATCATTATATATAATCTCTATTAGACATTGGAAAATTAACAGAAGAAACAAACACTTTAAAACCCTAAAGAGCATCAATGGAAGAATCACAACAAGAACCACAAGAACGTGGAAAAGGTTCTTATGTTCAATGGAGTCCTCAAGAAAATAAAACTTTGATAAATCTACTTTTAGATTGTGTTGCTGCAGGATTACGTGATAGTAATGGTTTATTCAGCAAATTCACAGTGGAGAGAAGAATCTTACCTACTCTCAATCAAATGCATGGGAGCACCAAAACTTTTCAACACTACTCAAACAGAATGAAGATTTTGAAAACAAAGTATTTAAATGCTGCTGAACTTCTTCGATTTAGTTCTGGGTTTGGATGGGATTCAACCACAAAACGGTTTACGGCTCCAGATGAAGTGTGGGCTGAATATATAAAGGTAAAAAGTTACCCAAGATTATATTGTTATATATTTTTCTTTGTATTAATTTTTTTTTTAAAAAAATTTTAGGCACATCCAAATTACAAAAAATTTCGTGATGAAACCTTCGAAGAATTTGATGATCTCAAAATTATATTCGAAAGGAATTTAGCAACTGGCAGAAACGCGATTGGATTAGGTGATACCACTGATGCTCGAACAACTGGAATTGCGGAAACAGAAAAGGAACGTCCAAATTATGGTGAAGAATTTCCTTTTAATGCTCCAGAAAATTATGAATCACAATCATCTTTTTTTGGCAGTCCTTCAAATGATACTGTGGAAAAACTCCCAGTAAGAAAGAGGCAGAGAACTAATTTTCTCTATAAAGCTGATGATCCATCCATTCAAAAAGAAGGTGTAGAAGAAGCTAGCACAGGAATTAACGCCTTGACAACGATCACTCAGAAACTCTTCAACTTGATAGAAGAAAGAGAATCAAGACAAAAACAAGAAGCTGAACAAAGAGAAGCAGAAAAGAAAAAGAATAATCTATGGGAAGCTATCAAAGAAGTTTCTGATTTGGAAGACCATGTACGTCATGATACGGTTAAAATGATTCATCAACTAGGAATGAAAGATGTATTCATTAGTATGTCCATTGATGAACGCTATGGTTGGATTAAACATAATGTCATAGGGTTTTGAATTCGTTATTATTTCATACGTTGGGTTTTATTTATTTTTATCATCTGATGTTGGCTTTAATTATCTCTAGGGTTTTTTGCTATGATTATAGTATGGGCTTTTGCATTGTATTACGATATTTTTATAATGAAATTACTTTTTATCATTTTTTCCCTGTGTTGTAAGTTTTTGAGCATGTCCAAAACATGCATAATGCACGTGGCTCATATGCAATCATATTGTTTAGTGCATACAAACAAAATTCTAATTAATTAAAGAAAGGTGAAAAAAAAGAAACGTAAATGTTGTTCTTATGTCAAATATGAGCTTGACAAGATTTGGTCTATTGCATGTCAATGTGGTTTTTATCCCGTAGATATTTTTTTTACTTTTTGTTTTTTTTGTCAAGATTACTTTTTGTTAATTTAAAAATTTACTTACTTTTATTTCTTTATTTAAATATAAATTTACATACTTTTTTGTTAAATTTACGTAATCTTAGTTTCTTATTTAAATGTAAAATTTACATTCTTTTTTGTCAAAGGTAAATTTAGATATGTATAATTAACATTATTTTATAAGTTAGTTGCTTATTTACTTATAAAGAAAAGAAGCACCATCAAATAAATAAGTAAGATCATCTCGTCAAACACTAGTTCTTAACTTCTTCTTCTTCTTTTTTTTTTTTTATCATAGCACATTACTAAGCATGAATCCAGAAATTTTTGGGCAACAAGAAACTTCTGATGAAAACGAGAGATACATGTCACATGAAGATGAGGAGTTAGATGTTCATATTGCCTTATTGGTGATCTTAATTTTTCGTCAGATGATATGGTTGAAGAAACGACAACGAGAACTTCAGTTGCAAATTGAACGTCCCATTCGACGTGTAACCACAAGAGCTGGTCAAGATTATATAGAAAATGTGCTGAAAGAAGATCCTCTTCACTTTAGAGAGTTATATCGAATGTATCCAGATATTTTCTTGAAGTTATGCAATCTCATCCGAGAGAAGACAGGGTTAACTGATACAAGATATATTAGCCTTGAAGAAATGGTTGCATCTTTTCTCTTGGTAGTTGGCCAAAATGCAAGGTATTGCTATACACGAGATACTTTTAAAAGATCCAAATTTGCTATAAGTGAGAACTTTCACAAAGTTTTGCAAGCTTTAAACCAAATTTCACCAAGTTTCATGGCTACCGCTGGACCTGGAATACCTCAAAAGATTAGGGAAAATACAAGATTTTATCCTTATTTTAAGGTACTTATATATATATAATTTTTATCTATGTTCTTATCATTATTATTTTGATCATATATTTGTTATATTTTTAGGATTGTGTAGGAGCTATCGATGGTACACATATATTTGCAATGGTACAAAAAAAAGAAGCATCTGCTTTCCGAAACCGAAAAGGAGATATATCACAAAATGTATTGGCTGCATGTAATTTTGATCTTGAGTTCATATACGTACTCAGTGGATGGGAAGGTTCAGCTCATGATTCAAAAATATTAAATGATGCTTTAACAAGGAACACAAATCGACTACCAGTTCCAGAAGGTACATATAAATATGTATAATATATATTGTAATCCTTGATAATATTTCCATAAATAATTATTTATTTTTAAATATCAGGAAAATTTTATCTGGTTGATTGCGGTTTCGCAAATCGTCGCAACTTTTTGGCTCCATATCGTGGTGTTCGATATCATCTACAAGAGTTTTCTGGTCAAGATTCTACTCCACAAAATGACAAAGAGTTGTTCAATCATCGTCATGCTTCTCTGAGGAATGTTATCGAGAGAATTTTCGGTATATTCAAATCTCGATTTCTAATATTTAAGTCTGCACCTCCTTTTCCTTATAAGACACAAACAGAAATAGTACTTGCGTGTGCTGGTCTACATAACTTTCTTCGAAAGTTCTGTCGAACAGATATTTTTCCTGAAGAAAAAGATTCTGATGACGTGCAAAAACTTCGAGAAGTTAATAACAACGATGAAGAAATTTTTGCAACTCAAGATCAACAAAGAGAACAAGCCAATCAAATGAGAGCGACAATAGCTACAGAAATGTGGACAGATTTTATGTTATCATAATATACAAAATGCTAAACACATATTATAGTTTTTATATTTATTTTATTACAGAACTGAAATTATTTATTATTATTATTTTGATTACTCCTTCATATACGAAGCAGTTATGTTACTACTGTTTTTTTGGTTCTGACGTTCTGTCCTTGTATATTGTACTTTTGACTTTTGTACAAGTAGTTCTCATTATTTAAGTTGTAGTTCTCATGAGGTGACGAGCAAAAGCATTGAAAATAAATTTAGTTCACTTTCAAATGGTATCTTCGTAAGATACAAATTGTATCATGTCAATTCTATACATTATAATTTGACTGATTTAAGATAATCTAGTTATTTTGATTCTGAAATCTATACCATTGATTCTGAAATCTATATATTTGATTTTAAAATCAATGGATTTATCAAAATTTCTAAATCCAAAAAAAATTCCTGAATTCATCAAAATACTACAACCAATAACCCCCACTAAGAATAATCTAGCTAGGAATGATGCCAACTTTTCTACTTGATTATATTCAAAAATAAAGAAACAAGAAGTTTGTCAAAAAAAAAAAAGTAAAACTCACAAAAATCTTACAATTTTTCATCTAAATATCCAAATCAACGTGTCATTTTTAATATGATGCGGTCGCCCTTCAATCACAGCCGTCAAAGTTAGAAAAATATATAAAGCTATGCGTGGATATCTCCCTTGTTAGCATGTTCCGGAACGTTCCTGTGACGAGATATTTTATGACACCCGTAAACTTCTAGAACTCCTTGTTGTATGACATAACCGCCATTGAAGTTTTTTTTTATGAAGTTACCTCCCTTCTTTATATAAACCTCCAAAGCTTCATTATACCTCGTGTGCTCTACTGCTCTGTAATGTCGTGAAGATTATATATCTTATATAAGTTGTAACCAATGGAAGGTAGCATTAAGGCAACATCACCGATTCACCGTCGTATTACGATGTTCTCGTGTCTCTGTTGATTCCTCGGCGGGGCAAATACGACGAGCGTATCACAAACTGGCTATGGTGGTTCATCGTTGATTACTGTTTTGGAGAATAAGTAAAATAAAAAACAGAGAAATGTGTTCTGACATTTTTTTTCTTGTTTAGGTTCTTTAACCGTGAAGAAATGGCATCCTGATCGGTGGACAAAAGATCATTTTGGGTCTGGTGAAGCGAAACGAAGATTTCAGCAGATTCAAGAAGCTTATTCGGGTACGGTTCTGTTCAGACCGTCTGTTTGATGTTTCTCGGTTGTTGTTGTTGTTGTTGTTGTTGTCTGGGGCTGACGTTTTTTTTTTTTTTTGGAAACATGTAGTGTTGTCTGATCGGCGTAAAAGAAGCTTGTATGATGTGGGGCTCTACGATACTGAAGAAGACGAGGTATGTATCTCATTTGCGGTTTGAATGGCAACGTGAGGTAGTATTGATAGACTGATTTGTTTTTTGTTTCTGATAAAGGGATACTTTGATTTTGCTGGAGAGATGATTTCGCTCATGTCTCAGACGAGAAGAGAGGTAAAGCTCTTTTCTCTTGTAACCCTAACTTCACTCTTGTGTATGCTATCTGTCTTTGCGCACAAGTTGATGTTGTTGGTAATCGTTGCGTGCAGGAAAAGCAATACAGTTTGGAAGAGTTGAAAACAATGGTCCATGATATGGTCTATGAATTCCAGTCAGAACCGTTGTTCCAGGACTAGTCGATGGATATGAAGTTTGACCTGAACCAACCGGTAGACTGGGCTTCACACATGTCTCTACCGGTTTCAAGCTTCGAGCTCTGTCCTCAGAGCAGCTACTGTGGTTAGATTAGCATACACAATCCGAGCCTTTAAGGTCTTTGTCGCGGACTAATGTGTGAAGAATTATTGTTCTTGTGCATAGCTGAAGCCTGAAGGATACTGTGGCGTCAAAATTTGACACTTCTGCGAGACAAGGAACAGAAACTGCTCAATAGTCTCTCATGTTTTGTTGTGGTTGACACGTATGGAAAGTGTTTTCAGTGTTGTGAATAACATTCTTCATAGACCAATGACGAGTACATTTGGAAAATTGTTAACCGAAAACAAAAACATTTGGAAAATTGTTATATGGGCTCGCATATGCCAACGCTGTCGGTCGTTTCGAATCTTCTTTTCCAGCTTTGGAATATTTTCATAGAATCCCAAAACGAAAAATGTTTTAATCCGAACGCTTTAAAATGTTTATGGATCTTTGTTTGTTCCATTAGTTTACGTATTTACAGGAGATTTATATGTTGTAAATATATGAACCAAATAATATATCTGTAACGTAACAGGTGGCCGTAAAGAGTTCAAACATGAGTTTTTCAATCTACATATGTATGTATGTATGTATGTATGTAACTATATAGAAGTGTTTAGTATTTATATTGAGGATATTTCAAAATCATGGGAGTTTTATGTTAAATTTCGGATTTCGATTCGGTTTGGGTAGTTTAGGTAGTGAGAGGTTAGAGGATACATTTACTACTTAACATATTTTTGGTTTGGATAGTTTTGGGTTTGATTCGGTTCAGATAGTAAATTATTTTGGATATTTTGGATAAAAATATTTGAATACTTTCGAGTAATTAGAATATTTTATAATAATTTAATTTTTAAAAAATACTTTTGGATAATTTTAATAGATTTTTAGATTATAAACATATATTTAGTTATGTTATACATATATATAAATAATATATTTTATATATTTGGATACCCATTCGGTTTTCGGTTTGGTTAGAGTTCGGTTATTTCGGATATAAAAATATAGAAATCATAGGGTATTTGAAGGTTTCGGTCCGATTTTAATTTCGAATATCTCGATTCGGATATTTTTGGCCCAGATCTAGTTGATAACAATGTATATTTACCCGCCAATTTATCTGTATAGTCTAATTTAGTTAGATATACTGTTTTCTAAATGCGAAGCTTTTCATCATATATATCAAGCGGTGACTGAGATCATACACGATTTCCTTGAAGAAGGGTAATGTTATACAGCCAAGAATCATAGCTAACAAGACAACAAGTAAATTGCAGCCACAAGACAATTTAGATCACATTGATCTTATTCGTCGTCATTATTCAAAAACATTTTTTCATCACTAGTCTAGTCTTTGGTGATTTGTCCTAAAAGTTCAATCACGTAAATTGATATATTTATAATATTTTTTTCAAGACAACCTAACGCTTCACTTAATGGTTTCCACTCAGATTAAATCAATAAGAAAAACAATATCTGTTAACATATTTCTCTTTTCTCTCTTACTCATACCTAAGAGAGCCATGATGATGAGTAAACGTTGTCGTCATCTCTTAAGTCTATTGTTCGTCTTTTCTCTTGTGAACTTCCCGTTCATAACCATATCAGAGACGCCATGTGCGTACCCGTGTTACCCGCCGCCAATTGGTGGCGGAGGCTCAACTCAACCGGCCGGTTATTACCCTCAACCGACCGCTTATTATCCTCCTTCAACCGGCTATTATCACCCTCCTCCAACTGGAAATGTACCGAATTACCCTTCTCCACCGTACGAGGGAGGTGATTACGGCGGTGGATATTACGGTCCTCCACCACCGGACCCTATCTTGCCTTACTTCCCGTTCTACTACAGAAAGCCTCCTCATCAGACGGATCAGTCATCATCATCTGCTTCAGTGAAATCAACGGTCAAGATCGTAACGATGGCAAATATTTTTGCGGTGCTTGCGTTACTTCTTGATAACGTTTAGTTTACGAGTTAAAAGTAAGTTTCTTTCTTTGAAACTTTATGTTATATTTGCTATATATGAAGTGATGTGGTGTTTTAGGATATGCTCTAGTTTCTGTAAAGATGAATTAGCAAGTTGGAAAAAGGGTTTCACCTATAGGCTAAGTCCTAAGAAATTTATTCGTTCCTCCTTTTCTTTTGCATTGTTGCTATGCTTAATCATATATGATCTTTTAAAGCATTATGTTTTTTTTTTCTTTTTTTTAAAAGCATTATGTTGTTATTGTCGCAATGCTATCACTAGAATAACCAGTGTGGAGAAATTCACTGTCAGTTATTGTGACTTCTTAGGTAGAGGTTATGGTATGGGCTATTTAAATTAATTAACGGTATGGCTTTTATTTTGTTAAACATTTTTTTATAACAGTGGAATCCGGCGACCAACATCATCATCCAATTAATTCCACGAGTTCCACGACACTCCACATATTTTTTGATTTAGCGTTAGTCCGAAGACCACACAGAGTTCCGAAACCGAGTCTGTATTGAAGCTGAAACTCCTTCAAAACTACTAACCCACCACGTAGTTGTGTTAAACATTTTAAAAGAACAAAACACAAGTTATAGTTTTTAAAATACCACTATATATATATACATCTGGTTATTTAAAATACTTAGCTGAGTTACAAATTTCAGCTTAAGAGAACATTAAACAAAAGCAGAGAATGATAATTGAGCACGAGCAGAATTACATGATTTTAATAAAATTTTAGTTTTTCAAAATTTATTAGCTAAAATTTTAGCTTAGAGAACATTAAACACAAAACAGAAGATGATTACAAGCAAAATTACAAGACTTTAATGAACTTTTAAAGTACATTCAAAATTTATTATATTTTTGATTAAAATATTAACATGATATCTCAAGTATTATACTGTATAACAAAAAGTGGATATAAAATAACTTGCTGAAATTTAGTTAGGAACTTAGGATATTTTTATGGATTTTTTACAAAATTTATGTCGTGTACAGAAAATGCATCTCCGAAAAAGCTGACAATAATACAGTAGAATTGGCTTGAGCTGTGAGCCTGTGACTGGAAATAATAAAAGGACTCGTTCCTCTACTCATTTTATAAGGCCCAACTTTACCCCAATCACAATATCTCCACGAACATCCAGCCCATTCGAAGCTTGAATCGTAATATTTACACTTGACCCGATCGAGCGAGTGTCAATTTTCCCTTTTTATATATGTTTATACTAAATGTTATGCATGATTTACAATGTGTATACTAATATAATATTTTGAGAAATAATAAGGTGTTTAATTATATCGAATAAATTTTTTTTGCGTTCTACAGTAAATTATATAACTAATATTTATTGGACATTATATATACAAATCCAAAATTTGTATAATTGGATTTATGTGTAAAATATATAAAAAAATAAAATTTCTGAATTAAAAGTAAGAATATAGATAAATATGAGTTAGTAGGATATTAAAAATTGATACATTAGTTATAATATTTGTAAGAAAATAAAATATTGTAAGCAATTTATTCCATAGATATTTGATTTGTATAGCTGTATTCATAATTTTCAAAATAGAGAAGTTGTATGTATTTTGAAAATATTTTATAAATCACTTTAGGAAGGATCATAACTGCCTTGGCCGATTATACATGTTAACTTAAATGATTTATGAGTATAATGTTTAATTTTAATTGCTTCTTAGTTAGCTTTCTAAATACTATTATTATACTAAAGATTATGAAGATACTGAATATATAGATTTAAACTTGGTTAACAAGATTTTTTAAAAATATAGATTTTTTTGAAAATTTTAATTAGCTAAAATAGGTAGGAATGTGATATAAATTTGTAATAAGTATTTATTTGTACAAGTGATAATATATATTTTAAAAATTTACTTGATCATATAATTTTTTAATATGACATTCCTAAATACAATAATTTATAGTTTATATTGAATAATTTTATTTTGTCTAGTAAACCATCAATTGTATCATCCATACTTTTTAGAATATGACATGTATATCCACACAAATGTATTTCTTTTATGGATCGAAAACTTATGATAATGTATAAAAAATTGTTGTATATTTTATTTAAAATATATGCTGCTTTATATTTTATATTTTCAACATTTATCATACTGAACTTATATTGAGGGTATTATCTATTATATTAAAACAAAAGTACAAAATAGAATGTATCTTATTTTCAACAAGTTATTGCATTAATTATCTTTTCTTTTTTACTTAATTTAACAACTTCACTAATTGTATTACCTTAAACATATATCATATCATTAATTATATTATCATAATAATAACACTGCAGATTTTTATTTATTAATTAATCTCCTTTAGTTCTATATCAATTATAAAAAATCAAAATATAAAATAAACAGTTTTTTCATATGGTTAAAATTTCGATTTAGTATGTTTTACTAAAAAAATTATCTTAGTTTCAATCGGTGAAAAACTACATAGTCAACACTATAACCCAAAAATATAGTTTACGTGAACAAAATAATAATTTATATCAAAATAATAAAAACTTAATTTTTTCATTCTATATAATTATTTTACTAAATAAAAATTCTTTCTTTTCACTTAATTTGGCCAAACACATAAAAAAAGTTTTAAAATTTTACAGAATCATTTAGACATAGACATTCGGATAAGTACGGACTATTTATTTCTGTATCACTTATTTTTTATTTAAAATTAAGTCCAACTTTGATATTATATATTTTTGTGCGGGTTTTGAGTTGGTCTTTCTCAGTGTGAATGAGTTCGGTTCTCGTATAACATAAAAAATATCAAAATAACCAATGTATCTGAAACAGGTTCAGATATATGTACCAAAAATACCATACTATATTGTTCAGCCTAGATCTTTTTTTTAATTGGTTATATAGAAACACATTTAAAATATATAACACTAATCATAAAAAACAAATATTAATGTAAGAAAAAAGTAAGAACTAATACCCGCGCAGACGCTCGGATCAAGCTCTAGTTTATATGAAAATATAAGTAGTATAATATATTTATATATTATATAAATGATTTTTATGTGACTTTTAATTTTTAGTTATTACTAATAAATAATAAAAATATATTTACATAAATTTTAAAACAATAATTTTCATTAACTATTTAAAGGTAGGTTTATTAATTATTTTCAAACACATAAATAAATAATAAAATAGGAAAAACAATGAATACTATATGTTAGGTTTATTAATTATTGTTGTCATATTTATTTAGTTAGAATTCGATTGGAAGTGCACTAATTAAACATATAAGATAAAGAATCATAAAAGTAAACTAATTAATAATTTCAGTGGCATATCATTGTAAATAATTGTAAAAACTAAAAGAAAATTTATATTTGTACTTATCTTTTAATAGATTAGATACTAGTATTATGTGCTGCGCACATGTTAGTTTACTATTTTTAAAACTATTTGATCTTTGAACAGAAAAGAAAAGAAAAAAAACTATTTGATCATTGTCATAATTTACAATCAGAATAAATTATTATCTAAAATATTTTATGAACAGTGACATATAAATAGTAGAGGTTCCTGCATAGAACAAAAAGGGATCAAACATAGTATATCATTATAAAATGGATCACATGTTTGCAAAAAATATTAAAATACCAAAATATAAAATATAGTTAATAATACTTTATTTGATCTATTGATTTTTATGATTTTATAATAACAAATACTTAATTTAATTTATGTAGATTAAGTATGATGAAACTAATAAATTTTATATTTTATTTTTACAGTTGAAAATAACTGTTGCATTTATATTTTCTGTTAATTTACCAAACATATTTTTATAAAATCACAAATTTAAGATTAACCCAAATTATTTAAAATTTATAAGATTAAATTTAACAACTTTAGTTTGCTTTTTTTATTAAATTATAATCAATTATCTAGCCATAATTAAGTAAAGTAACTTTACCTTTGGATTCAAAGATGCAAGCTCCCTTATACATCCAACAATAGTTTTAGGGTCGAACTCAATTGCTGTGAATGCTGAATTCATTCATGAAATATTTCAATAAATTAAAAAAATAAAGAGTGAAAAACAGGAAAAATCTTTTTAATTGTGCTCCATCCCATCTTTCCAAACTGTGACCTACAGTGCCTTTAAATTAATTGATATAGGAAGTTTATAAGTTATATATATACTGCAGTGATCTAAAATTGAATCTCTTCAAAAATACCATACCAGCATATATCTTCCCATAATTTTACTGTACTGATCTAAAATCTTGTCGATTGATATTAATTCAGACAATTAATAAATAAAGTTTTGATTGGTAGAGAGAAAAAGAAAGAAAACAGGAAGAAACATGTTGTCAAAACTGAAATTTAAGAGATAAAATATGTTGCTTTGATAGAGGAGACTGAAAGAACAAGAGAAGAAAAAAACAAAGAGTAAATTAGTAGATCATCATCATATAGAAAAAGAAAACAATTTGAAAATCATGATCAGACGGATCAGTAGAATCTAGTAACAACTTAAGCGGAAAAAAAGAAAAAAGGAAAAATCATCAATTATTTGGAATGAGACTTCAGGTGATCAGGTGAATTCATTCGCTGGAATTCAAATAAAATACTGTATTACATATTTAAGTCAATGAATAAATAAATAGACAACCTTATTTGAGACTTGTGGAATCCAAATCTAATAAGTATTAAGAGAAAAATATATTGATCAGATAGCCTATCCACGCCTGCTTTAAAAATCCACCAATAACATCATCTGTTTTTGCCACGTCAGCCACCCTTTCATGTCGATTCCATTTGTCTTCCTCTTCGTCGATTCTCTTTCTCCCTAACGATCGTTGATCGATCAAACATCTCCAACTCTTCTGCAATCAAACCTTCGCCCTTTCTTCTTTCTTCAAACCCGAAGAAACCAAAAGGCGTTGAAGCTGACTCCTCTCCCGGGCCGATCAAGCACAACTGCACACCCTATGTCTCTGCCGGCCTCTCGATCGGTGATCCCCACTCAAAGAAAGCCAAAAGCAGAGAGTCGATCACCTCTTCCAGAGTCTGACCAAACCCTTTCGTTATCAGCTTTGTGTTTTAAGATTGGGTGATCAAGACTACTTCAACTTTAGTTGTCCCCCTTTGAAAATGTCTTCCTCCAGTGCAATTTGGTCGCCTCTTCTCAGGTGATTGTCGGCCAGCTCCTTTGTTTCTGGCATTCACAAAACATCAAGAAGAATAGAGAATTTGTGGGTACCTTGATGCTACTTAATGAACAGGTACAAACATCAAAACTCTCATACAATCGCTTAATTAATTACATCAACCCTCATTCAATATAGTAGTTATTTTTAATTGTTATTTGGTATAGTTAGCGGATGAATTGCTTAGCAAATCTGAAACAGCCCACGTCATGTTTTAATTTTGGCTTAAATACAGGTATCAAGGTCCATGTTTATTGGATGCAGTTGACTCTACCAAGTCTCCTGATAGAGACGTCTCAAAGCCTCTGCTCATACCTATATGTGACATTGTAAGATCAACTTCACAAGGGCATGTATCAGCATGTGACAAACCTGTTGCTGGAGCTGTTCTGTGAGGATCCAATCGTACAGAACTACTACTTCCTGTACACGTTATATTTGGTTGTTATGGAATGTTTCTAAGTTCTATTTGTTGTCATTAGCTATAAATTGAAAAATAATTCTGATGGATTTTCTTTTAGTATATTGTTTAAGGATACATACGAGACTGCGTCAACTGATGGCTTACTTTACTGAAACATTTTGACGGGTAATGATATGCCATAAGGAGATCAAGGAACCGTGTCTCTAGAGCGTGGCTTTCAGGGTTGAACCATTATGAGAGCTGGAGATAACATAGCAATAGCGTTGCAAGAGACTGATGCAAATCAAGTAATGACAGGAGGTTGTAGTGCCATCCTGATTACCCGGTTTCAATAGCAAATTTGGACTAAAAATCAGGTTAGTGTTTTATTTATTTAATGAGTATATAAGTGTTTTGTGGAAAACCTAAATATATGGATCAAACTGATTGAAGAAGAAAAGGCATTAGTTAGTAATAATCAAGCCTATAATACGCTCTCAAAGCTTGGAGAAGCAGAAAGCAAAGCTAAGAATCTAAAGAATCAAGCTCAAGAACCATTATGTAGGGATTCAAGAAGTAAAGAGTTTCAAGAAGAGAGTAAAAAAGACCATAATGGTGGAAGAAGACACTATTATATGGAGTTTTTTTCTTTGTGCTCGCACGAAAAGTTGAGATTGCTAAACAAGCAGTTAAATGTTTGATGAAGCTGGATCTAGTTGCTCATGTCTAATGCTTATTCTTCTTTTGGGTTGTTAGAAGAGGCGGTTGGGCAGAGGGTTTAGATGAAGGAATGGAAAATGGAGAAGGAAATAAGGTGCAGTTCGACGGAAATGAAGTTCACGAGTTTGTTTTTTGCGGTGAAAGACACTATGAATCCTCAGAGATTTACAGTTTACCGGGTGTGTTAAACTGGGAAACCTATGCTCTAAAATCAGAAGGTACTGCTCCGTTTAGTGACCATCTTGGTCAGTTAAACTACACCATTTGATCTGATGCCATCATTGCCATCGCATAAGAACATAAACAACAAATTCAATGTCAAATGTATTATCAGAATTTTATTCTGGTCGACGAAAACGATTGCTGTTACTTCCAAGCAACAAAAAATCACGTTGTACAAGCTCAAGTTGGAGACATCTTGATGTTTACAGAAAAAGAAAAAGACAAGCGAAATTTTTGGAATTTTGTTAAGCGTTTTTCTTCTTTTTCTGTATGCAATTGTTGGAGACTTGGAATCTGGAAGTTAAATAATGTAAGTTTGTGCAAAGACAAGTACTGCTGTTTGGTTTGTTTGGATTCATCATTCATGTAATTATTATTCTCTTTTCTTTTATGTGTTTCCTCCGAAAAAAATGTACTTGAATTTCTCTTATACGAGAAATCTTCGAGTATAATGAAATTCACTTGGCTAACAAAGAATTATCAGTATAACTATTGTTGATAACACTAACTATTATTTAATAGATATTTAACAAAGTTGATATTTGGTGATCTTGCGGTGATGATTAATTTCACTTACGGTCTTTGTTAGAGTCTTGAATGGTTTCATAAACTTACTGTTCTGTGTGTAGGTAGCGAAAAGGATTTGTAATTATGGACAAATATCATGTCATTAACTTGGTGACAGAAAACATCAGAATCGTTCTACCGATAGTGTTTCTGTGGAGAAAAACTTTAGTAACTATTGGAATCAGGTTGTGAAGAAATTTACAAAAAATATTCTTAAGGTTTTGTCTAATACAAATCCAAAATATTTCCAAGAATATTTGCCGTAAGTTTCAAGAAGATCAGCAAAATGCAGAGGATACCAAGAAATTGAATGGAGAACCCTGGAGACATCTTGAGTTGTTGCTTCAAAAGGACACACATCAGGGGCGAAGTAAGAGCTCTTCTGCCCTTTGCGCGACGCAGGGATTGGTTTACGTTTTGTTTTCCCTGGTATTTTCGCCCGAAAGTTATTATAGAGTTCAATTGCCTGCTAGCTTCAAGTATTTGGTTTCGTTAAACATTGATATGTTTATTTTCCTCAGTTCTTGATTTGCCTGTCTATATACTTCAGTTCATAAAAATCTAATATTGATATGATTTGTGATGATATGGATCTTAGAAATAGTTTTGTTTTTAGTGACGAAGTTAACAAACAATAAGTATTCCAACTCGGAGTATTAGAATTTGTTTAGTCCATGACAAATACCAGAAGAAGTTTCTTTTTTCAAATGCCAAGCTGGATGGATACTAACACAATTACTTTTCTAATCAAATTGAATGCACAAATTGAGTGACAATAGATACACATATTTCGATCTGGAGGTTGAGAAAAAATTCAGTCAAAAATGATAAGCATGAAACCACACAAAATGATGCATAATCACGTTTTACAATTTCGACGTTTACATCTATTTTAGTCTTATAAAATATTTGTTGGTCTGGCTTGATTTATTATCACTCATATGCACAATTTTGTCAAAATATTTAAAATGTCTTTCAATTGCACTAACACACAAGTGATGTTGTGTTCATAATTGTCTTTTTTGTATTTAGTGTTTGTGTAGAGCGTGACTAGAAAAATAAAGCCTTT
The DNA here is from genome assembly GCA_019706035.1 of Raphanus raphanistrum subsp. raphanistrum. Lineage (NCBI taxonomy): Eukaryota > Viridiplantae > Streptophyta > Magnoliopsida > Brassicales > Brassicaceae > Raphanus > Raphanus raphanistrum. The sequence goes on along the minus strand of CM033981.1, from coordinate 41,776,824 downwards.
CATTTATCTCAGTTTTTGTTTGTAGTTTTAGTTTTGGAGAGAAAAAATCATAGATTTGGAAATAAGAAACATGGCTTAGATCATGTGTGAATGTTATAAAGAAAATTACAAACAATAAAGATTTAAAGTTGTTTAAAATATTGAAAATCATGAGATTAAATTAACATTTTATAGGACACAAACCGAGCGTAGCGCGGTTAAATAATCTCGTACCAATAATGTTAATATATCAAATTTTTTTGGTTTAACAATGTATCAATAATTTTAGTGACTAATAGTATTATATCTAGTTTCCCATTCAGTATGTACTATACATTTTCCGTGTCTTAACACGAGATAAAACATCATTTTTATGTCAATAATAGTCCCATTCAAAAGAAAAATAGTACATACAATCCAACGGACACGAAATGTACAGTTACGAACTTACGAAACAATAACAAGGAAAGTAAAGTTAAAAAAACATGGAAAACCTTTAAAACGAGGGTCAAACAATTTATTTTTCCTCATCGGTGTGATAAATAATTAGAGAACTATGCACAAAATCCTCCTAATTAATCATCGGGTCTTTACTTTTCACCCTACATAGACGTTTCATTACTTGACTTTTGACCGAGCCAGTCAACACAAGGAAGAGGAAGAGGAAACTGTGACCCGTGACTGGCTTCTCGGAGCTGTTCCGTCGTTGACGGCATTATCTGTTGCATCAGTCGCACGTTCACACCGAGGACACATGGTTAAAACCGAGGCCGGCACTGGCTTTAGAGCTCGTAATTCTTCAACTTCTTTTTGTAGAAGTCGGTTTTGCTCCTTCAGTGACCCAAAGCATCTCTTTAGATACTCACATTCCATCTCCGTATGCTTGAGCTTACTCCTATGTATCGAATTTTGTGTAAACATGATATTGGTTGATATAATCTATGCGTACAATTAATTAAATATACATGCGTGCGCCATTTGTAGTTTATAGGTTTTATCTTACACCAACCATATGCTTGAGCTTATTATATATATATATATATTAAAATAAATAACTAAAATAATGGTGAGTTCCCAAAAAAAAAAAAAAAAAAAAAAAAAAAAATAAAAAAATAACTAAAATAATGATATAACACGACATTTTTATGGACTTCATGAACAAACAGCCACGCAACAAAAAAAAAAGCAGCCACGCAACATATATCTCGATACTGTGCAAGTATGCATGCAGCACCGATGCACAAATGTACGTACGTATACACATTCATGTGATGTACTATGTATATATGAATATATATATATATATATATATATATATAGGGAGAGAAAGCATTGTTAAAAAGTGTATGTGTGCAGTGTTTAAGTTTATGTTTCATTAAAGCAATATGCCTATTATATAGGACAAACATCATAATTGTGGACTGGCCAAAGATGGCTAAAAGAACTATACACATTATTAACTGTCTCAAACTTTGTCCCTCATGTTCCCTAACGTTTTTTTCTTGTTGATGCATTCATTAGATTCTATATTTTTTATTTTAATCACGGGACATTTATATAGACACGTTGACACAAAAAATAAGAGTACATGCTTTTTAAGTTATGTCGCATAGAATGCGTGATAATTTATATATGTGGGAATCAACGAGAAACACTTGGATAAAAGTGGCTTACTTCCACTTTACTCCATTTTTCAGAACTTATTGTATATATGGTTAATTGGTTAATTATGTTCAGAATCTAAGTTACGATTACACACGATCTCCTTATATTAAATATTCTGTCAACGCACTCTCATAAATTAATATATTCTCAACCACCATAAAACATAATTCCAAAAAGTCTACACACATGCCTCGCCGTATATGTATATACACATAGTATGAAATAAATCGTATTTTTTTCTCAATTTATATTTACGTATTATAAACGATGCAATATACGAAAGCGGTAGATTGAATGACGTACCGAGCTCTTCGATTTTGAAACCACACCTCAACTTGCCTTTGACTAAGCTTCAAAAAAGTGGCCAATTCTAATTTTTGTTTCTGTGGTTTCATTATTATTCATCCAAATCATAATCAGCCGACATGATGATCAGAAAATTAACTCTCTTTTTTTCTCTAACGTAAGCAAAACATATGTATGTAGAACCATAAAATAGTATAATACACTTACAGAGGCTAAGGTATGATTTTGTATGAAACTCTTTTCAAGAAGATGCGATTGCTCTTTAGTTAGACGGAGCTTTTTGCGCCGCCGGCCGCAGGAGTTGCTATCTTCTTCGTTGGCATGCGGTGTTGCATCGATCATGATCCAGTCACGATCTTCCGTCTTTGGAGTTTGATTTATGTCCAAATTTCTCACCATGTACTCACCTACCAAAATTATTTATTATATATTGATAATTTTCAGAGACATAACTATTACAACTCTATATAATATGTAGAGATGATTTTAATGTAAATATTTGGATCTTACCAGATGAAGGGTGTGAAGATAATTGAGAGAAGCTTGGAAGCGATATTGATAATTCTAAAGAGCTTGAGTTAGGTGAGAGGGCCATCGAGGATGGATCAATAGAATTTGGTGAAGAGAAGATAGTTTTTTTGGAAGAGGAAAGGTAAAGTTGAAGTTTTATATGATAATATAAATGTAGGTGTGTGTGTGTCTGTGTGTCTGTGTAGATAACATATTACTATATACTCATGTGAAAGAACAAAGGAAAAAAAGGGTCAGACAAAGGAGAAAGATTTTGTAATAAGCGTGGAATATGGAATAAGGGATTGCGCATGATATAATGGTCAAAACTCAAGAAAAGAAAGTCTTAAGACGCGATAAAGATTAAAAAAAAAAGAGTTTCAATTCAAGTAGTCAAATGAAGGAACATAAATTAAGGGAGAAAATAAATGGCAGTGTAAGTTGAGAGAATAATAAAAAGGAAAGGAATAGAATGAAACGAAGAGGTGTGTTTACGTGTGATTGGTGAATTTAGAGAGGAAATAATGGGGTTTGACTAGGGTCGTTAAGTCAAATCACATTCGTACGAATATGATCAGTTTATTACGTGTTTTACCAGTTTTAATTTCGGAGTTTATTAAATTCATTATTTCCATGTTGGGACAATAACGGGTTTGGTAAAGTCTTGTTTTGCGTTGAGCGTTAGGAATACAATAATCTTAGAAAAACGAGAATGGTCTAATTAAAGCTGAAATGGATCTTGTTGTTTGCATGTTGAAACCGTATACATTAATACCGATAACTACAAATAATAAGATTTTCCATACATTTGTGTATCGGATATATTAAAACGTTTTATTGTTTTTGTTTAACCTGGATATCTGAGACCTATAAAAGGGTCAAGACTAATTTTCAAAGGAAGATGTGCAGGAAGAAGGAAAAAGTTAGTCTTTACCGTTGGACCATGATATTCTAGACTATTCATTTTTTTTTTTTGTTAAAAAAGTTATTTAAAAAATTTATTTAAAAATGAGTTAGTTTAAAATCTTTTTCTAAAATAACTCTTTTATCAACCTTTTAAAATAACTTTATAACGCTGAAACAGTGGATAATTATGTATCTACGATCCATAATTTTAATTTTTCCATAACTTCAATTTTTAGTCATGTACCATCCAACAATATATACAAATAAACTATCTTTTAAATAATTTGAAAATTTCAAACTATAAAAAGTGTACATGGTTGATTATTTTACTAATATGTATCTATGTGCCTATGAAAGTAGTTATACAAGAAATATTACTATTAGGTCTGCTTGTTAATTGAACAATTACAATATCTTAATCACTAAAATGAGTCCGACAGGCCAATAATATCATTAAGTTATAAATTGTTAAAAATTATAATTTGTATGTATAAGAGAGAGTCAAATTTCGTTCTTATATCAAACTCGTCCCATTTAACTCACTTTATTGCGGATTATTGTTTTTAAATTCAAAAATATGATATTTCTGTACTATTGAAATTTACGATCAGAATCTACAAAAAAACAAATTAACTTCATAAAAAATAAATATTTTAATTATATTATAATTTATTTCGTAATAATAAAATATATATTTATCTAATTAAAAGAAATCAATATTGTATTTTATATATTTTGAAAGAAAATGATTCAATTTTTTATTTGCAAATGGGTGAATACCCACAAATCAAATTAAGTTAATCCGTACTTATCCTGCGAAAAAGTAAACTTAACCCACTATTGCACCTGTCTCACAAATTTATTTAAATCAATCAATTTGTACCTATCCCGCGAGGTTTTAAGTTTATACCAAATTCCATCTAGATTCAAAATTTTCAGTTCGAAGAGCATTTTCAAAAAAAGATCTCTATTTTAAAATTTGCAAAATTCTATATTTGAAGTTTCAACAAATTTTTCTCCAAAAACAAAACTTCAAACCTAAATTCAAAATTATTTGTATTTTACTTTATAGTTCTTATATTTGTCATAACTAATATAAATCCATAAAAAATATTAATAATTAGCACATATATAAAAATACTACATAAATATTAATTAATAAAATCTTACACTAAAATATAGAATAATAAACTGAAATACATAATTAAATATTTAACTACAAGCAAAATATCATATTATTCATAAAATTATTTCTGTATGCTCCATCTTTGGTTATACAAAATTTGTTTGGACAATATTTTAGAGATTTTGGATGTTCCGGAGCAAATTTACAAGACTATTAATGTTTTGTAATATTTAAATTAGTGTAATAATTATGTCTTCATGTACCTTTTGAAAAACTACTTTTTTGCTTAAGTTTCTTTTATAATATTTTTGTTGTCTAATTCTAGCTTTAAAATAATATAAATCTTATTTTAATTTTTTATTATTTTATGTGTAAAACTTGAATTGTAAAAATATATCTGAAATATTTATGAGAGATAAAAAATTTAAAGATTAAAACGATAAAACAAGAAAATACTTAAGAATTATAAATGTGATGCGTAATTAATTGTAAGGATCAAAATGCAAATAAAAAGATGAAAGTCAAAATTTGAAGTTTAAATAGTTAAACTTCAAATATGAATTCTAAAAATTCTAAATTTGAATATTTGAAATTTTCTTTTGAAAATAGAAAAAATCTATATTTAAAGTTATAAATTTTCTTTTGGAGATGCTATAATAACCATATACATATTTCAGGTTTATACAGTAAAAAAGTTTTTTTTTTTAACGTCTGGATCGATTATTATCGATTAATTATGCTATTACAACGATGAGAATATTACAAAGACGATTCTACAACCGACAATTCTACCACCCTGTGAGAATACACGCCTGACTGCACCACTCTGAGCCGTCCTATGAGATCTATGTTCGATGGTACGCCCTGCACCCAGCTGAAGATCTCTTGTAACCCGTTTTTCTATAATCTGCATAATTTGGTATTTTCTGGGGTTTGAACCCCAGACCTCCGGATATAGAAGCAATTGAACTTTTAGTCAAATCATTGGGCGACAATTAACGCGTTATAATTGGCCATGACACAAGAGTTCCCAAATGTCTATGCTTTTTTGGCTCCAAAACATCAATGCCTTTCGGCATTTGCAACCAAAGTGGAGTTGTAAGGGGTCCCACTACCTGTTTTTTTCCTCCTTTCTTTAGCCGACATTGATCTTGTTTAGGGCTGGGCAAAAAATCCGAACCCGAAAAACCAAACCGAACCCGATCCGAAAAAGTAGCACCGAACCCGAACTAAAATTGATTAAATATCCGAACGGATTCAAAATTTCGGTATTTAAAGAACCGAAACCGAACCCGATCCGAACCGAAATATTTTGGGTACCCGAATGTATCCGAAATAAATTTATATACTTAAATATATACATTATTTTTATATATAATGTATATTAAAAATATTAAAAATATATAAGATACCTTTAAGTTTTCCAAAATACTAGGAAAATATATGCAAATAGTCAAAAGTAAATGTTTAAAATAGCTAAAGTATACTGAAAACACTAAAATAGTTAAATATCTATTGATTCTTTATCCAAATATTCAAAGAAAACTAATTTATATGTTAAATTAAGGTATTTTGACATATATGTTATGAAAATTTATATGTAATATATTATCTTTCTTATATATTTTGAAAATTTAAAGTATATAATGAATTTTGAAAATTTAAAAACATTTAAAATGGGTTATCCGAACCCGAACCGAACCCGCAAAGATCCGAACCAAACCCGAACCGAAATTTAGAAATATCCGAATGGGGCTGAAATCTTTGACCCCGAAAACCCAAAACCCGAATGGACTGAACCGAAACCCGAATGGGTACCCGAACGCCCAGCCCTAATCTTGTTTATTATTTCACTTCGGTTTACTATTTTCCTCCGGTTCTATTGAATAGTTTCTTACTTCCCGGTCAAGCGAATTGGTTCGTTGAAGAATATAACTAGAGGAACAAAAGTACAGGTTCTCTTTAAAGATCACAAGCTACTTTTTTTCTTTTTCTTTTAAAGCAAATATTTACGGTTTCATTAATAATCCGATAAACGGCAATTACAGCATCAAATTACAAGCAAGAATCAACCAAAATGTTCTAATTCAACCCTCACATGACTAGCTTCGCTCGCTCACTAAACCGACGCTATCCGCTAGACAGTTTGGGTATTCTTAGAATATCAGTCCCCGTTCTCAACCGTTAATAGAGACCACGAGAATGTGAGGTTTACCGAGGCAAGTCTCAGATGCCGGTCTTCCCGTGCCATTACCAGAGTAGCTGGATTCGATAATCTCTTCAAACTCATAATTTTATCTGTCCATGAAGCTCTTGACAGGATGGAAAGAGATGATAGATAGCATACCTAAAGGAAAGCCACCAGAGCCATACTCCTCCACCGGACTATGGAGAGAGGAGCGCCAGATACCTGAAACAGAACTGACGACACAACAACCTCCGACAAACGGGTTGCATAGGAGGCGACCTAGTTACATAATGCTCCAGTTCCTGCAAAAGAAGAAAGAAACGAGCTTGCCAAGGAGACCAAGTAGACTCCTTAGCACTGGGATGAGCTCTTCTCAACCTAGGTCTCCTCGCCAAACGCAGCTCTGACTGACAAAATCAAGAGCACAAATGACGTCCTAGTCTGCGCAAGAGAACCTATTGCGATCAACCAAGCACTACGCAGTCACAACCCATTGGAGAGATGGGAAGGACTGAGCAGAGGAACTGAAGAAGACACTCTCGAGAAGTGTATTACAAGATGCACCAGAACATGGGACAAGACCATTGCCGGTCCGGACTCATGAAGCGCCTAAAGCGCAAGAAAAAAACCATGCCCTTAAATATAATTACAATTTAATTGTATTTTTAAATATATAATCAAAATAATGTGATATACTATAAAACCTAATTTGTTAAAAAAAATAAAACAAAATACACAGAAATAAAATCATATTATTCATCAAATAATATTTTTATTGATGAACTTTGAATAACTAAATATTTATGTCAGGGGGTTGCTACTGTTTTTTGTAAAATTTTCCATAAAGAACATAAATTGTATAATATAGCAACATATGAAAGTTACATTTACATCAACTTATTTTTCTTTTGTTAAGAAAAATATAGAAGTTGAACAACTGATAATTTAAATTTAAATAGTTCGCTATAATAGATATATTGTACATAGCTATTTAATAAAAAAAAGAATGGAAATCAAATGATTACTTTGATCATTTAAAATTATTCTGAGAAAAGAAAAAGAAAATAGGAAGAAGAACGTTTAGTTTAAAATATAACCAAGGTTTCCTTAATTAAATGTTAGAAAAGGTAAGGAATAGAAGAAAAAGGGAAGGAATAATTAAAAAGAAAAGTAAAAAAAGGACAGACGATCGAACTCGTCACCTGCCGCACGTATTGAGAAGGAATTGAACCATTAGGCTAAGATAAGAACTTTACCGGAATTTGGCGCCCTCAATTTATATATAGAGTTTGACGCCTAAAGCCCAGGCTTTACGGGCTTTAGCCCAGGGCCGGCTCTGGACAAGACCAACAAAAAGAGAGCAAACTCAAAAGCATAGAAATCCAAGTCATAGACGACGAAGCTTCTCACACTTCTGAAGATTTGCATCCGCAAAACCTCAAGAAACCAACGACCACACGACCATCGGACGCCTGAGCACGAACCGGCGGAAGCTACCACCGCCTCTCTTGAGCCAAAGAAAAACCCACCGCCATGACAAGACACCAAGCAAGGGCAAGAAAGTAGCCTTTGGTCACCACTCCACATCGAGGACTGTTTCCTCGAGATACCAAACGGGACAGAACAGAGGAGAGAGACGTCTTCGAAACACCACGCGCCTCCACCGCCAAGGATGCCAAGGAGATCTACAAAGTAAAAATCAGATCTACCGGGACCAAAACCCTAAAAGCCGACCCAACGCCCTTTAAAACCTGAGACGCCTCGTTGTAGTACCAGCAGCGAGCTCCGGAACGACGGACCTAGGTTTCCGTCACCGTAACCACCCCAGGACTCCAAACATATCGGAAGCCGCAGAGAAAAGAAGAACGAGGGCAAAGAGAAGATGAGAGGAAGAGGAAGAGAGTAGCCTCCGGCGCCGAGCCTAACGTGCGCTGACCGACGACAGCGGCCTCGACACCGGAGCAGATCTAGAACTGCCTTTTTTTTTTCCGACGATAAGGGAGAGAAAAGAGAGAGGAGAGAGGAGAGAGTTCCTAATCCTATTTTGTCTCGATCACAAGCTACTTGTTCCATACTTAAATACATTGAAGATAAGATGACTACAGTGGTAACTAGTTAAGTCGGCTGATTAATGAGCCCATTCGTTTCTCTGAGCCAAGAATATGGAACTAATATGTTTGGCACTGAAGAACACTACTGAAGAAGCTTGTTGCAAGTGACAACGCCAATGGCTGCAGCTAGATGCCAACCAGCGTAGATGAATGGTGTTTCAGGGAAAAGATCGTCAGCTATGAACAAAGCTCCACCCAATGACGTAGACATCTTGTGTATGTTATGAGCCGTTTTCAAATCTGGATCCTTTAAGGCTCTTTTCGAAAATGCTACCTAGAGTGGAAGCAGAACTCTTGAGTTGTATTTGCATAGACTGAGATTTTTAGTTACACTGGGTGTTAAAAGTTGAGTGGCTGGAACGGTAAACCCAATGCTGAATTACAGCTAAATGAACAAGGCCACAATCAAAGATGTCACAAGTTCCAAGTCCAGGGAGGTTTACTCTTCAGAAGAGAGTTAAATTATATAGTCTGAGTCTTGTCCTAGCGAGATGCACGGACCTATGAGTCTGGAACCTCTTCATTCAAAAATATTTATGTTACATCTATGTGATCGTTATTATCAAACTGTAGGGTTAATACCACTATCATGCAGGTTTAAGCTAGGCGAGATTTGAGGGAAGAGAAACCTTGCTACGCTGAGAGATCGAAGTCAGAGAGAAAAGCTGTGGAAGAAGACGAAGAGAAGATCAACAACAGTCACCCATCTTCTTCTTTCTTTGACTCCTTAAAGGCATATTCCATAACGTTTGCCCGGTTCTCGTACCAGATCCCGATTTAATTCCTTCCCGATTTTTAGTCTCGGATATGGGCCCATCGAGCCCAGTGTTTGTTGGCTGGATTTGGAAAAGTTTATAATATAGTCAAAGTTTATAAATTAACTAGGGAAACAAAATGGAAAAACAATTAAAATATATTTTAAATTTTAATAAAAAAAAATATTTTATTTTATTTTCAATTTTCACTATTTTTATTCCATATTTTACAATTTCTTTTTTTTTTCTTTTAGAAATTAATATTTGTTACTATATTAAAACAAATATATCTGTTTTACTGTGTTCACAATATTTACTTTTCTTGTATTTAATTTATTTTTAATATATTTCTTCTTAATTTTTATAATTCTAAAAATTAGAAAAAGAAAAACAAATTTATTATCTTTTTTTCTTTAAAAAAATAAGCAATTAGCATAAAATATCATATTAATTGTTGTTGTTTAATATTTATAAATAACATGTTAGGTTATATATTTACGAATTATTATATTTGAGAAAAGTATATTTAAGTTGTTTTTAAGTTTTGTCGAACTCACATCAAAACAGATTAAAAAAAACAGAATTCTGCAATTGTTTTCTTTTTTTCTTTTTTTTTACCATCAAAATCTAGTCTAAACCAATAAAAAAAATCACAACTATTTGATGTAACGTTAGCTATAAAGATTGTTTATGGAGAATTTGATGTACTGTTAATAGTATGATAGTTCAAATGTTAAAAATGTGAATTTTATTACAAATTTTAAAATTTACACTGATGTGTCATGTTTTCTTTTTCACTATGTTAAAAAATTATGCTTTACAGAACAATGTTGTATTAAGATTTTATTAATGTTTATCTCAAGCCCATTGTGAATCAGTCTAAAACCAAATAAAATTTCATTGAAGAACAAATTTTTTATTGTTGATGTTTGACTCACGAAGTTTTAAGCTCATTGAATATAGAGTTTATGAGCTTTTTTCAAAATTCGCCCTTATAATCCCCAAAACAATATAAATACAATAATAAATCAGAAGACAATTCATTTCCTTCATAAGCAATTAATCAAAGAGGTGATAAACATTTTATTCTTAGAATAGGAACAAACACTTGATGTACCAATCAAGCTTATGTAGCAGCTTAACAATTATAACTAATAAAGTGGATTTGTTAAAATGAAGGGAGCAGGAAAGAAATGGAGGAAGATGATAAGTTGTTCACTAGCATATTTCTGAGTTATTCGCATGCTTCTCCGGTGAATGAAAAATAAAAGGCCCTATCTCTTTCCGTTTATATCTTTTCATCTTCACCCTTTTTGCGAGCTCTTTAACTCTCTTCTCTCTGTGTTGCTGCCTGCTGGATACCTCTATGCATATCCCTCTCTCTGTCTCTAGATCATGAGCGGTGGTGCAACCTCGACGGCTCAGAACATTGACCATCCTCGTCTCCGTCTCTCATATGATTGCGCTTCTAGTCCTATCTTTTTACTTCAGATTTGGCTTTTTCATCACCAACCATCCCCAAATTTGTTCTCCGGGCACTCATACTCATAAGAGTCCATTCGTAGACATAACTTCAACAATCACTCAATCTACAAAACATAACTCATAAGCGAATTAGTGTAAGAACAATCAAAAACACAATATCAATCTCATACAGCGTGTGTCTTTCTTTTTCTTTTGAGAGTTTCTTTGCCACTTTTCCAAATAAAGAATCAACCAGACCCATGACACAAAACAGAAAATAATGAAAATTTACAATCCTCTAGAAAAGTTTTGTGATAGTGTTTAATCTAAAATATTAGATGTTATTATATTAGTTGACAATATACTGCAACATATCAAATCAATTGAAGATTATGAATGAGCGTTAAAAAAAACAGAAAGCAAAAGACGCTTTAAAACTATTATTTACCTAGTCATCTTGGTCAAAGTAAATAGCAACAACATTGCTCTTCTTCTGAAACTCTCATCCTAGTATGTTCTCAACAACATGCGTCATCAAAGTAGATCTAAAGACACAACTGCCAAAAGCATCAAGAGAATAATTGTTAACATGAAAAGCATAAACAGTATCAGCATCAATAGCGAAAATCGTTGTGACGATCTCAGCTTCACCATCACCTTTAGACCCACCAAAACAACAATGAACAAAATATTGTAAAACGAAGAGAGATTGGAAACGATCGGAGAAGTATATCACATAACACCCTAAGGAGTCTGAATTTATGTCGCATTTATATAAAACCAGTTTACACTCAGACACACTGGAAAAAAAACCTCATCAAAGTTGTTGAACCTGAAAGTCACACTGCAAACAAACCTCATACGAACTTAAGTCATCGGACTTGAACAGTGGAGGAGGAGCGGCCAGCCTGCAGATCGGAGAGGAAGACGGAAACATTAGCATAAATCACAGATTTAGTTTACTGGTTGGTTTACAAGGAATGAGAGGATGATTATCAAAGCTGGAGCAATCACCTTTTTATAGTAGAACCTCCACTGCCTTGGAGAAGCAAAACTCTCATTGAATGTAAATCGTAGATGAAAGATTAATTGAGGGTTTTAAGAGTATTAATCCGTAACTGATATCTCTGTGATGAAGAAGATGGAAGATCGCTTGTGATGAAGAAGATGGAAGTTCGCTTGACAAAGAATAGGCGATGGGAATAACCCTAGATGACAGCGCTGCGTTTAGTTGCAGACTCGATGTTATTGGATAAGACATGATTAAGCTAAAGTCCACACACAGAACAAGGGCCAAATATTTTTTGTAAACCTCGGTATATAAGATGCTGCCATATATTCAATTAACAAACTGATCCGTTTTAATGTCTGGGACATATGTCGGCACTACGGCGCACGACTTTGTGACTTGGAATCTGACGTGTCTTTCTCAAGAGAGAACACAACATTATATATAAAGATATATTCAGTAAATTAATAAACACAATAAATAATAATTATTTCTTGTCTAAACTGGAACCGTTTCAAAATACGACAAAATCAATAAAACAAAAAAATATTAATTATTTTTAAAATAGTTCTATGTAAATATATTGTCCCATATATAACCATTATTTATATGTATATACATTTTATATAAGTATAAACCAACCATTATATCATTTATAATGTAATTATCTTTATTCATAACACTTAATATATTTTGATAAGGTTTAGTAAAATTATATCTAAAGCCTCATTTAAAAACTATGAGATATATTTTATATACACCAATAAATGTAATAAAACTAATATAAGTGTTGGGTTTCAAAAATTTACTTAATGTATATGCATCAAAATAAAATATATTTTTATTCTATAAAAATATTTTAAAATAGAAAAATCTATAAAAGGAAACATTTTGTAAACTAATAAGTTTATAAATTAATAAAATATCAAAATCCCAACATTATCAATTTATAGAGTTTTTACTTTAGTATTGATAATCCCAACATTCTTTAAGAAATAATTATTTGAATTTAGCTTACATGCATCACTACATTCACTCTTACAAAGAAAATATGACATAGTTTAATGAAAATTGTGATATGTAATTATCTTATTATGATATGGACAATTTTAATTAAGGATAAAACCAGGTTTTATCACCTATCAGCCTTTATTTATTAGTTTTTTTTGAAGTTTTGGTTTTATGGTAAAATTCGTAAAATGAAATAATTACAATTGGTACATACCATTTATGTAAATTATTTACATTATTACTTTTAATATAATTAAATAATATAATTTCAAGTATAAAATAGCGCATCAACTTTGTAAAAAAAAGTTAGCTAATTTGTATAAATATCTATATTTTGTCAAAATTAAATGTTAGTGTATTTTAACACTGGCAACACAAAGGGTTTACACTGGAAATCATGGGATAAGGTTTGTCTCCATAAGGATGACGGAGGGTTGGGGTTTAGAGACCTTACGGATGTCAACACTGCCATGCTTGGAAAACAACTCTGGAGATTCATAGAGAAACCAAATTCTCTATTTTCTCGTGTCTTCAAAGGTCGGTATTTCAGGAATACTTCTCCCCTGGAACCGGCCAGATCGTACTCGTCCTCCTACGGATGGCGTAGTATAATCTCTGCTAGATCTCTGGTTAGCAAAGGACTAATCAAAAGGGTGGGATCAGGATCTTCTATCTCAGTATGGAATGATCCCTGGCTCCCAACCAACCGCCCGAGACCAGCAAATAAAAAACAACATGTTCTCTTACCGGATCTTACGGTTGATTCTCTTATTCATAGTGAGTCGCGTACTTGGAATTCTTTGGCTTTACAGGAAATAATGGAACCTGCGGATGTCAAAATTGTTGAAAGTATACCCTTGAGTAGGGTTCAAATAGCAGACCGAGTTGGTTGGCATTTTACAAAAAATGGCAAATATACGGTTAAATCAGGATATCAGCTGGAAAGAGCATATCCAGATAGAGGGAATGGGATAGTAGAGTTTGGCCCAACAGTTACGGATCTCAAAGCACACTGCTGGAAAGTACGTTGTCCACCCAAGATGAAACACTTTCTATGGCAATTGTTGTCAGGATGTATAGCTGTCAGGAAGAACCTAAAAGCTCGGGGTCTGAAGGGGGATATTGGCTATGATCGATGTGGAGCAGATGAGGAATCTATAAATCATGTATTTTTTGAATGCCCACCAGCAGTTCAGGTCTGGGCTCTTTCGAAGATCCCTACGAATCCGGCTTACTTTCCAGGACAACATTCCTTATTCACGAATATGGATTATTTATTCTGGAGAATCAAACCTGCATTGGAAGAACATTATTTTGTGTGGATACTTTGGTACATTTAGAAAGGGAGAAACAATAAGGTTTTTAGCAATTTGGACATAGATCCTCATGATACTCTTAAACTGGCTATGACTGAATCTTTACTCTGGTCTGATGCCCAACAAGCTCTAACACAGACAAACCAGGTGTCAGTAGTATCTGAGCCTGATTTACCGCTTAGACCAGGACGATGGTGTTTTACGGATGGATCTTGGAAAGCCGGAGATACCTTTTCTGGGCATGGTTGGTATAGTACTTTACCAGGTTTCGAAGGTTTGTTGGGTGCTAGAAACACGAGGGCAAGTCAATCACCTATACATACGGAAGTGGAAGCCCTCATATGGGCAATGGAATGTATGCGGAATTTAAGGCAGTACAATGTTACTTTTGCAACGGATTGTTCTCAATTGGTGAAGATGGTTTCGGAACCAGAAGAATGGCCGGCCTTTGCAAGCTATTTAGAAGACATCAGAAGTCTCAAGAGGAGTTTTCACAGCTCGGAGATTATTCATATATCAAAGACAAAAAACAAGAAGGCGGATGGCTTAGCACGTGGTGTGAGGCAACAGACGTCGTTTACTGTCCATATGGATACAGAACAACCAATTTGGTTTACAGAATCAACATGAGTCTGTAATATTGCCGACAAAAAAAGAAAAAAAAAGTGTATCTTAACACAAATAAAACTAAAATAACTTAATTAAAATTATACATTTTATGGAAGTTAAATTTTCAAAAATATTTTAGATCCATAAATCAAACATGAATAGATGTTTAATCAAGTCTTCTTAAATTTAAACACAATACAATACACTAAAACTCGGTTTGTGAGGAAACATCCATCATAAGTCAAACAAAAAACACTAAATAATAAATAATCATTCATAAATTTTAATTATTTTATAACCGGTCAATTAAAAATTCTGAATATTAATAAATTCAACCTTTTATTTTATTTTAACTTTTGTAAAATTTTGTTCATGCACAATGTATAGACAACCACCTAGTTGTTTCTTACATACAAACTATAAATATATGTGTTTCTTTTAACATTGTTTTGTCTAGGTTATAACTAAAAATATTGAATTTTGTGATTTACATGATAAATTTATTTGTGTTGTAAATTAAAATTTCGATATGTCACACATATACATTTTAAATTGAATCTCAATGAACTTTTATAATTTAAAGACTATAAAATCTATATATTAATTCTGTAAAATTTGAGAAAATCGAATGTTTTATTAGGTTTTACCAAAGACGTGTCTACGCACATTACAAAGATTGTAAAATGGATAAATTTTACTACAACAACCAAAGTCAATAGTTTTTGTAACATTAACTAGTTTCTATATATTAATGGCTAGGCCCAATGAAGAAAAGAACTAGAAATGGTGTTTTGCCGATATTAACAGGAACACACTGCAAAAATCACACTATTTTGGTATAGAGTTACTGACTTACTGTACCGCACCAAATTTGGTGTGCTACTGTTCATAACGTCAAACACTGTTCACGCAATACTATTCACCACATTAAATATCATTCACTTAGTTTTATTAGTAAAATATTAGTTTTATAATTATTAGTGACAAAATAAATACATATAAAATAGTAAAATAAGTATATAAATCAGTATTTTACATATAGTGAAATAGTTTATTTTAATTTACTATTTTAATATTGGTATATGTTAAAATTGTAGATATTTAAAAATAATAATTATTATTATGTGTGATATATTTTTTCAATATAATTACATAAATTATTTATTTATTATATATATACATATATTAATTAATAATAATTTTTTTAGTTTAATAATATAAAATAAAAAGTATAGTTTTGGTGTAAAGTTCGGTGTATGGGTTGGAAATGCTCTTGTGAAATGAATTAGGTAAAGCAAATGGTGTTGAATTCCTTAATGATTGTCTTCGACCAATACTTGGAGTTATAGCTAGAGAACCTTTTGGACTTTTCAAAATGTAGCATCATAATTAAGACCGTTATGTGTCACGATATATATGAATTAATTTGTTATAGTCAACTTTAATGTATCAAACTATTTTAGACTCCTATACACTGTTTCTCAAGGAGTTTCTGACGTTGTTATATATTTCCATTAGTTGACAAAACAAAACCAGTCTTGAAATTAAACTTTCCCTCACGTTTTCATCGCATGTCAGCTCGGCGTTTCTACTTTCGAGTCAATTGTGTCTTGATATGATAGTTTTTTGATTGTCAATATCTGAATAATCAGACAAAGATTGATAATAATCAGACAAAGATTGATGGGTCAATTTTAGATTGAATCCATAATTATTCAGATTGGATTATTTGAATTGGGTTTTGATAATATGTTAGTTTTGTCTAGTTATGATAGCAGTAGGTCGGTTAGTTGTGGCTCTAATGCTGGCGATGAAGCAAACAAATAGGGTGTGATAACATTCAAACCTATCTGAGACTAAGAGGGGCTAAAAAGCCTTATTTGATTCTTTTTTATCTATTCTATGTGTGCGTCTTGGTAATCTTTTAGAAGAGCTTCCATGCCCCATCTTAAGTCCCAATTCAACTGCACCTGCTATAACATTTCAAATAAGTGGTTATTGAGTTCACGGAACACAAATAGAATCTTAAATTTCGTATAGAAAAAAAGATTCACTTCTATTCTCGGAGCTGATGTATATGACGAATGGCTTTTTTGTCCCTTTCGTCCAGTTGTTCGGACACCTGTCGAAGATACAGGTTCGATTACCGTGGTCAACGAGAACTTCTAATCGGGGACCAAGATAAATGAATTGATCTATTTTTTTACCCAAAAATAATAATTGATCTATCTATCTTACATAATAATTAATATTTTTTTAGTTATTGATGTGAGATTTTTGTCTCCGGTATTATCCTCTTAATTTGAAATAAAAAATTTAGTCAAATTATTGTTGTTAGTTTATTGGTGGGGTCCCTTAATTTATGGTACAAGCTGGAGACAGCCACTGCATGCATTTCACATGAATCATGTGAAGCTAATTCATATTTACAAAACACCCACCGTCAATGTTGTATTCGCTTCTAATGTCTAAACACTGTGTGTAGACCACTTGGTTTTGGATTTCCGCATGAATGAGTGATTTATTGTGGACTTGCATAATCTTGTTTACTAAGGAGTCGCTTACTTCTGAGATTTGATCTAGCGGTGCTAAATCTAAAAAAAATGAAAAGAAAAACCAATATGAACATTTATTGACGTGAATTCGTATACAGAGGGGAACGGGAAAGAAGAGTGGCAGAAGAGAGCAATAAAGAAGCTGGACAGCGTCACAGCCCTGGCCTGACCACTTTGTCTACTCCATATGCTTTGTACGACAAAGTATTATTAATCGGTCATTGAATCACATTATGTACTTCATTTACTAGAAGTAAATAATGTTAAAACTATAGAAGAAAATGCTACAAAGAGTGATCGATGAAGCCAAATCTTATAAACGTAGTCTCCAAATATATAAGGTCAGAGAGAAAGTATGTACGATATGATTGAAGTAGTTATTTGATCATGTGTAATTATGTAAACCTTTTCATTCATTTCTTACTGAATAGGAGCATTTTTGGAAGAGGTTTCACTTTTTGTTCTCTCTGGGGAGGTAAATTACATTAATTAATTAATATGTAAGGACATTTATTACAAATGGTTAACACTTTTGTGGATTCAATGAATCATAATTTCAACTAGAGTGTACTTTTTATATTAGAAAAAAAGAAACTAGTGTACTACTCTCCAATTTGAACCCTTGGTTTAAGGCAAAACTCATAAATATCATTTTTAGTTTTTGTCATAAAATAGCACCAAAAGCAAAAAAAAATCTCAAAATCACTTTTAATCAATAAAACTATCATTCATCCTAGATTTTAAACCCTAATCTCACATCTTGAATACTAGACCCCAAATTTTAATCACTTAAACCATAAAGCCAAATATATAAATAGATTTGTTTTTCACTTTTTAATGAATGCTATTTTGAATATTTTCTACCTAGTGTACGACTGAATCCGAAGATGAATTGTATATTAACGTTCCAAGGTAGCATAGTTCCTTGAGACAGCGGTTGTAAATGGTTGCCATGAAGATTTCAGGTTCCACTTTTCATACTAAAAACTATTTTGAAATACAACTATATATTTTTTTTTTCCCAAATTGAAATATTATAAACCTTTGAAAGATAAGTTACAACCAAGCAACACTTTCAATAACTACAAGAGGCATAACAACGAAACCTCACAAAAAAAGACCAAAGCCAAGCAATCGGACAACGCCACTGCTCACTCAACGAAAAACAAAGGCCCGAGTCCAATCCGAAACACAATCAACTACAACTATATTGTTTTGAGTTTGCCAATTGAATTTAATAATAGTGCTAACTAGAGTCAAATGATGAGTAATTATCTTTTCTTTTTTTTGGTCAACGCAAATGATGAGTAATTATCTAATCTCTACTTTGGGGAAAGTAATAGTAATACTATTACGAGAAAGAACTATTCATACTAACATTTTACCACCAAAAAAAAAACTATTCATACTAACTCAAATGGTAGGGGTATGAGACGAAAGAACATTAAGCATTACGTATGAGTGAAAGATAACACTGTTATTCTGAAACACAAGAACATTATAATCGTTGGTAATACTAATACATAACCAATACACAGTTTTTCTTTATTTATATCAAGAATAAGACAACTTAATCTCCTTATAAGACTTGCAACAACAAAAACCACCAGGGTTCATTTTAGTTTTAATGTAAACTAAAATTAAGGCATGATTGTGTTATCTTTAAGTTCTTAATACTAACATTCATAGAGTTCCTCCTAACCGAACTAACAAAATCCTACGCTAAAAGCTAAAATGTTTCTATGCTGAAATACAAAAAAAAAAGGATTCTAACTTACAAAATCTGTGACAAACCTTATTTGACTCTAAGGCACCTTTGTATCACGGTCAACGTTCAGCGTTTGCGTCTAGCCTTTTGCATGTAGTCTTCGTAGGGTGGGTGTGGAGGGTAATTGATAATAATAGCAACACGCAAAAGTTAGTTGTGCAGAGGATTGGGACCCGTGCGAACTACTCTCTTGTCGTCTCCATAAATGTTATCTTCTCTGCTCAACGGCCCACGAAACGGCGACGTTGCGTACACCAGATTTTTTCTCGGCGGTGACGAGACGAAGTGATGACGACGAGAAGCAACAGAAGCTGATGAAGAATAACTTATCTGAAAAATGACAAAGAAGAAGAAGAAACAAATGGTCTTCACGTCCCATCTTCTAAGTTTCCTTCCTTGTGTCTCTCTTCGTACCAACACTTGAGTCATCTCCGAGAAACAAGAAACAGACGAACATGAACAGAGAAGGAGAAGATAGAAGAAAATTTGTTTGGACAACTTTTTGTCTTGTGGGTAAAAATATAGAGTTTTGACTTGTAATAATCGGTTTTTTAGGTGATGGGTGTTCGGATCCTTCTAAGATCTGCACTGTTGTTTCCTCTAAAAGGCAAAAGCTTTTACAACAATTCTCTATTGGGAAAATTGTCATTTAAATCACGAACTTTCAAATTTGGTTGAAGAAAAGCCTGAACTTTCACTTGGACCATTTAAAGCACCAACTTAATTTGACTAGTCATTTTAAACATCAATTTAGTTTGACTAAACTAAATTAAGCACGACGTTAACTCGGGTAACGGAATGATTAAACGGAGTTAAATGCCGTCTTTAATTTTCGTTAAGTCCAAAACGACGTCGTTTAAAAATATGCGTCTTAATGGAATCGAACCTATGACCATAGACACACACAAGTAAGGCTCAAACCACTAGACCACTTAAATTTTTCTTTACATGATTGACTAGTAATAGTTATTATTGTGAAACCTCCAAATCATCTTCTTCAACCCTAAATCCCTAAATAATTTTATAAATATTAAAACTTGTAAATAAATTATTAACTATTCAAAAATTTGTGAACATTATTAAAAATATTAAAACTTATAATAATTATTAACTTAATTATAATATTAAGTTTTATTTACAAGTATTATTGAAAATACTACTTATAAATAACTATATGATACTAAATGATTTTTAATTATAATTTTTAATTAATAGCAATACTAAATGATTTTGAATTATGATTTTTAATTATAATTTTTCATAATACTAAAATATTTTTAATTAAAAATCACAATTAAAAATTATTTTGTTTTATTAGTAATTAAAAATTATAATTAAAAATCATTTAGTAATTAAAATTATAATTAACAATCATTTAGTATTACTAGTAATTAAAAATTATAATTAATTATTATTATAAATCAGACAAGTTATTATTAACTATAATTTTTAATTATAATTTTTAATAATACTAAAGATTTTTTAAAAAAAAATCATAATTAAAAACCATTTTGTATTATTATTAATTAAAAATTACAATTAAAAGTCATTTAGTTATTTATACTCACAAAATTTCGAATAACTAATAAGCTATTTAAAAGTTTTAATATTTATAAAATCATTTAGGGATTTAGAGTGGAAAAAAATGATTTGGAAGTTTCATAATAATAAGTATTAGTAGTCAATCAAGTTAAAAAAATGCAAGTGGTCTAGTGGTTTGGGCCTTTCAATGATAGTGTCTTTGGTCATAGGTTCGATCCACCCGGATGTGATATTTAAAAAGATTTTTAAACGACGTCGTTTTGGACTTAACAGAGATTAGAGACGGCATTTAACTCCGTTTAATCATTCCGTTACCCGAGTTAACGTCGTGCTTAATTTGGTTTAGTCAAACTAAATTGATGTTTAAAATGGCTAGTCAAATTAAGTTGGTGCTTTAAATGGTCCAAGGAAAAGTTCAGGCTTTTTTTCAACCAAATTTGAAAGTTCGTGATTTAAATGACAATTTTCCCATTCTCTATTCCTCTCTCTTTTTGTCTCGGAAGTCGAAAGCAAAGAGAGAGTGTTTGTGTGTGGTCTGTGTATGAAAGTACGACAGGCGGTATTAATAACGGCTGTCACTTCTTTGTGTTAGTTCGAGTGAAAAGTCTTCGAAAGCACTCTTTTCTTTTTACTGTTTTTCTTCACTTTTGGTATTTTATTTTTCAATCAAATCATTACTAATTTCCTAATTGTGAATTTTGACGTACTAATGATTGTGATTAGGGGTTTCCTTGGTAATGTCGATGAGTTCTGTTTATGTCATGGTGTAAACACATTACCAATGTTCTTTGGAGGCTTTGACTTCGTGGGTTATTTAAGGAAGATCACCCGCAGATGTGTTCCAAAAGATTACTTTATTACATAATTACTTTATCAGTAAATAACAATATATTTTGTGAAAAAACCTATCACTAATGATAAATAAAAATTTATTTACTAATAACAATTTATTTAATTTAGACAGCTCGTCGTGTCTGTAAATAAATTTATATTTTAGCACCCTACCTTTTAGACCATGCACAATGTTCTTTTTTTTTTTAAGTTTTAACAACCTCTTTTTACCCTTTTAAAATTCACATTACATTTTTCCCCTCATAATCATTTAATATTTAATTTTTTAAAATTTTATATGTTAACCAAATCTCTATTTATAAAGCATAAAAATGATAAATTATGATGTAAAACATTTACAAAACAAATATTAACTACAAAATAATTCATTTGAAATAAACATGATGAATAAAAATCTTACTAATTTCAACGACCAATTAGAATTTCAGAATTATATTTATGTTTTAATGAAATATAATTTTCAACCCTTCACTCTTTTTTGAGAGAGTGAAAGACACAAATCGAATTTTGATCGATCCATGTCTTTTTCACGTGGATTCAACTAAGATTAATCCACATACTCCTTTTTTCTTACAACACTACCATTATAAGCATTTAATAGTTGAATAAATGTATCATTTGGTTGATTGTACATGTTTTATCGGGTTTTGCGGTCATATTGATATCGGATATTTGGAGTTGTAGTCTACTGAACCATATACTATGATGATTTGTTTCCTCTGTATTGGGTTAAAGGGAATGATTTCATCCAGATATCAAAATATGCGATGGGTGATATGGGCTTCTACGTTTCTTCGGTGGGGTTAACGGGAATAAGTTGAATCCTACACTACGATCGCACAAACGTGTATATATATATTTGTTGGATCATCTGCCCATCTTCCACAATGGTGGCTCCCTGACTCACCCATCATTGTGTTGGATTAAGCTTGAACTAACTTGGTGAGCAAGTTAGATATTTCCTACCGAGATATGGACTAGGAAATAAAAGATAATTATAAAGTGTTTAGGAGTTATCTACATACTTTTATCTAGTGAGTTTAGAATATATCTTATGCTATATATATATGGAGATACCAAAGTGTGGTATTGCATAAGAGTTAGAGAGCTTTAGTTTTTGAGATATTTTTCTAAGGCGTTGTTGGAGTTCAATAAAGGAGTTACGTTTGGTTTGATATCTTGTGTGTTTGATACATTCGTGTGATTTAATACGTGGTATCAGAGCATACTATTAAATCAGACAGATGGGAGAGATCGTAGCGACATGCATAGAATCAAAGGGAAGTGGTCCTTCGAACATAAAGTGTCCGATCTTGACGGATACCAATTATACAGTCTGGACCATACGAATGGAGGTGCTGTTGCAGGTTCATAAGGTTTGGGAAACAATTGATCCAGGAGAGCTCAAGGAAGATGATAAGAATAACATGGCAAAGGTTCTGCTGTTCCAATCTATACCGGAATCAATGGTGCTGCAGGTCGGAAAGCTAGGGAGTGCAAAAGCTGTTTGGGACGCCATAAAGACAAGATACATGGGGGCTGATCGAGTTAAGGAGGCTCGTCTGCAGACGTTGATTGCTGATTTTAATAAGATAAAGATGAAAGATACCGACACAATGGATAGTTTTGTTGAAAGATTGTCCGAATTAAAATCAAAGTCTGAGGCGCTGGGTGAAGATATTGATGAACCAAAACTTGTCAAGAAGTTCTTGCATAGTCTGCCAAGAAAGAAATATATAACCATTATCGCTGCGCTTGAACAAGTTCTCGACCTAAACAAGACCGGTTTTGCATATATTGTGGGAAGAATAAAAGCTTATGAGGAGAGGATCTTTGAAGATGACGAAGAAAAACAAGATGATCTGAGTCAAAACAAGCTTTTATTTGCAAACTCTGATTCACAACAACAATCACATCAGTCGCAGCCACAACAGGAGAGATATGATTCAAACAGAGGAAGAGGCAGAGGACGGTTCTCGAACAGAGGAAGAGGACGAGGCCGTTATGGTAATCAACAGCAAGGAGGATACCAACAGAATGGAGGCTACAAACAATACATTGATGTGTCTAAAATAGTCTGTTACAGATGTGATAAGAACGGTCACTATGCGTCTACGTGTCCAGATAGACTGTTGAAGCTTCAGGAGACACAAGAGAATGAGGCAGATTCTTTCCCTGGTTCTCTGCGGGGGTAACGCGCATCCCCGTTATCTTTCCCTGGTTCTCTGCGTGATTAAGAAGGCTAACGAGCGCTTCCGTGCATAGAATAAAAATGAAAGGAGACAAAGGATCTCCTTGGCGTAGGCCTCTTCTTGGAATAATGTTTCCTCTTGGTTGGCCATTCATGAGGACTTTGTATTGAACTGACGTAATACATGTCATTATCCATGTGATCCACGTTTCTGAGAAACCCATCTTTCTCATCACAGCCTCAATAAATGACCACTCCATCCTATGATAGGCTTTGCTCATATCTGTTTTAATAGCTATTCTCTTGTTGCGTCCGCTTGGCTTGGTCCTGAGAGCATGGAACATCTCTTGAGCAATCATAATATTATCAGAAATCTATCTTCCAGTAACAAAGGCTGACTGGGTTTCTGATATTAATCCTGGCAGCACTTTCTTAAGTCTCTGGCATAGGACCTTAGAGATAATCTTGTAACTTACGTTACACAAACTAATAGGCCGAAACTGAGCCATGTCATTCGGTTTTGTTGTCTTTGGGATGAGACAAATATTGGTTTCATTCAGTCCATCAGGCATTATCCCTTCAGTAAGGAACTTATTAACCATAAGAGTTAAATCATCCTTTACTATATCCCAGAACTTCTGGTAGAATAGTGCAGTCATTCCATCTGGCCCCGGTGCTTTCTCTGGATGCATGGCAAAGAGTGCTAATTTTATCTCCCACTCCGTTACCGGTGCTGTAAGACTGTCGTTCATTGGCTCCGTTATTGTCGTAGGAACTTCAGATAAAGCTTCTTCAATATCCTGTGGATTGGTAGACTCAAAGATTTGTCTAAAATAACTAGTAGCAATGGCTACTAATCCCTCTTCATCCTCCACAATATTTCCATTTTCACCTAGAAGCTGAGTGATTTTGTTCCTTGCTCTCCTTTGTTTCGTTAAGGCATGGAAAATTTTTTGTATTGCATCTCCTTCCCTTAGCCAAAATACACGACTCTTTTGTTTCCAGAACATTTCTTCTGCCTTAAGAGCATCAGAAAGCTCCTTCAAAGCTGCTGCAATCTCCTCTGTTGTGGCATCATCATCTGCATATAAAGCTTCCACTTTTTCTTTAAGCTCTTCCACCAGTTTTGCTGAGTTTATATTATTTTGTCTTCTCCACTCGCTTAATGCTTTCCTGCAGCTGGAAATATGTTCCATTGTAGAGGCATTGGGAGGAAGATCAGGTGATTTCCATCCCTCCAAAATAACTTGTCTCAGTTCCTCGTTATCCAACCATCTTTTGTCAAACTTAAATTTCCTGGATCTTCTGGATGGTTTTTTGAGGATATCAGCAAGTATCGGACGATGATCCGATCCCCATAACCTCATGTACTTCATCTTCGAATGAGGGAACTTTTCATGCCAGTCAGCATTTCCTACTGCTCTATCCAGACGACATCTAACAGTTACTCTCTCTGCCCTTTTACCAACTATGATAGCATATCTCCAGTGTATGGAAATTCTAGCATCCCACAATCATTTAGCATTTGTTTGAAAGGTAAAAAAGAGCTATCAGTACGTTGTCTTCCACCTTCTTTTTCATTATGACCTGTAATCTCATTGAAATCTCCTATCATAAACCAAGGTCCACTTCTTGTTGTTGAGAAACGCGTAAGACGTTCCCAAACATGATCTCTACGTTCCAATACAGGATCCCCATAAACAAACGTCATAAAGACTTTTATTCCATCAATGACTGCCTCAATGTCAATCATTCTGTTATTTGAAAATAAAACATTAACTTGAAATTCATCCATAGAGAAAAGAGCTAAATCTCTGCTGAGACCAAGTGGCTCAACGGTAAACAAATGATCAAATCCTAAATCTGCCTGAATGTTTTGCAACATCAGTCTCTTATTCTTTGTTTCAGATAGAAACACGAGTCCTGGGCGATGCTTCTGACACATCTCCGTAAGGCGTCGAACTGTGAGGTCGTTTTCAATCCCCCGACAGTTCCAACTAATTGTCCTCATTGATAAGTTTTTGGGGTTTTCTTGGACCCCTCCAACTTATTAGACTTGTGTGAACTTGATCTCGGTTTCTGCAAACCGCTATGACGATCAGTATCCCCCAAAGAGAGGACACCATATTTTCTTGGCGATCCACGACGTAAGAACTCAGTCTTCCTAATATGCATGCCACACGGAACCAAGGATCTAGAGCTTCCTTTACTGGTTTGTCGTTCCTTAGTGCTCTTAGGTGCCGTTAGTTCCTTAGACGTGTTTCCAACATCCATTGCTTCTAGTTCTTCGCCAAGCAAATCATCTGTTGGCTCATCCAGCACATCAGTTTCCACTATACCATCATTCTCTTGTTCCATCGAATTTGCTTCCCCCATCTCCATATCCTGTAAGGCTTCAATCATCTGACCTTCATCCATATCATCCTTAGAAGTCTCTTTCTCCTTAGGAGAGAAAGTAATTGCACGAGATTCACATTTAACTCTGTAGGTAACGTGATCCGTCCTTTGTGCTCGCGACGGAGTTACTATTGCACTTGCAATCTTACGTCCACTGTGACGAGAAGGTCCCTCCTCCACCAGTATATCATCATCTTTCTGATTAGTGTTCGTCCTGTTTGTACTAGCACCTTCGTGATACCCAATCCGCAACACATCACCATGCTCCTTTTCCACAAGAGGCCTTGCTTCTCTTATGTTCTTGGCTCTCCACGTTTGCTTCTTACTAAGCTCATATGGAGCGTAGAAGAGGATCTGTCACCCGCTCTACGAACCACTGTATCCCGTGGGCGTTCCCGATCAGTACCCTGCCTGTCGTCCCTCCAATTACCATAAGCATAGTCCCTTGAACCATAGTTGTCAGACTTGTTGCCCTCAGATTTGTATCCCTTACGGTTCTCATACTGACGGTCAGACCAGTTGTGGTAGCGATCCCGTTCCGTTCTATCCGCCAACAAAGATTGGCGTGACGGTGGCTCAAAAGGAAGGTGGACTCGAGAGAATACCCCAGCCTCCTTCGCCTGTAATCGTTGTTCCTCCAGTTTAGTTGGACAATATGCAACTTCATGTGTTAAGAAACCACAGTGGGAGCAATGTTTAAAGAGCAGATCATATTTGAAATGAATGTTCACTTCATCTCCCTCACGTGACTGAACTTTCTTGTTGAAAAGC
This sequence comes from Raphanus raphanistrum subsp. raphanistrum, assembly GCA_019706035.1. Taxonomy (NCBI): domain Eukaryota; kingdom Viridiplantae; phylum Streptophyta; class Magnoliopsida; order Brassicales; family Brassicaceae; genus Raphanus; species Raphanus raphanistrum. The sequence goes on along the minus strand of CM033981.1, from coordinate 41,749,793 downwards.
ATTGGCTTTCTCGTGTCAACATCAATTAACAGTCTTCCAGCTGATAGTTCAATGGTATCAACATGACCCAACTTCCTCCCGATGTTCTTTAGGTTCGTGACAGTCCAAAGATGGAGCGGTATACCAGAGATTTCAACCCAAAAAGGGATGATCCATGGGTAATCATCGTGTACCATTGGCTCCCATCGGACCAAAACAAACATACAAAAATTATAATGGAATGGTCCTAGACTGAGAATATATTTCAAATCCTCCTCCGATGTGAAATTAAACAGAAACTTGCCATTACCAAGGTCATTAGCAGTGATCCTCTCTTGCAAGCCCCATTGTGTCGGCATAGCCTTAATCAGTTTCTCCACAATCTGCTTCTTTGGGTTTAAGATCTTACCAATGAGTGACATACGAAACTCACTGATGATATGTGAGTCATCTTCTTCCTCTAACAGAATTGTGTCATCGTCGTCATCGAACTGAATTCCCTTACCCTTAACATCTACCCTAAGAGCAGATGAGAATCGATGGGAAGATCCCATGATGTGTGTCGAATCACAGTAGTACTTAGCCGAAGAGCTAAGAGAGATTTATCAAACCAGAGAGCTTGATCAAAACAGAGAGCTTGACGCCGTCAAAACAGAGTGTCGTGATCGATACGTAACCAGTGCCTATAACGGTATAGAAATCGTAGCCTTGAACGGATAACTCGATGCAGGAGAAGGTGGCTAATCTAACGTCAAGGAACGTGTAGATTAGGAGAAGATCTAAATCTCAAGGGAGATTTGGATCTAAGAAAATGCCATCGCCACGTGTAGATTATGAGCTATCTTTTATGAAATCCTTATTCCAATAAGTCCCACTTAGTATTTGTAATTTATTTTAGCAAAATACTGAATTTTATATTTGGCTTTGCTCCAAAAGTTTATGGTATCTAATTTTTTGGATAATAGCGAAATTAATAATTGATTGAATCAGATTTAACTGATAAAATGTTCACTCACTAGCATCTACGTTACACACGTTAATGGTGTGGAGTGTTTGTTATAAGAAATTACCTGACTATACAAATTCTTAGTGTACGATTTTGAATCCGTCACCACAAATGCTTTGTGCCACAAACTATTCATGATATTATTTGAGTGAACAAAAGATCTCCATTCTTCAATACTTGCTCATATATTCCTCTATAAATAGGGCATGCTATAAACTCACAAGATAACTCACTCATCCCCTAAAACCTAGCCATTTGTTTTCTTAAGATAAGAAAAAACCATGGCAGAACCGTCTAGTTTGCTGGGGAAGCTTGAGATAGAAGTGGAGATCAAAGCTTCGGCTGAAAAGTTCCATCACATGTTCGCCGAGAGACCACACCATATCCCCATAGCAACTCCAGGCCACATTAAGGGATGTGATCTGCACGAAGGCGAATGGGGCAAAGTCGGCTCTATCATCGTCTGGAACTACGTCCATGGCAAGTCAAATTTATGCACTATTTGATAAAAACATTCTATTGATTCAAAACTGAAACTAATTAAAACTCATTTTTATGAGATGTGCAACGATCACTAAACTGATATTAGACGGTCACCAAAATATACTATCACTGAAACATTTTTCAATAACAAGAGAATTCCAAACAAGAAAAATTATTTCAAAAAAGAATTATTTCTCTTTTAGCAAAAAAAAAAGAATTATTTCTCAAAGAAAAAGAAAAAATATAATTTTCAGAACAAAAATTAATCTTGACATATATATCCACGAGGGGATGACCACTGTAAATCTGTAATACCATCATTTGCATACAATATACATGTTTATGATATGGTTTTGAACTACATTAATGTTGATTCTCAAAATCAAGTCTGTGTAAATAATCAAATTTGAACTACTTGGTGTAGATGGAAAGCCAAAGGTGGCGAAGGACATAATAGAAGCGGTGGATCGGGAGAAGAACCTGTTCAAGATGAGGGTTATAGAAGGTGATCTCATGAAAGAGTACAAAAACTTTGTGTTGACGATCCAGGCGACCCCTAAGCATGAAGGGTCTGGAAGTATTGTGCACTGGCACATTGAGTATGAGAAAATTAGTGAGGAGGTGGCTCACCCTGAGACTCTTGTCCAGCTCCTTACTGAAATGTCCCAAGGGATCGACGAACATCTCTTGGCGGAAGACTAGAGGACCCCGTCCTCATATGTGTGTGCGTGTGTGTGTTTGCCTTCGTCTTAATTAAGGATTTTGCTTAATTATGTATTTGAAATAAATAATGAGGCGGTGCCTGAATTTGTCTAAGAGATATGTTGGTGTGCGATGCGTGTACGTATGCATACTACAACAGTCGTCAGTTATCTTTAAAGTTTCTTAATTTGAAAAACGATGTGTAGTAGAAGTTTGTGTATGCTACTACCCTTCACGTTGGTTATAATGTAATATTTTATATTATTTCCACCTTTGTTCAACTTAATTGTTTTTCTTTCCTAAAACCTTTGGAAGTGTGTCGACCTGGTTATGAGATAAGAGCAGCTCCATTGAAGAATCTAACAGGGTTTTTTAATATTTAAAATAAAAGAAAAATTAGCAAAATTAAGAGAGAGCATGCAAAGGTTCTTTTTTTTTTTTTTTTTCCAAAATGCATGCAAAGGTTTTTAAGTAAGAGATTTAAGAATATGTTTATTGTAGGATTCTTAAGATGGTGTTCATAGTATAAAATAAAAACCGTCTCTTAACTTTTAACTAAGAAAAACTAAGAACTATTTTTAAATATATTACGCTAAAAACTCCAATCATAAGAATCATGTCACTTAGATAATGTTTGAACAGGTGTTATAACAAGCTGAAATAATAATTATATTAATATTTTTATTTTTTAGGAACTGTTATAGGTTTTAACCGTTAATCACATGCTCTAAAGGGTTTGGTTACTTGGTGTTATGGATTTAATTCACTTTATAATAAAACCTTGCTAAAACAGTAAAACCTTTCTGCAACGAGATAACAAGAAATCCCATCGAGAGGAATACAAATGAACAATATATGATGAAATCTATGTAAAATAACCTTTTAACCACATAACTTTGTGTTATGGATTTAATTCCTTTTATAATATACTCCTATGTGTTATCTCCAGATATATTATATAAAAAGTCAATTTTCTCAAATAGCACAAAATAGTTTTGATCATAACATAACGTAGAATAGAAAAAAAAAAACGTAGAATAGAAAAAAAAACAAAATATCTTTCACTAAAAAATAAAAAGCTAAAACTATCTTTAATATATAATAAAATTTAATATAAATAAATATTTTAAAAGTATTTAATTTTTTAAAAAAATAAATAAATATTATCACCCCTAATTTTACATCCTAGACTCAGAAATTCTAAATCAAAAACTCTAAATTTCAATCTCTAAACTCCACCTCCAAAATCTAAATTACAATTCATAGACGTTTAACATTAAGATCTGTTTTGAAATAATTTAAAGGATATAAAAAAAGAAATTGAAACCTAGTTTTTGATATATTTTGAGGAGACATGATGATCTGTATAAAAATGAGAGGAAAAACCATCATTTATTTGGTAGACAGCCATACATGCTTGTTGCCCTCTAGCTAGATCGCAACTGATTTGTTCTGTCATTTTAAATGCTATCAATTTGTGCGGGTCTACCTTTTCTTCTTTCCAAAAAATGTCGAAAATGAGTGTTAGGAAAACGCTAGACGTTAAAAATACATGATGGAGTCTAGACTGATCAATTGTGTTTCAAAAAAAAAAAGTCTTAGACTGATCACTTATACGAAATATCTATTTATTTTTATTTTTCTGGAACATCAAGTTCGTTATAATATAAAAGTCAAAAACAGGCCTAGACTTTATAAGAGGCCCAAACTTTGTAGGAGCATCATTCTGCTCAATGCCATTACAATCGTCTATGGTCAGAAAGTAAGTTACTCGATCGAATGCTGAACGTTTTATAAGCTGATAATGGTGAGACCTCTTCTGTTCTAGGCTTGTTGTTAGTAATATAAGCAGCAAGCAAGCTCCACCACACTTGTGAGATACGTGATTATCCACTGAAAAGGCCTAATTTTGAGTGGAGATTCTTGGCGATCAGTTCTCCACGACTCCAGATGAGAAGTCTTGTATGTGAATACAACAAGGAAACCATTAAATATAACCTAGCTTAAATGCTAGGCATGGTACCATATTCCCATATAGATTCTCCTTCCAAAAGACTGCACTTATTATATAAGCAGAGTTACACACACATCAAAGATCAACCAACATAAAAAGCGATGGCTCAGATGGCGAAATCCATGATAGAAGTGGAGATCAAAGTGTCAGCTGATAAGATTTTCCAAGCTATCAAGGCTACTTCTCGCAGCGTACCAAAACTATCTCCAGAGAAAATACTTAGCGTGGAGGAGCAAGTCGGTGATGACACCAAGAACTGGACTTTGTCTGTCGGTAAAATAAAATAAAAATTCTCTCCTCTTATTACAGCTCCCATAAGTAACTCTCTGTATCAATTTGATATGATGTGGGTTTTTTTTGCAGATGGAAAAGTGGAGAAGATGAAGGAGAGAGTTGAAATAGACGAGGAAAACAAATCAATGACGGTGTTTGTGTTCGATGGAGATGTAATGGAAAACTACAGTAGCTTCAAATGCAACCTTCAGATTATACCGAAGCTCCATGGGAGAAGTATAGCGAGATGGAGCTGGGAATACGAGAAGCTTAACTCAGATTCTCCAGCTCCTAACAAGTATATGGACTTTGCGGTCTATCTCACTAGAGATATCGAGTCTAGTCTTCTCAAAACGTAAAGATGCAAGTTATAGATGTATTGCTTTGTTTATAACAATGGTTGCATCTCTTTATGCCATGTGTGTACGTGCGGAAGTTACATGAATAAAAGTTTGAAGGGGGTTGTGTTTTGACGTTAGTATACCTAGTTCTTTTTATTATGAAATAATATCGTGTAATCCATTTACATACTCTTGCATAATAAATCATCTTATTGGGTTGACAGAAGGATGGTCGCTTAGGGATTGTCCCCACAAGTATTATTTTTGGAATTTTATACTCAAAATAAGAACTTTTCTAGAGATTTATCCATTAAAAATAAGAAATTGAAGGGAATTGTGTCATCGAATATTTTGATGATTTCAATATAGTCGCATCCACGCATATTAATCTTTTGTTCATTATTATAAAACTACTCTTCCAAGCTCCGAATTATGCTATGGTTGCTATCTAGATTGACAGATATACACTACTCTCTTCGTTAACCAAAGTGGATCATGCTTTATGGCTCACGAATTGATTGCTTTCCCCCTAATACTCATCAAAGTCTTTTGTATGACTAGAGCTACCAATGCTATTTTATATAGCCTTATCATTTACAATTTTAATAAGTTATCAGATAATTCTGCCTTATCAGTCAGTGCCAGATGTGTTATCGTGATCAAAGAGAAGAAAGAACTAATCAAAATTATTGATAATAAAATAATTTCAAGTGCATTTCTCGCGTCACTTATTCATCTATCAAAAGGGGCTAAAGAGCTCAGAAGGGGACACATTCATTCTCAAACCCTCAGAGACATTTGGAAATTAGCGAAAGATCAAGAATGGCGGAAGAAGCATCTAGTTTGGTCGGGATCCTTGAGACAACTGTGGATCTGAAATGTTCAACGGAGAAGTTCCATGACATGCTTGTTGGCAGACCACACCATGTCTCCAATGTATCTCCATCCTACATTCAGGGCTGTGAGCTGCACGAAGGCGAAATGGGCCAAGTTGGTGCTATCATCGTCTGGAATTATGTTCATGGCAAGTGAACATTATATTTCTCAAACCTATTATATATGTCTTATTTAATTGAAATGCAAGCTTTCTAGCAATCCCAATCCTATAAGTTTTTTTACACTGGTTAGATGGGGAGGCAAAAGTATTGAAAGAGAGGATCGAGTCAGTAGACCCGGAGAACAATCGAGCCACGTACAGGGTGCTAGAGGGTGATCTAATGAAGGAGTACAAGAGTTTTGTGTTAACATTCCAAGTAACCCCTAAGGAGGGAGAACCTGGAAGTATTGCACATTGGCACTTCGAGTATGAGAAAATTAACGACGAGGTGGCTCACCCTGAGACTCTCCTCCAGTTCGCGGTGGAGGTCTCCAAAGAGATCGATGAACATCTCTTGTCCGAGGAATAGAGAAAGACTTCTCTTGTATCTTTGACAACATCTATACATATATTTTTGTGGAATTGCCTTGAAGTTCAGTCTTTGTGATTAGTGATATAAATAAGGACTAAGGAGCCGCCTTGTCCAACTTTGTGAGAGAGATATGTCATGAGTATGTATATATTTAAGATCATGTTACGTTGGAAGTTGTTACTTTTGAGAAGCATATATATGAGACTACTCGAAATTTATGTATGATTTGTTTTAATAAAAAAACAAGATTTTGACCCTGGGGTTTGTTTTTGAAATTATTTTTATATAAGGTAGTGTATATACTCACTTTTATCCAGAACCGTGGATAAAATCATACCGAACTGAAAATCAAAACTAAGATTGAATTAAATTCCATAAAAAACCGAGTTGATCAGATATTTTGGAACCAAAATTGAAACTGAACTGAGAACCAAATAGGTACTTAAATTTCTAAAATATAAATTATATATTTACAAATATTGATTATATTTAATTTATTAATGACCAATTATCCTAAAAATATTATTTATAATCCAAATTACCTGAAAACTGAATTATATGAATTTTTTTAATTCAAAATATTAGAAATTATCCAACATTGTTATTCGAAATATCCGAATTGACCTATATTTAAACTGAGAACCCCATATTATATGATATTTTGTCTATAAATCCAAATTATTCGAAAACCAGAATCACACCGGAACTGAAGTGGATCAATTTTTTTTTTTTTTGCATATTAGCCGATTTCAAAATTTTCTAGTGAACCGAATCAAAAACCAAAATAACCTAACTTAAACCAAACCAAATCAAACCTTGTAAATACATGAATGGTTCCTAAAATTCTAATACCAAAACCTAAAAGCCTGAGCCGAAACCGAATGTTGAGGGTTAATAGTGCAACTACATTTAAATGGTGCAAAGAAGAATTCTATACGTAAAAATTATATATAACTCTTTTTAGCGGGGTACATATATGGTTTATAGATGAATTAAGATATAAACATTGCTTTCATATCCTATTCAGACCTACAGTCGAACAGGTAAACCCGCTGTTGTATATAATCTGATATGCCTTATGTTTTTCATGTAGCATTGTATTTGAAGTCCTAGCAACTGATATGTTTACACAGAGTTTGGATTTAATGAAAACCTATTAACTAAAAATATGATAAAACCCAAAATCTACCACTAACTCGTGAACTGACATATGTTGACCCGGAAAAAGCCCAAAAAAATATAATATTTTAAAATTTTTGATTAAACTTCTCATATACTTTATAATATTAAATAAAACTAAATAAACTATTTTATTTTTCATATAAGTAAATGCATTGTATATATGTTATGCATTTTAATTTATAAGCTTTCTAATGTTCAATAATATTATAATTTTAGTGTAGATAATGATTTTTTTTTAAAGCATAATGTGTTTAGGCATATAAATAAAATAAAATTTATGATTATTGGAATGAGGTTTCTTAATGATTTATAGATGCAATGAATTAAATTAATAAATATGTATAGTTTTAAGACCATAAACCAAGAGATAAAATTGTCATTAGTGAGAATTAAATTTTCTTTGTAAATTTTGGGTATTTTTGGAAAAGTTAAAATTTTCATTAGATGGAAAAAACATAAATGTTGATATTTTAATAGTGTAGATTATTTCGGAAGTATTTTTTACCCAAGTAATCGTATTAGTATTTGATGACAAAAAAAAATTGTATTCATAACACATCAAACTTAATGTAGATAAAATGAAATAAAATAAACAGATAACAAATATATATCTATCGAAAACATTTAAAATAATTAAAAGTGACTTGGATTAGTGGTAGTTTCATGTTCTCTTTCTTTCATTCGCCAGGGTTCGCTACCTTTTTTTTTTAGCAACAGGGTTCGCTACCTGAAAATCGAAATATTCTATTTTACTGTTTTCGTTCACTGAGAGATTATATGTATACCTCTATCTTTTTTTTGTTTTTCACATAACACTAATTTAAGCCTGTTTTTTCCATATTATTAACGATAATACCTTAATTTTCTTATAGCTTTTGTATGGATTTGATATATTTATTGAGTAAAAAATCTGTTTTGGAGCTTTAACCTTATAAAAACTGAATAATCTTGAGATTTCAATTACTCAGCTCCATAAACCGTATAATAAACAAAACATATTACCACGACGTTTCTTTAAACCAAGGTCTATGCATAGATGGCTGTATAACATCACCGCTTTGGTCTAACTTTCCTTCACTGTTGAGCGTTGATTTCGTAATCGACTCAAAGTCCCAGTTTTTGAACATAGGGTTTGATTAAGATTTTAAGAGTAACTAGATTTTGACCTGCACGCCAGTGCGGGTGTATATTTTTATAAAATATATTGTTTTCATGTCAATATTAGAGTTGGACAAAAAACATGAATCGAAAAAATCGAACCGATCCCGATCCAAGAAAAAGTACCAAACCCGAATTAAAATTGATTAAATACCAAAATTTTGGTATTAACAGAACTAAAACCGAATTCGATCCGAACTAGGGCTGGACAAAAAATCTGAACCCGAAAAACCAAACCGAACCCGATCCGAAAAAGTAGCACCGAACCCGAACCGAAATTGATTAAATATCCGAACGGGTTCAAAATTTCGGTATTTAAAGAACCGAAACCGAACCCGATCCGAACCGAAATATTTTGGGTACCCGAATGTATCCGAAATAAATTTATATACTTAAATATATACATTATTTTTATATATAATGTATATTAAAAATATTAAAAATATATAAGATACCTTTAAGTTTTCCAAAATACTCGGAAAATATATGCAAATAGTCAAAAATACTCGGAAAATATATGCAAATAGTCAAAAGTAAATGTTTAAAATAGCTAAAGTATACTGAAAAACCAAAATAGTTAAATATCTTTTGATTCTTTATCCAAATATTCAAAGAAAACCAATTTATATGTTAAATTAAGGTATTTTGACATATATATTATGAAAATTTATATGTAATATATTATCTTTCTTATAGATTTTGAAAATTTAAAGTATATAATGAATTTTGAAAATTTAAAAACATTTTAAATGGGTTATCCGAACCCGAACCGAACCCGTAAAGATCCGAACCGAACCCGTACCGAAATTTAGAAATATCCGAATGGGGCTGAAATCTTTGACCCCGAAAACCCGAAACCCGAATGGACTGAACCGAAACCCGAATGGGTACCCGAACGCCCAGCCCTAATCCGAACCAAAGTATTTTAGATACCTAAATGTATTCAAAATAGATTTGTATACTTATATATATTATTTCTTAGTTTAATGTATATAAAGACATCTAGAATATATATGGTACTTATAAGTTGGTTTAAATAATTGAAAATATATATAAATAGTCAAATGTAAATATCTAAAAGTTAAAGTATACTCAAATCACCAAAAATAATTAAAATAATTATTGATTATCTATCCAAATATTTAAATCAAACCAACTTAAATGTTAAGTTCAGGTATTATGATATATGTTATACAAATTTATATGTAATATATTATTTTGTTTATATATTTTGAGAAATTTAAAATATATAATGAATTTTAAAAATAATTTAAATGAGTTATCTGAACATGAACAAACCGGCAAATATCTGAATCGAATCCGAATCAAAATTTAGAAATATCCGAATGTGACTGAAATCTTTGACCCCGAAAACCCGAAACCGAAACAAACCCAAACCAAATCCGAATGGGTACCCGATCGCCCACCCCTATTTCACAATCTATTTTTCCTTTAAAAACACAACAAACATATAATTAATAGTATTTTATATTTACTCTTATATAAATAATCACATATATTATATTTTAAAAATTTAATGTGAAATATAAAATCATAATTTAAGTTGATATACGAAATTTGACTTTTTATTGTATTTTTCTTATATATATATTGAAAACATTTTTTAATAATGTTTATTGGAAATTTTTTTAGTAAAAATAAATCTTTGAATATATATATATATATATTTCGAATCAATTTTTGATATAAATCAGCTTTAAATATTATTCTGATTTGAAGTATATATATATATATATATATAAAGTTTAAATTTTGTCTTGTGATATTTTGACAAATGATATTTTAGATATTTAGATTAACATATTTTCGTATATTTTAAAGTTGACCCAAATAGATAATTTCTCATAAAATAATAGACTCCCAATTTTTTTAATAACATAGTTCATTCTTTTCTTAATACACTGCTATCTATATTTTCAAACAACATTATATAATTTTTATACTATTATTTATGTTTCCAAATAGACATTTTATTTTAAACTGGTATTTATGTTTTTAAACAAACCTATTTTTTCAAACTGCTATCGATATTTCTAAATAAACATTTTTTTTAAAAAAATGAATCTAAGTTTCCAAACAAACCTAATTTTTACTTCATTTTTAATAATATAGATGTGGTATATACAATTGAGATAAGAGGAAGTACAGAGGAAACACAACACAACAGAGGAAGCTTACATCTATTTAGGCGTCACACTTTTGTTGGTTGCCATTTAGGTGTATGTATTTTTTTGGTGAGTACTGAATGGGAAAATACTTATATATAGGGTGATAAATTGATATAGAATATGCAATAAAACTGTATTTAATAGTTAGATTTATGGCGAGATCGTAGGGTTGTTATTGGTGGTATTATTCTTTTATTATATAACAAATTATTTGTTATAAGTCAAGTTGTTAAGAGTGTATCACACTAAAATATATGTAAAAATATGAGGTTGACTTAACTGGGAATGTTTCTATTGCTATAAAGCAGGTTTTTAAGAGTGTATCAGGTCAAATATAAAAATTATGACTGATTTAAATAGGAATATTTCTATTGGATAGAACAACACGATTGCAGTATCTCCTAAACATTTATAATAAGGATATTTGTAATTTAAATGAATCAAACCGATATTTTCAGAAAAACGTGGGAGTTAAGTTTAAAATTGATTTTCCTTTTTATCTTTTCTATATTGTGGGTTGTTGCCATAGTTGTGCATACCGTACGGGAACTTTTTTGAAATTGAATACATCATTTGCTAACTATAGTTTGTGATATAAAATCTATCTTATTAAATCAGAAACATTACAACTTCTTCTAGATGGATTTTAAAAGGTGGACCTCATATATTTAAATTAAATGTCTCATTCTTTATATATAATAAATACTATAGTCTAACTTTACATTGATGTATTTCCTTAAATACAATTCCTCTTTGTCTATATTCCATATATAGCTTTCACTTTTATTACATGTCGATTTAAATAAAATAGATACTAAAAATACTAAAAAATTAATCGTACTAGAGTTACTCTATACAATTCATTTTAAATTGATCAGTAAACTTTCATTGGCCATATTGATTTTATTTGCACCGATAACATTAGGTAGATAAGTCATAGACACATACATAAATATATGACTATTCTTTAACTATGTTGGGTTTAATCTACTTTTTAAAACAAATAACACATATCTTTATATATTGTATAGAATATAGTAATATTGTATAGTATTATACTTATATAATAATACTAAAAACAAATCAAACTGAAATATAATATATATCGAAAATGCTTTGAACCATTACACACAAAATATATTAGACCTCAGAGATAAAATTCACTTTGAAATTATGTAATAATTATTTTTAAAAATTAAACTTCGTAATGTAAAAAAAACATAAGTTTTATATCAAATTTTGTGTTACAATAAAAAGACACAATTCGCGCTTGCAAAGTGTTTAGTTTTACATACGAAAGACAGTTTTGATATTGTTTTTTTAAACACAAAATTGAATTATACAAACTCGATACTACATAAAACTAAACAATATAGAATACATTTTAAAAATAAAACTCGTGCGGGTGCGCATGGCCTTTGCGAAAATCGTAGATATGTTTATATAATATATAAATATATTATGTTACAAATATTTTCATATAAATAATACCCCAATGTAAGTTTTATATGATAAATGTTGAAAATACAAAATATATAGCACTATATATTTTAAATAATATATTAAAAATCTACTTTACGTTATCATAAAGTTTAAAAATCAAATTTAGTAATTAAACACATTGCTTATTTAAACACATTAATACACACTGTTATTTATCAAAATTTATATTAATACACATTACAATCATGAATCATGTATAACATTTAGTACAAATAAAAATAAAGAAAAATTGATTCCCGCTCGGTCGAGCGGGTCATGATCTAGTTTAAAGTGTATAAGCTATTAATGTGATATTTCAATTATATAAACTACAACCGCTATGTATATTAAAAGATATGAGAACAATAGTTTGTGTATATCGTAATACAACATTTTCAATTATATAATGTGTAAGCTATTAATGAGATATGTCAGCTATTGTTTTTAATTTAGTGTAAATTTCTTAGAAAAGCTTTAGTTTATTTGCAGCATATATGAAAACAAATACATTTGTATAGTGAGAGATATGAGAACAATACGTTGAAACTGATTTAATGATTGAAAGCCCTTTTTTCAGAAAAAAAAACTGACTTAATGATTATTATGATTTATTTGATATAGTGATTTACGATAAAATGTTAAATAATAATGACTATGGTAACGTATATTGTGGAGCGAGTGGTTAAAGAAAGAATTGATTACTTTTACTTTGGTGATAATAATTAATTGTGATAAATTAATAGTTTTAACTCAATGGCATATGGTTGTAATTATTTAGGAAAAGTTACGGTGAAATACTAATTGTACTTCGGTTTTAATAGTTTAGATGATTGAATAAAATTAGTAAGCCTTTTTACAAAAAAAATGGTTGATTAAAATTAAATAAAAAAGTGACCGATTTAATTTATATACAGGGCCCACGAATTGTGTTGATATAATAGAGTTAAATCATAGATTTTTTAGTTGTATATAATAAAAATGTTATTTAATTATGAAATGGTGTAACAACCTTCCATAAGTAGATATTTTTGAATGATTTCCTTTTAATAGTATATATATATATATTTTAAAGTTTTATTTTATAGGTATTACCAGTGGCGGATTTAGACACATTTTTAATTGGGGGCAAACTACAAAAAATAACAAAAACAATTTTGAGTTGGAGGCACATTTTATGCTTTTTCATTAAACTGCATACATTTTCATCAAATTAGTCAAGCTTATTCGAAAAAAATTTAAAAATAGTAGGGGGCACGTGACCCCGTACCCATGTATGTACGTCCGCCCCTGGGTATTACGTTTATGTTAGTTCTCATGAAACCAATTTACTGAAATAATCTTAATGAATACAATTAATTTCAAAATACCATTGTTATTTTTATTATTATTATCTGAATTTTATTTTTTAAAAAAATTTTAAAAAATTTTAAAATTACAGAAATGCCAAAGATATCTTTAAAATAAACTATATATATTCTTACAATTACATTATGTCAAAAGTCATAAAAATATTTATTTTTTCTTTTCAACCAATTTTTCTTCTTTTATATTTGGGTTTGTGCTCATATAGTAATATTTCAATTATACTTTGGTTTGTTAGCGGCATTAAATACAATTCTAAATCTAAGAGCACTTCCATCAGTTAGAATCCATCAAAGTTTCTAAAATAGAAAGAACATTAATAGTATAATCACTCATTTATGTTTCATTTTCTAAAAATCAGATAAAACATTTTTTCTCTTAAGCAATGACATTTGTCCTTTGATTAGATAGACAGTTTCTTATATTCCCTTAGTTTAGAATTTTTGTTCATTCTCTTTCTTATTTCTTTTGTTTATTTTCTTTAAATGATTAGAATTCTTCCTAATACTATTGCCGGAGATGCTCTTTAGAATATATTTTATATTAGTTTCTATGATTAAAATCAAGAATTGATGCACATTAATTTGCAGGTCTTGCATGCTCATGACCCCCCCCCCCCCCCCCCCCCCCCCCCTCCCCCTCTAAACTTATTTTTGTTTTGTGTTATTACTGTTAGTTATAACTAATAAAACTATTAAATAAGAAATGAACAGATTTTTTTGTGCCAACCAAAAAAAAAATTCTTTCAGAAGATAAAAAAGGTTTGAGCTCAAGACAAGATGCCCAAAATAAATAAGAACTTATAATATAAAAATAAGTATTTAAGCTTTTGAGCATTTACAAAGACAAAAAAAATAAATAGAAAACTAGTGTGGTGAAAGTTAAGTGTTAAATAATTATCATTTTCCTCTGCTTTTATTGTTTCTTGTTTTTCTATAGTGGGAAGTTGTGTTTAACGTTTTAATTTATTTCATCTAAAACTTTAAGGCTTTCAATTTAGCCTTGTCATGTTCTTTATCTTTCACTTCTTTATATTTACTTATATTATTAATATTTTTTAATTTCTGTTCCTAGATTTATATGCTAATTAACAAATAGCTAAGAACTAAAAAGATCAATCACTTAGCATTAGAAAATGATTGTCTGTGTGATACTCTTTTGTTTTCTTGCTTTCTTTGAATTGGTTAGTGGTGTTTTGGAGTCTGAAATGTGAAATATAGTTTTTGAAGTAGATAGTTATTTTCTTATGGCCAGTTCATGTTGTTTTTCAAAGAAATTGTTTCTGAGGGGACTTTCTTAGCAAAATGTTATGAAGCAACTGGTTGGTAATTAACGACAGCAAAATCCTTGCGTATGGCCTTTTTATTATTTTAAAATCTGAACCAACTTTCATGTATTTATTTTTATATTTTGAAACTAAGGTGTCTTCATTGATTGACAAAGGCCGTGATCTCTTACGGATCGATCGAAATTATTTAACAAAGCAACCTGCTGCCAGTAATTATGTATAATAATTATATATTTATTTTTTTGTCGAACTAATAATTATATATTTATATATAAATATCTGAGCAAAGACTTAGCAACTGCGAAAACGAAATAGGCGAGATGCATCATGTGATTGATGAATAGATGGTTGTATAAACAAAACAAAATAATCCGGCAGGTACGAAATCATAATAATGGGGGTGTTCAGTGTTCACATGGAATACAAAAAATATTGAGGTTAGTTTAATGATCAAACGCTCTCTTCTTCAACAGATAACCGTTTTCTCTACAAATAGGCTTATCAGTTATACGGTTAAATCAGGATATCAGTTAGAAAGAGCATACCCAGATAGAGGGAATGGGATAATAGAGTTTGGTCCTACAGTCACGGATCTCAAAGCACATTGCTAGAAAATGCGTTGTCCACCAAAGATGAAACATTTTCTATGGCAGTTATTGTCAGAATGTATAGCTGTCAGGAAGAATCTAAAAGCCCGGGGTCTGAAAGGAGATATTGATTGTGATCGATGTGGAGCAGATGAGGAATCTATAAACCATGTATTTTTTGAATGCCCACCAGCAGTCCAGGTCTGGGCTCTATCGAAGATCCCTACGAATCCGGCTTACTTCCCAGGACAATCTTTGTTCACAAATATGGATTGTTTATTCTGGAGAATCAAACCTGCATTGGACGATCATTACTTTGTGTGGATACTTTGGTACATTTGGAAAGGAAAAAATAATAAGGTTTTCAGCAATTTGGACATAGATTCACAGGATACTCTTAAACTGGCTATGACTGAATCTTTACTCTGGTCGGAAGCCCAACGGGCTTTAACACAGACAAATCAGGTTCCAGCGAGATCCGAGCCTGATTTACCGCTTCGATCAGGACGATGGTGTTTTACGGATGGATCTTGGAAAACCGGAGATAATTTCTCTGGGCATGGTTGGTATAGTACATTACCAGGCTTTGAAGGATTACTGGGTGCTAGAAATACGAGAGCAAGTCAATCACCTTTACATACGGAAGTGGAAGCTCTTATTTGGGCAATGGAATGTATGCGGAATTTAAGGCAGTATAATGTTACTTTTGCAACGGATTGTTCTCAATTGGTGAAGATGGTTTCGGAACCAGAAGAATGGCCGGCTTTTGCAAGCTACTTAGAGGACATCAGAAGTCTCAAGAGGAGTTTTCACAGCTCGGAGATTATCCATATATCAAGGACAAAAAACAAGAAGACGGATAGCTTAGCACGTGGTGTGAGGCAACAGACGTCGTTTACTGTCCATATGAATACAGAGCAACCAAATTGATTTACAGAGTCAATATGAGTCTGTAATCTTGCCGACAAAAAAAAAGGCTTAAAGAGGTCATAAGGGAACTCCCTCCTCTCTCAAACCCCTATTTTCTCAAGATAAGCATTAATTATCAGAGGTAGAAAGAATGGCTGAGGCGGCAACTGAGGTGTCTAGTTTGGTTGGAAAGCTTGAGACAGAAGTGGAGATCAAAGCTTCGGCTGAAAAGTTTCATCACATGTTTGCAGGGAGACCACATCATGTCTCCAAAGCATCTCCAGGCAACATTCAAGGTTGTGACCTGCATGAAGGTGACTGGGGCAATGTCGGCTCTATCGTCTAACTACGTTCATGGCAAGTCAACTTTATAAAAAAAAATTCTTATAATCATTGGATTCTATAGTTAGACCGAAATTTCTTAGGGCTAATTTACCACGAATGCGGTATGCAATAAATAAAGCGTTCTTTCTAGAGTAAATTTATTTTGAACTGAACAATATTTGGGTTCACCCGTGAGGTGAACTTATGAATTCACCTCTTTCCTTATTTTAATTATATTGCCATAAATATTAATGTCACATAAATAAATAAATTATAAATTACAAAAGAAGTAAACTTTAAATCATAAACTCTAAATTCGAACCCTAAACCCAAATCTTAGATTTTTAATTTTAAACCATACCCTAAACCCAAACATATACCCTAAACCCAAACATATACCCTATGTCTTAAATCTAAATTTAAATCCTAAACTCAAACCATAAACCCTAAACCCAAATTCTAAGCCCTAAACCCAAACTCTAAACGCTAAATCCTAAACCTTAAACCTAAAATGTAAATCATAAACCCAAATTTTTCAAATACCTTTGGGTTAATGATCATCAAATACATTTTAGTGTATAGAATTCAGGTTTATGGTTTACAGTTTGGGTTTAAGGTTTAGGATTTAGGATTTAGAGTTTGGGTTTAGGGTTTAGTGTTTGGGTTTAGGGTTTATGGTTTGGGTTTAGGGTATAGGATTTAAATTTAGAATTTAGGGTATATAGTTTGGCTTTAGGGTATAGGTTTGGATTTAGGATTTAGGGTTTGGTTTAAAATTTAAAATCTAAAATTTGGATTTAGGATTTGAATTTAGAGTTTATGATTTAAAATTTACTTTTTTGTAATTTATAATTTATTTATAATGTGATATTAATATTTATGGCAATTTGATTGAAATAAAGAAAGAGGTGAATTTATAAGTTTACCCTAGGGATAAACCTAAGTATTGTTCTTTTGAACTCCCATTAAACTACTATCACGTACTTTATAATAATAGGAAGAATCTAAGAGCATTTCCAGCAAAGTATTAGGAAGGTTCTTAGTATTTAAGAAAAGAAATAAAATAAAAAATTATGAGAGAGAATGACAAAAAACTCTAGTTTCAGAGGTTTTAGAAACTCACAATATCCTCAAGAGACACATCTATCTTATTAAAACAGAAACATTCTGTTGGACCTAACATTTATTTTGTAAGTTTTTAAATTAAATACATCTTTATATTTTATAGTTAAACATACATTAAATCACTAATGTTCATTTCTTTATACTACTATCCATGTTTCCAAACAATATACTTATTTCTTTGTAATACTATCAATGTTTCCAAACAATATATTTATTTCTTTATACTACTATCAATGTTTCCAAACAATATATTTTTTATACTACTATCAATGTTTCTAAATAATACAATAATTAATCTTAGTTATTTTATATCTATCATTTTCTCTTTAAAATTTTGTAGAAACGTCATAATTTCATAAATTGCAAAATATTGAACTTTAAAATTTCGATTATAAGATTACAAATTATGAAACTATTACAATTTAAATCCAATTAGATTACATATCGGTCATCCATCAGTTCAATCGGTTAGTCTCGGGTTTTAGTGATTTTTTAATATGAATATTTTAAAAACATAAATTGAATTGTCAGATCTCCGGATTAACCTATATTAAATTATTAGTAAAAAATTTCATCGTAAAATATCTCGCGCTTCAAAAGCGCGGGTCAAAATCTAGTATCATTGTATAAGAGGAAACTAAAACTTTATTGGCTTAGGAAAAATAAAATATGATGTAATAATTATAATATATACTAATATTTTTTTCTTTTTATTGGAGGTGTTCTTAGAAGCGAAATCCCATTTTTAGTTATATTACGCTATATGTGGATCCCATATGCCCACGAGGCGATGACCAATATATATATGTATATATATATGTGTATATATAATTAATAATACTATCACTTGAATATATGTATAATTATACATATATAATAAGATTTGGAACTAACATTCAAGTTATTCTCAAAGTCAAACAAATGAAAAGTAATAACTAATTGGTGCAGACGGGGAGGCCAAGGTGGCAAAGGAGAGGATCGAGGCAGTGGAGCCGGAGAAGAACTTGATCACGTTCAGGGTTATAGAAGGTGATCTGATGTAAGAGTACAAAAGCTTCTTGCTCACGATTTCAGGTGACCCCTAAGCATGGAGGGGCGGGGAGTATTGTGCATTGGCACCTTGAGTACGAGAAGATTAGCGAGGAGGTTGCTCATCCCGAGACTCTCCTCCAGTTCTGTGTTGAAGTCTCCAAAGAGATCGACGAACATCTCTTATCTGAGGAATAGAGGAGAGTACCCCTCGTGTGATAATCCTATCAGTATTTGTATGTGTGGTTTGAACATTTCGATTTCTGTTTTTGAAAAGTTCGTTAATTAATGTGCGTAAAATATATGAGTGAGAAGAAAAAGTGCTATACTATATAATAAGATTTATTATATATATATGTGAATTCTGTTACTTACTATGTGTAAGCATGTGATATGTGTTTGGATCAATAAGCCTCGTTTTCTGCTTTGATAGTTTCATATATTCAATTTATCAGTAACTGAAAGTTGAATGATTTCCCTTGAGGGATATGATCTTATTTACAGTCAAGACTATTACAACTTTACAGGTGACAATATTGTATAATATCTAGCTATACAAGCAACAGAATCTTAGATTCTATCATCCTTCCGCAGTCGCATCGTAGGACTTGATGACGGTGAGGCTGGATCGGAAATCATTGAACAAAGCTGGTAGGCAAGCTTTTTGTAAATATGTCGGCAAACTGATGGGAGATGGAACATGGAGAACTCAGAACTTATTTCATTGCAACCTTCTCACGAACAAAATGAATGTCAATTTCCACGTGTTTTGTTCTCTGGTGTGTAACTGGATTATGTGAGAGGTAAACAGAGCTGATGTTGTCGCAATAGACCAATGCCGCCTTCTTAATAGGACATCCGAGTTCAAGAAGTAAATTTTGTATCCAACAAAGTTCTGCAACCACGTTAGCTACTTCTTTATACTCCGCTTTCACTACAAAAAAAATTCTACACTGATACAGGGGTGGGCGTTCGGATACCCGTTCGGGTTCGGATCGGGTATTTCGGATTTTCGGGTATTTCGGTATAGGAGTATAAAACCCGTTCGGGTATTTCTGTACTTCGGGTCGGGTTCGGGTATTTTTAGTTCGGGTTCGGTTATTTCGGGTCGGGTTTTCGGATATTTAGATTTTGCAAAAAAAAATTAACTTTTTTATTTCTCAAGTTTTTTTCTTTTAAAAAATATAAATTTTACTTAACTGATATTTTATTTTTAATACATTGAATGATTTGAAGATAAAATCTTAAAAATAAAATACACTAATTTGATTATTGTTTTAAAATTTTAGCTGTAGCTTTTGTTAATGCATAAAACTAAAATTTGGACATGCATTTTAAGCATTTTAAGTGAGCAAAAAATCACTTTTCTTGCAATTATATGTATATTATCTAATTTTAAACCATGTGTATAATTAATATAAGTATTTTGAATAAAATTAGAGAAGTAAACTATGAATATATGGTTAATAGTACATAAGTTCGGTTATTTTCGGATATCCATTCGGGTTCGGGTATTACCCGTTCGTGTTCGGATATCTAATCTCTCATAATTCAATATCCGTTCGGGTATTTTGCTACTTCGGTTCGGATTTCGGTTCGGGTTTTTTGGGTCGGGTTCGGGTGCCACTTCGGGTATTGGGTAAAGTGCCCACCCCTAGATATATAGCAGATTGTTATAGCACTTGTTACTCAACTGTTATTTTAGATGACTTAAAAATTTCCGAATTATGTAATAGCGTTAAGTGAGTGAGAAGATAAAATTACAGATTCTGCCAGTACTTAGCGGGAAATTAGATTTATGCGCCAAATACATTATTTAAGCATCTTCAGTAAGGCTATCAAAGACATATAATAGCATTTTTCTAATGTTAAGAAAATCTATTGAAACTCCTAAATCCTAAACTCTAAAAACAATCCTTTAAACTCTATATTTTTCATATTATAACTCAAATCTTAAACTTAAATTCCAAATTTAATATTCTTAATCTTAAACTATAGTTTCTAAACATAAATCTTAAATCAAATCCAAAATCATACGCGAAAGGAAATGTGTAAGTTGAAACCCTAAAATTATCTTTAAACCATAAACTCTAAACACAAACTTTAAAACTCTTATAATTTCACACTATAATCTTAAACTTAAACTCAAAATTTAATATTCTCAGTCTTAATCTATAACTTCCAAACAAATAATTAAATCTTAAATTTTATATCTAACACAATTCGTAATTTCCAAAGTTCTTTAGTTTGATAACTTTAACTTAATAACTAAAATCTAAACTCCAAACAATATTTCCTAAACCCCAAATATACGTCAGACCCTATTGTACCATACATTATAAATCTACACACATAAACTATAAATCTAATTTTCCAAATTTTATTCTCAAATTTCACTCTAAATTAAACATAAACTCTATTTTTTATAGAAAAATTGATATAATGAATATTTCTGTTTTAGACACTTCAATATCAAAAATTAAAATTTTAAACTCTAAACTCTATTTCATAAACTCTTAACTCTATTTTCTAATGCCTAAATACCAATCACAAAGTTTCAATTAAAAAATTTAAATCAAAATTAATTTTTAACTTGTGAAATCTAAATCTTAGATTTTTCCAAATTAATTTTTATTTTCAGAAATTTATCATAATTATTTATATATTAAACACACAAAAATGAATTAGAATACAATGGATACAAAGAAACAATTACAAAATATCTGATTGGTTAAGATAATGTGGCTAATCAAGTTTTAGAAAACAAAAATGTGGCCAATCAGGTTAAAGAGTGCAGATCATTCATTGTGTAACCACAACTATCGATGAAAGTTAATCTAACAGACACAAACGCAGAAGGATTAAAATCACATTTTTTTTCTTCTATCTTCTCCTTCCTCTCTTCCCTCTTACTGTGAAAAATCATTCTCTTCTTTTTTTCTTTCTCTCAGTTGACTCGCTTCATCCCTCTGTCATTCTCTTCTTTTTCTCATTATGCAGTTTTCTTAAATCTAATTTCTCAGCTCTCTATTTTTTTTTCAGAACGAAATGCGTTTCCCTACTATGAAGTTTATCTCGTCTCGAGCTCCGGAAGCTTACCAGAGAGATTTCTGATTCATCTCGCCTGTACTCTCTCTCTCTCTCTCTCTCTCTCTCTCTCTCTCTCTCTCTCTCTCTCTCTCTCTCTCTCTCTCTCTCTCTCCCTCTCTCTCTCTGTCACTCTCTATCTCTGTTTCTCTCTCAGTTTCTCTGTCTCGCTCTCTCTTCTCTGTTTGTTATCTCTGTTTCTCTCTCTATTTATATCTGTTACATCTGTGTGTCATAAATCTCTGATGTACCAGTAAAATGCCCAGCACTCGTGGGTCGGACGTAGATTGAAGAAGTCTCTATACGGTTTGAAGCATGCTCCAAGGCAGTGGTACAAACGGTTTGATTCATATATTATGAAGATAGGCTATCAAAGGTGCGAGTACGATTGTTGTGTGTATGTCAAGTCCCTTGACCATTCTCCCATATTCCTGCTGTTATATGTTGATGATATGCTCATTGCTGCAAACGATATGGATGACATAAATCGTTTGAAAGGGTTACTGGGACAAGAGTTTGAAATGAAGGATCTTGGTGCTGCAAAGAAGATCCTTGGAATGGAGATTCGCAGGGATAGAAGCTCTAAGAGGTTATGGCTTTCTCAGAAGAGCTACATTGAAAAGGTGTAACGTTTTGATATGTCGAAGTCAAAGCCAGTCTCTACGCCATTGGCGAAGCACTTCATACTTACAGCAGAGCAAAATCCAAAGTCTGCTTTAGAACTCATGGATATGGCGGAGGTTCCTTATACTAGCGCAGTTGGTTGTTTGATGTATGCAATGGTGTGTACAAGGCCGGATCTAGCACAATCAGTTAGTACATGTCGAATCCTCGGAGGAGACATTGGGATGCTGTGAAGTGGATCCTAAGATACTTGCAAGGTACAAGTGACTATGGGCTTATGTTTGGTGGAGAAGTGCAGGATTCAGTTATTAGGTTCGTGGATTCAGATTATGGCGGAGACCTTGATAATAGCATGTCAACTACGGGGTATGTATTTACTCTTGCAGGAGCACCTATATGTTGGAGATCGGTATAACAAGGTATTGTAGCGATGTCAACCATTGAAGCTGAATACATGGCACTTGGAGAAGCATCTAAGGAAGCAGTATGGGTACAAGGATTTGTATCCGAGTTGGGTGTTGATCAAGAAGGTATTCAGCTACACTGTGGTAGTCAAAGTGCATTATTCTTGGTTAAGAATCAAGTGTATCATGGAAGGACGAAGCACATACGTATAAGGTTTCACAAGATAAGGGTGTTAGCAGCTTCTGGAGAAGTCTTATTATTAGAGAAG
The DNA here is from genome assembly GCA_019706035.1 of Raphanus raphanistrum subsp. raphanistrum. Lineage (NCBI taxonomy): Eukaryota > Viridiplantae > Streptophyta > Magnoliopsida > Brassicales > Brassicaceae > Raphanus > Raphanus raphanistrum. The sequence continues at coordinate 41,726,567 of CM033981.1, read as the reverse complement.
GTGCATACGTCGGAGAATCCAGCTGACATGTTGACCAAGCCTGCTACAACGGAGAAGTTCAAGCATTTCTTGGATCTGCTCCGTGTTTGCCAATGCTAAGAAGTAATGGAGGTTCCCCCCAGAAGATAGACGGGATAAAGAGTTTTGTAGAGATTTTTCGTCAAGGTGGTGTTTGTTGCATCTGTGTATCTTAAATCTCTGATTTACCAGTAAAATGCCCAGCACTCATGTTACAGGATGCCTTTTCGGTTTAGGAAAATTACTATTTCTATTGGGAAAAGGAAATCGGTTTTTTTTTGAGGCTGTATAAATATGAGTCTAAAGGTTTGTAAATTATTATCACATCATTAATAAGAAACCCTAAACGGGTATTTGCCTCAATACGTTTTCTTCTCTATTCTTCTTCTAACCTAACAACGGCTGTTCACAACAATATCTCTCTGTTGAATCTATTTTTTTTGTTCTTGGCAGCTTCGATTCACGGTATACCAGAGACCAAGGCTTGGATCTGAGAACACGACGGAGCTGAGCATGACAACCATAGCACAACAAGATGAAGCGGAGATGAGTTGCAGACTTGTGCTCGAGCTTGATTTTGTGAGGAAGAAGAAGGTGTCAGAGTTCTCGAGGAAGTTAACATAATACTTTATTTTTAAAATTAGTTATTCTCTTTCAAATTTTATTTAAAATATTCTAAAATCAAAATTTTATTTAATATCACAGTTAAAATTATTATACTATTTTAACTAAAACTGTAATTATTTATAAATCATCCAATTATATATTATAATTTTGAAGCTCAAAATAATTATATTTTAGTTTCTTAACAATGTATTATTTTCATATTTTTTAATATTTTAGTTTTAATAAGCTAGTTAATATTAAATCTTAAACTGTTATACTTTTTTATCAAAACATAATTATTTTAAAATCATCCAAAGTTAGATATATATATATATATATATATATATATATATATCATTATAAATCTCTATATATGTATATTTAAAATATTTTTATTATATTTTGAATAATATATATATATAACTTAATTTTAAAATTAATACTTTGAATTATAAAATTAAATAGTAATATAATTTATTTTTAATTTTTACAGTACTTTGGACCACTTATTATTCACTTTCACCATTCAAACATATATTTTGAAACGCTATATCCGATTTATCCACACTTCTATCATTCGATCCACTCTTGTTCCATTCGATCCACTCTTGTTCTATTCGATCCGTTCGATCTGCTAGATCCGCTTTTCCCTTTCGGAGAATGAATCATTTATACCCTACCACAGTACCACTGAGTTCTGCCTATAAAGACACTGCTGATTAATTCTTCATTTTCGCTAGGTAATGGCCCTCACAGCGAACCACATCGCCAAAATAAAGCTAAAATACAATAAGTAGATGAGATACATAATTTCGAGGTTGACCGCTCAATATGTATATGTTTTTTTATTTAGACACGACACTTATTTTGGGACTTATTTTCATTTTTCAGAAGCACTTGGTCTTATTATTACCACTTGAAATAGTAAGACGAAAAGCCATGACAAATGATACTAAAGTTGAATACCATGTTTTTCTTTGGTGAAATTGCGTCGAAAGTCAAACTGACTGCTTTCTTTTGCATGTTCTTTTTCCATTTGTCGGTTTAATGCATGTTCTGTTCAATTTCATGTTTAGAGTGAAACAATCATATGGGTTGTAAGCGGGAAAATAGTCATTTCATACATAACATGATATGTTCAATTCATATCTGACTTATATGGCAGTACAAAACATATCTGAATTTTCAAATTTTCAAATAACATATCCAATGTTTATTTTTTTAGCAAAATCATACACCATTTGCCACATCAGCTACCATGTCATCTAACTTACTGACGTGGATGTTATGTCAGCTAATTTTGCTGATGAAAATACCACGTATATAATTTTTTATAGAAAAGACTAAATAGTCGTTTAAAAAACTATTTTTTAGAGAATGTAAAATTTTATAAATTTTTATTATTTAGTAAAATTAACAAAATATTAGTTAAATAATTAAATTTTAAATTTATATAAAAGATATATTCGTAAATGTTTTGATCTTATCATAAACCGTCTTTATAAAATTATTAATCATGGTTGTGTTTACATTTTATAAATGGAGATGGAGGTGGAGATTTTGGATCTGAAAATCCCGCCTAAACACACAATGATTAATCGAGAGTAATACTAGTATTGAATTTGAATCACTACAACACGTACATTAATTTTTATAAGGATGGCTTGTCATATGACCGAAACATTTATGAATATATCTCTTATATAAGATTAAATTTTAATTGTTTAATTATTTTTTGTTAATTTTACTAAATAATAAAAAATTATAAAATTTTACATTTTCTGAATTTTTTTTTGTAAAACGATTAGTTAGTTTTTTCAAAACAAATGTACATGTAAGATCATCATCAGCAGAATTAACTAACGTAGTATCTACCTCAGCAAATTAGATAACGTGGCTATTGGTGTAATGATATTGTTATCAATAAAACAATATACACAGGACTTAGAATACGTAAAACCTAGTACTATAGGTTTATAATAAGATATAATTTTCATCTTTAAAAAAGAAAATCGTTTTCTTGTGAAGAGAATAATACTTAAAAAGCACCGTAAAATATACAGACTTTATGTTTTCACATTGCAAATTCGTGATCCTCAACAGCCATTTATAAAGATCTTTGTGACCTGTCCCGGAATAAGCTGGCCTCTCTCGCTCAGCCTTGCAATTACACAGGTTTTATTGACAACTTGACACATTTAGATCTGGTTTAGAGGGTCTATTTCATCAAAATCAAACGGTTACCAAGAGTCAGTTTCTTGGAAACATTTTGTCTCCTCACTCCTGAAAGAGCTTAAAAGCCTAAGAGCAACTCCATCGGAAGTGCCTAGGTGTGGTTCTTACCAAATAAATGGAAAAAATAAAAGAAAAAGAAAAGAAAAGGAGAAAGACCGCTCTTTAAAATGGAATTTTTGGGAGTGGTAAGGATCCATACGTGGCAGTCTTCTATTGGACAGTCAAGGTAAGTCTCTCTCTCCTTCACAAAATTCCTCTTTCTTTTCTTTTCTTTTCTTTTCTTCCTCCTTCGATCTCTTCCTCTCTCTCTCTCGCAATGGAGGATGAAAAAATTATATAAATTAACAGGGGTTTTAAAGCTTTCAAATCACATAATTAAATATTAATTTATTCTTAAGCACCCATTAGAAGTTTTAATGAATGGAGGTGGTCTAAGTTTGTACTAGGATTTTTGTCTCTGTTATTTGTTTAAATAAATAAATAAATAAGTTTTATAAAGCAATTACAAATGCGTTAGTGCATATAACATGAGAAAGGAATGGAGTTAACCGTATGATTATTATGATAAAATAATCTAACCGTATAACTAATGATTGAAAAAATTACATCTAGGATCACTTTTGCATTTTATAATAGCATCATGGGTCACTTTGTTCTACATACAATTTTTTAAAACTATTTGCTTAATTTCCTTTCTTTTCTTCTTCTTTATCATTATAACATTAAATTTACAGTTTTTTCTTGGACTCTGTTTTTTTCACCATTGATTCAAAATTTGAAACTCTCAACCATCACCTCCACCATAGGAAGTCCTAGATTCTCCATTTCCGATGACTTCTATGCGTTTTTTATCTCATCCCCCTCTCTTATTTGCTCAATAACCAAGACACTGGGTTCCCTTTGTAAAGCTCCGTGGTCCCTCACCGCCAACTTTACACTGCGAAATCCTTTTCTTAGAGCTGTTGCTTTGTCTCTCTGTTCTTTTTACGAAAAACGTTCCACAAATCAGATAACAAAAAAATCAAAATTTTAAATACACAATCGTGAATTAGGATTGAAATCTATGAGATCTGGACAAAATTAAATACTAATTTATTTTTAGGTACCCATTAGGAGTTCTAATGGATGGAGGTGGTCTAAGTTTGTACTAGGATTTTTGTCTCTGTTATTTGTTTAAATAAATAAATAAATAAGTTTTATAAAGCAATTACAAATGCGTTAGTGCATATAACATGAGAAAGGAATGGAGTTAACCGTACGATTATTATGATAAAATAATCTAACCGTATAATTAATGATTTCTCGCTAAACATGTGTTAGAGCACCAGCATCGCTATAGTCTCTTTAAGTGTACACTAGACTTCTATCCGCGCACTTGCGCAGATAACTTTTTGTTATAGTTATAAATTTATAGATATGAAAAGAAGTATGATGTTGTGTTATATATTGCATGTGCAAAAAAGAGTTATAGTTTATTTTGGTACTCAAAAACATTATAGACCTACAAGATTGTTATTAATAAAAACATTTAAACTGTATACTACGTATTTATGACGTGAGGAAATTATATAAATAGTGTTGATATTAAAGTTGCTGTATATCATATATTTCAGAAACAATGTTTATATAAGTTACATAATTAATAAAGCTTTCATATAATCTAAACATTAATTTGATTTACAGGGTTCATAGTATATTGATTTTAGTTGAGTTTAAATATATAGATGTACATGAAAAATGTTTGCTTAATATAATGCCCTAAAATAATTGAACACCATACGATAAATTAAAGTTTCATGATTGTTTGAATAAAGTAATATAATTATATTGCACTAAAATTTAGATATTTTAGTTTAAAAACCCTATTTTTAAGTCAGAAAATATTTGTTATCATACAAAAAAATATTTATATTATTTAGAAAATAGTGAAATTTAGAATTCTATTCTTGTTATATATATATATATATATTGTTAGGAGATTGTAATTTTTCTGTTTGTTATTGATTTTTAGTAAGTAAAATAACTAATAGAATTATTTTTAAATATCTACTATAAATCTAGTTTGTTATGCTACTAATGTGATATATGCAAGCCAATTTTTTACATAATAGTAACTACTTTCTTAGTTATTTAATATATAATTATTATATTATTATTTCATAATATGCAGAAAAACATCAAATAAGTACTAAATATAAAATCTTTATTCTGCACAAAACGCAAATCTTAATCTAAGTATGTATCTCTTTAATAATTTTAAATATTAAATATTTCTAAATCTCATGCCAAAACAAAAGAACAAAATGAGAATAAATTCTAAAATCAATATTTTTATCGAGTAATAACCAAATAGTAAGTAAGAGATTCTTGGCCTAAATGTCAGGTTCTTATAAGATAAGTGGTTTTTTGACCTAAAATATTTTTTAAAATGAGATCAGCTCATCAGTAAAAAATTTTGTGATTAACAAAAAAAGTTTTTAAAAAATTGTTTAATGGCCAAAAATATTAATTCAATCAAAATATAAATTTTATATTTTTACATACAATATTTTTTAAATGATTTTCATAAAAAATCACCATGCGAAAGATGTAGCTCTTATCCTAGTATGTTATTATTTATTTTTTTTTACGACGTTTTTGTCTTTTTATTAAATTGGTTTTCGGATTTGTTGCAAAGATCAAACCCTATATTTGTTAGATTCAGGTTTATTAAGGACTTCCAACCTAAAATCAACTAGATTTCTGATCCGTGCGCCCGCACGGGTGTTCTATTTAACTTATATATTATTTAATTCTTTTCAATATGATTTAATATATGTTTCTAAAAAAATTACCAATATTAAATATTTTTAATATTTCCTCTATTTTATAATAACTGTCATTCTAATATTTTTTCTTATTACACAAAAAGTGTCACTTTACAATTTCAATGCAAATTATACTTACTTTCATTTGAAAATTAATTGCAAACTGCATTGATTTTATAAATAATATTATTTATTTCAAATACTATTGGTCAAAGAGATGTACTTAATAACAACTTACATATATTTCTGTCATTTTCTTAATTTGTGTTATTTTACTTTTATATTTTGAGATTTTTTTTTTTAAAAATATATATATATATATATATATATATATATATATATGAATTTAAAATAGATTATCTGAACCTGATTCAATCCCGCAAATATCTGAACCGAATCCAAACCAAAATTTATTTAAATGCCCAAATAAAATTGAAATCTTTAACCCCGAAATCCGAAATCTTCGGAGCATCTACTCCTCCATCAAACAAAAATAATATGAAATGATAATTATAACTTGAGCTGGATCGTTTAAATAATATTGATAACTAAAATAATAATCATTGGTTTGAAAAAAAAAGTTTGCTGTTAAATAATATAATAACCAGGATATTCGTTTAAATAATCATTATTGATATCAATATTTTGAAAATAACATAGTGATTTACAATGCTTACATATTTGGTTTTCTAATTTATGATGTTTACTATTTTTTAATAAAAAAAACATATACGCAAGATATTTGGCGGCATAGCCGCATAGTTAATATTTTTATTTATTTTGAACTTTCGTTTAGGTAAGAAATATATAAGACCAGCTACCTTCATCATTATATAGGTAAATATAAAATATGATATAATATCACCAAATTAATTACTATTAATCATTATATAGATAACAGGCTTTATAGATATTAAAGGCCATCTCGCGAGATTATAATCTTTAGTTAAGATTTAGTGGGAAAAAATAGGCTGGTTTAATATTGTATAAAACGACGTAGTTTTAAGATAATGGCATAGACTTGTAATTTTTGTGTAAAATTAAGGGTTACTTACTATTTGTACTTCAGTTTTAATAGACTAGATTGGTAATTAGTGGATTGACCATAACCATTTATATATTACTTAGGGGGATGTATTCAATTTAACATTTGATGTGATTTGATTTTTAATGGAGTTTTTGATGATTTTAATAAGTTGCAGAGATTTAGGTGATTTTTGTTAAACTACTCTAGAATATCACCTAAAACAATGAGATTTGAGTTTTATTTTTTTTTAATTAAGAAACTCCACCCAAACACCCTAAAATCACCTCAAAACTTTAAAATCCCACAACTTAAAATATGTTTAATAACAATGGATTTCAGAGTACTTTACGAAATGTCAAGTTCAATAACAGTGAATTTTAAATGAGTTTTTAAAATTCATGTTTGAATAACAGTGGATTTGACATTTTAATACAAATCACCTGAAACTCTCGGTTGAATACACCCCCCCCTTAATATCCCTTAGAATTCCCGATGTGGTAATATCCATAATACCCCTTCTCGAGATGATGAATCTTATCGACCAAAAATCTCGGAACTTTAAGACATGTATACTCGGTCGAGCGAGTTAATTATAACCTTTTATATCTGGTCGGGCAGGGTTAATTACGATCTATAAACTTGGCCGGGAAGGGTTAATCTTATATATTAAAAGAGAAGTCATGACTTCTCATTGATGTGTGATATTTTAAAAAATGAACTACTTACTAGACTTGGTGACATAACATTTATCAATCATTAATATCAACTGATCATGGATTATTAAATGTAAAAACATACACGTTTTCTATTATATGTTATCCAAATCAAAATGAACTATTATCATCATCACATATATAATACATGAATGACAAACAAAAACTAAAACATATAACGATAAATCAATATGTGAACGTAATAACATGAATCAATCGAAGTTTTTTCTTTGAAAGACATTGATCTATAACATATGAAACATTCAACAGTGCTATTGTTACTCAATATCGTTAATCAATGGTTTCTCAATGAAAAGGATTAGTGATGATCTATAACTCCATGTATATTCTGATAATGAAGTTCGCGACAAGGTTTGAGAATAACAGAGTTCTTCTCATGTTATAATCAACTCAGAGTTCATTCTTTGTATTCTGCAGTCAATGAAACAAAAGACAATATTTATGAAAAGGCCGCTTTATACAATTATGTCTATAGTTGTTGTCCAATCTTTTAATGAAGATTAATTGATCATAAGCTCTGAATATATGTTCATAAATTACTGGTGAAATTGATCGACTTGGAGAAGATGAAGTTATGTCATTTTTACGTCATTAAAATTTAAATTATATTATTAAACAATACCATCACTATATTTTCGGGATTTTATAGTAGATAGAATATTCAGATATGACCAGTGTTTTTATCATTTAGTTTAATCGATTGTATTTCGTGATTTTATTTTCGGTTTGGTCTATAACTTTTTATTTCAAAAATGAATTTTCGTTTGGGTAAAAACATTTGTCGAAATAAAGAAATAACTATTTCTTGATAACCAAGCATAATCATAAATTCAAAGATCTTCTGATTCCTTTCAACTAATCCACGCAAAATCAAAGGTATCTAAACAGTATTTTCCAAAAATATTGTTTATGTTTTATAGCTTGCCGTTAACTACTCACCTAAATTACTGCATATTTCCATAACAACTACAAACAGAATTTCATATCTTTTATTCCATATCGAAATCCACAATAAATGAGAGATATTAACAACCGAATCATAATTAATCCATAAATCCAAGGTATTAATAATAGATCTCAAAGAATATACTCTCTTCAATACCCTAAAACTTAAGCAACTATATATATACCGATGTTAATACACTATTTTCTACATCACCTAAAAGTTTCTTCAACCATGTCTACAAATAAGACTGCTTCTATGCTTACCGCCATCAAGCCCTACAAACAGGGTTGGCGCATCCAAGTAAAGCTACTTCATTCCTGGAGACAGAAGACCAACTACGGCGGAGACACTCTTGAGTTGATCTTCGCAGATGAAAGAGTGAGGGATTTATGCTTATATATAAATTTTTTATCATTAGAGTTACCTAATCCTTTGTATTTTTTTTTTCTTTCAGGGGGATAAAATCCTCTGTTCGTGTAAGAGGGCCTATATTCAACGTACTCAAAGCAGGTTGAGGCTCGGTGAATGGCGTCATTTAGAGACGTTTTCTGTCTCTCAAGCAGTTGGTCAGTATCGGCCAACAGACCATACCTTCAAGATGTCCATCACCGAGGACACTTCCATAACAGAGAGTGATTATGTGTGCGATGATAACTTTCTGCGGTTAGCCAGTTTTGAGGAGATTGGAAATGGAACCCTCAACACTTCTTTCCTAATTGGTACGTGTATAAATCATATATTTATATAGTGCCAAACAGATATGCTAATATGAAACTTTCATTATTCAGATGTCCTTGGTCAAGTGATAAGTCTTAAAGACGTCCAAACTGTCCAAGTAGCCGGGAAAGATAAGAAGAAAGTTGAATTCCGATTGCTTGACCTCAAGTTAGTCAAATCTCTTCTATCCGTAATTTTTTATATAATAGATAGATCTTATATATTTTCATTCTAACTCTATATTACTGACTTCTAATTTCAGCGGCCAGAGCATTGCCTGTTGTTTGTGGGGCAAATATGCCCAACAGCTTGAGGAGTATCTCCAAGCACACGCTGATCCTAATATGGTTATCTTGCTCCGATTTGCGAAAATCAGTTTTTACAAAGGTCACAAAAAAAAAACGAATTATGCATATGTTATTCTGTTTGTACTGGTTTATATTTCTAGAGGTTATAAAGTGTTTATCCAATGCTTATGTTTTACAGGAGAATTTCAAGTAACCAATGCATTTGATGCATCTCTTCTCCAATTCAATCCTGAATTGCCTGAAACTCTTGCTTTAAAAGAGAGGCAAGATTCTTAAATAGTTTACACAACCGTTTCATAGCCATTATATAATATCATAAATTGATTTATACTTGGTTTTTAATTTTTTCAGTGTCTCTTCTGATGAGTTTGCTCTTGCGCTGCCTGATATAAAGAAAGAAAAGCGTCTGATTAAAGACCAAACAGAGCATTGGAACAATGTGGAGATTAAAGCTATCTCCGAAATGATGACGGCAACATTGGTTTTGTTCTTAAAACTTTCATTTCATATATTACTTTCATTTCATATATTACAGAATCGACTCTATGTTTCATATCTAAGACCTATCTTTTTCTTTGCGTTTTAAGGAGGAGGATTTCAAGATCATCTGCTCGATCGAATCAATTGATACAGATTGGAGCTGGTTTTACTTTGGCCATAACAGTTGTAAGAGCAAAGCCATAATCATGAAAGATAAGGAAGGTGGATATTTGTATTCCAATGAGAAGCCATTGTTCCGGTGCACATCGTGTCATGCTAGGATCACCACTGTAGCACCAAAGTGAGTTCAGAACTATTTTTTTTTGCAGTTATCCGTTATGTTTTATTGGATTTTTAGTTGAGCCGAAATTTTTTTTATCTTCCTAAACAGATACAAGCTGCATCTGGTTGTGAAAGATAACACAAGTACTTGCAAACTGATCATGCTTGATTCTGTTGGTCAACTCATTGTCGGATGTGAAGCTATTGAACTTTGGAATGGCTCCTATGATGAGGTTACTATTTTGATTCTGAGAATTACACTGGTTTGCATTTAAACACTAAAACTTTCTTTTATATACATTGCTTATGCAGATTGAAGATCCAACAGATTTGCCTCAACCTATTAAAGATTTAGTTGGTAAATCTTTTTGTTTTGGTGTTACTCTTGGCTCTGAAAATGTTTCAAAAGGAACAGAAACTTTTCTGGTTTCACAAGTTTGTTCTGGGGATAAGATTCTTCAGATTGAGTCTAATTCTGAGCCCATAACTCATGTTACCGATGGTTCATCCATCATGTCTGGTGGAGAGGTAAAATTTTAAAACTTCAAATAGTGTTTATAAAGTTTTTGTTCTTTTGGTTATTGTATAATTTGGTTAGCTTTATTCATTTCATTTTGTTTGTGGACATTATGATTAGGTTTCTGTATCTGAAAAGAATAGTCAGAATTCATCAGAAGGAACCTCCACCCCATTCTCAAAACGCAAAGAATCAGAGCAGCTCGATCAGAATTCGACTTCAAAGAAAATATGTTCCAAGATGGTCAAGATCGAGAAGATTAAAGATGATTAGCTTGAGGTAGAAGGTGTCAGGCGATGGGGATTAGTTCATCTTTCTTGGTTTTTCATGTTTCTTTGTTATTTGTTTAATTGTTCTGGTGTTTTAATAATGTCTGTTGTGCTTTTAAACAGACTATTTTTTTAGATTTCAAGAACTTAATAATAATTGGTTTTGGTTTTCTTCAATAAATTGCATATGTTCCTTATCTAACAAACAACCAAATTTTTCGAACCTTTTAAAAAGTAACTTCTCATCTAACCAAACCACCTAAATATTCTATCGAACCATTTAAAAATTAACTTCTTATCTAACCAAACCACCTAAATATTCTATAAGACTTATTAGTTCTGCGATACTAACCTCGGTAGAAAAATACTCAGAAGGAAGAAAAATGGCTTCGTTTGGCTCAAGTCTTTCATATAATTCATTGATGTCAATATCATTCCTGAAACAAATAAGAAAACTGTCGTTAAAAATGATGAATATTTAATAAAGGTATTAACATAAATATTTTATTTTACACCATTTTATACCAATTATTTAACACACAATCTAATAATATCCCGGAATATTTAACACATTATTATTGAGGTAGTTTGTTTTGGAATAATTTCGGATATGAATATGTTTAATTAAGTTTTATTTAAGTTAATTTATTCCGCCTCTAACAAGAAATTCTAGATTGTAGCAACTAAATATTTTGCTATCCTTAAGAGAAATAAAACTCAATGCACACGAGATTTAGGTTCTCATTTGCTAGCTTATCTCAAACCTTCTCTCTATCACTGTCTTTGATTTACAGAAAACAAGGAGCAGAGATATTTTTCAGTACTGTGGATTGAGAAACCTGACCAGGTTAATTATTTTAAACATGAGCAGTATGATATATATATAGATGTTGTGTGAAACTAATACAGCTTGCAGACATAATGAAACGGAAACCAAATGCCCCCTCTATTCAAATGGTGAACTCAACCAAAGGAACAGAGAGGAAAGCAAGAAGAAAACATAACGATGGCAAACCTTCAGATGTTCAAACCAAGCTTGATAGAAAACGTGCAATCAGTTTGGATATCCCTTTACCTTCTGTTTTCAAGAGATTATACGAAGGTGTTGGACACATTCCAGTTCGTGCCGTTCCAAGTCCTGCAAATCAAGGAAACTCTATCACTCCATGTACACCCACTAACAACAGGAATTGTTATAAAAGTATGTTTATCATAACGAAATGATCTTCTGATCATGTTACTCTTCAGAGAGTTCTCAAATATAAATAAATTTGATTACTATAGGTATGTATTGTGGGACTGGTCAACCTTCAACCGCAGCTGAACAGAGAAGTTGTGTAACATCTTTAGCAAGTAAGTTATATAAATATTTATTATGTTTAGTGTTAGCTGAAAGAGAATATTGTGACACAGTAGATTTTTGTTTTCTGTTTATTTACTAGACAAATCTGGAGTAAGAAAGAGACCACGGACTGGCTTGCAATTTGCATGTAATTCATCAAATTTTATGGATCGTCTGGAGGAAGATATATTTGAGGATACATTTCAAAGTGAACTCAGTGGTGATGATAGTGAAGAGGATTGGGATCCTTCAGCTTACGATTCTGACTTTGCAGGTTAGTTTATCTTATTTAAAAAATAGTTCTTTGGCTATATGTTTATTAACATTGTATTGTTTCTGATCCATGTAGATAAATTAGATGAAAATGTTCAAGCAAATTTAGTCTGTAGTTCTCAAGAAAACACAGATTCAGATTCAGATGGAGAAATAGAAGTACTTGACTCGACAGTAACTAAGGAGCAACCTAACGCACCTAATAACGCACCTAACAGGGACATAACTAAATCTCTGGCTAGGCTTTTTGAGGAAGCATGGCGTGCAACCGAAAAGTCAGCAAAAAAAACTGTACCTAAAGAAGAAGGTAATGGACCATAAAACCAGAAGATTGATATGTACAATTTTATAGACATTATACTGATTAAATGTCATCATTTACAGCTTATCTAGATGAAGGGGATGCTACTTACACATGTACTTACTGTGGAGCTATTATGTGGTTTGGTGAACGCTTAAATAGACGTCTCAAAACTCCCAATCCTAAGTTTGGTCTCTGTTGTATGCAAGGACAAGTGCAGTTACCACTACTCAAAGAACCACCAGAAGTCCTAAAGAATTTGCTGACTGGTGATGATAGACTAAGCAAGCATTTTCAGAGAAACACAAGAGCTTATAACATGGCGTTCTCATTCACTTCACTTGGTGGAAAGGTTGATAGATCTGTTAGAAAGGGAAAAGGTCCAAACATGTTGGTACTCCAAGGTGAGAATTACCATTTAATTGGTAGTTTACAACCACCAAATGGAAATGATGCTAAGTTCGGCCAGCTTTATATAGTCGACACTGAAAATGAAATCGAAAATCGAACAAATGCTTTGAGGTAATTGCAAGAATCTGTTTTTTTTCCGACCATATTTTGTTATTGTGGCTAATATCTGAATTTTTGTTTAATTTGCAGCAAGGGTGGGCAAACAAAATCTTATAAAAAAGGTGATGGACTTAAAAAGGAGATCATTGACCTTCTGATAAAGATGCTGAATGAGACCAACCCTTACGTTAAAAAGTTCAGATCAGCAAAGGATCGTTTCGCCATCAATCCTAATGACTCTTTTCATATGAGGATAGTCAGTGACAGAGTAAATGATGGAAGAACCTATGACACACCAACAGCCTCAGAAGTTGCTGCACTTATTCCTGGAGATTTTAATCTAGAGATGAGTAAAAGAGATATTGTTCTTCAACAGAAATCAGGCAAGTTGCTAAGGATTGATGAAATCTCCCCTTCATATCTGCCACTTCAGTATCCTCTTTTGTTCGTACATGGAGAGGATGGTTTCAGACTTGGGATAAAGAAAGGTGATAAAGCGAGTGAGAAGCTGAAGAAGAAAAATATCAGCATGAGGCAGTACTTCGCCTTTCGTTTGCATGAACGTAAGAATGAGGCTCATACTATCCTAGATTCAAGAAGGTTGTTTCAGCAGTTTGTTGTGGATGCCTACACAACTATAGAATCCAATCGTTTACGCTATCTGAGGACTCACCAGACGAGTTTGCGTTCTGATAGTTATGATTCAATCAAAGAATCAGAAAATGCTGGCAGGGTTGATATGGCTGAGCAAGGATCTTCGTTTCTCTTACCAGCTTCATTCACTGGTGGCCCTAGATATATGAAAAACCTCTATCTGGACGCGATGACTATATGTAAGCATTATGGTTTTCCCACCCTTTTCATCACTTTTACATGCAATCCTAAGTGGCCAGAGATCACAAGACATCTTAAGAGCCGAAAGTTAAAGGCAGAGGACAGATCAGACATCATTTGCAGGATGTTCAAAATGAAACTGGATTCATTGATGGATGATTTAACGAAGAAGCATATCCTGGGCAAAACTGTAGCATGTAATTTTTAAATTCTGCTCTTACGATCATATGCTTCTATTTCCACAAATATTTTCTAAACCAGTGTTTGTTGTCTTATGTTGCAGCTATGTATACAGTTGAGTTTCAGAAACGTGGTCTCCCCCATGCTCACATTCTCTTATTTATGCATGCTTCGGCCAAGCTTCCCACAACAGATGATATTGACAAGATCATTTCAGCTGAGATTCCTGATAAGTCTCAAGAACCAGAGCTGTACGAGATCGTTAAGGATATGATGATTCATGGACCATGTGGTGCTGCTAATATGAATTCTCCTTGCATGGAAAATGGGAAATGTTCGAAGCTTTTCCCGAAATCATTTGCTGATAAGACGACAGTGAGTAAAGAAGGATTTCCGATCTACCGTAGAAGAGAAATTACGGACCGTTATGTGGAGAAGAATGGGGTCAAGTGTGACAACAGATTTGTTATTCCTTATAACAAGAAACTATCTCTACGTTATCGTGCTCATATTAATGTAGAGTGGTGCAACCAAGCTGGTTCTATAAAGTACTTATTTAAGTACATTAATAAAGGAAGTGATCGTGTTACAGTAGCTGTGGAGCCACCAGATCACATGGTTGCAGAGGCACTTGGTATTCCAGTAGGAGAAGTGGACCAAAATAAGAGGAATGAATTCAAGGACTTCTTTGATTGCAGGTATATTTTTTTTTCTTTAGTTAACTACTCTTATTTAATTAGTTTTCATCAGTATATGATATAATATAAAAAACTAATGAAATCTGTTCTGTTTTGTATTGTAGATATGTTTCTTCGTGTGAAGGAGCATGGAGAATATTTCGGTTCCCTATTCATTATAGGTCTACTGCAGTCGAGAAGCTTAATTTCCATCTACCAGGCAAACAAAACATTATTTTCAGAAAGAACGACAAGCTCAAAACAGTGATCAGTCGTAAACTCATTCAGAATACAATGTTCTTAGCATGGTTTGAGTTGTGCAAAGTTGATGATCTGGCTAAAACTCTCACATATGCTGAGATTCCTAACTTCTTTACCTATTCTAAGAAGCAGAAGAAGTTCATAAGACGGAAAAGGGGATTTAGTCTCGGCCGAATCAACTATGCTCCACGTAATCAAGAGCATGCTTACTATCTTCGTGTGTTGTTGAACGTTGTGAGAGGTCCTACGAGCTATGAGGACATCAGAACATATAAAGGTGTTGTTTATCCGAGCTACAAAGATGCATGTTATGCTCGAGGGATGTTAGATGATGATCAAGAGTACATTGATGATATTTTGAGGAGAAGCTATGAAAGCACAGGAGCTGAACTAAGACAATTGTTTGTTAGGATGCTCATGAATAACAGTTTGTCTGGGCCAGAGGATGTTTGGGAGAAGACTTGGGAATGTCTTTCAGATGATATTGAGCATCACAGGCGTAAAACTTTAAATAGGCCAGGTTTGTGTACTTCACCAGATTCATTTAATTTCAAATTTTCACTGTTATTTTTTTAACTTCTGAGAATGTCTTTTCTTTATAGGACTATTGTTAAGGGACGATGAGAAAAAGAAATTTGCTTTGATGGAGATTGATAAGATTCTGAGGCGATGTGGGATTACTTTGGCAACCTTTACTTCTATGCCACAGCTACCTTTGACGAATAGGAAGGATTCAAATGTTTTGGTAGTAGACGAGACAAGCTATGATCGTGATGCACTTTTAGAAACTCTTGATAGAGATCTTCCAAAAATGACTGATGAGCAAAAGAAGATATATGAGGAAATCCTAGATGCTGTTAACGAAGATAGAGGTGGAATGTTTTTTTTGTCTGGATTTGGTGGCACTGGAAAAACGTTTCTATGGAAATTACTATCTGCAGCTATTAGATCGCGAGGAGATATTGCTCTCAATGTTGCATCGAGTGGGATTGCTTCTTTGTTATTACAAGGTGGGAGGACTGCTCATTCGAGGTTTGGGATACCTCTTAATCCAGATGAGTTTTCTACATGTACTATGGCTCACGGATCAGATCAAGCTAATTTGGTGAGAGAGGCATCACTGATTATATGGGATGAAGCCCCCATGATGAGTAGGTATTGTTTTGAAGCACTAGATAGGAGCTTGAATGATATTATTGGGAAGCAAAGCGACAAGCCTTTTGGTGGAAAGGTTGTAGTTTTCGGAGGCGATTTCAGACAAGTGCTCCCAGTAATAAATGGAGGTTCTAGAGCTGAAATCGTGATGTCGTCCATGAATTCTTCTTATCTATGGAAGCATTGTAAAGTGCTCAAGTTAACTAAGAACATGCGGTTATCATCTGGTGGTTTGTCTACTAGAGATGCAAATGATCTTAAGGAATTCTCTGAGTGGATCTTAAAGGTTGGTGATGGTACACTTGGAGAGCATAACGATGGAATAGCTGAGATTGAGATCCCCCCGGAATTTTTGATTACTGATTCTGATGAACCAATAGAGGCTATTAGCAAAGCAGTTTATGGAGATCCTTCTTCATTAAAAGCAAACAAAGAAGCTAAATTTTTCCAAGAGAGAGCCATTTTGTGTCCAACAAACGAGGATGTTAACATGATCAATGATTACATGCTGGATAAGCTGGATGGTAATTTATTTTTTTTATCGATTTTAAAGCCAAGAATTATTGTTTCTTATATATATACTGACTATATCCTATGTTTTTTTTTTAGGTGAGGAAAAGATTTATCTAAGTGCAGATAGTATCGATCCTACTGATACAAAAGCAGTGAATGATGAAGCTCTTGACTCTGATTTTCTAAACAAAATTAAAGTGTCTGGATTGCCGAATCATAGACTTCGCCTGAAAGTTGGCTGCCCAGTTATGGTTCTCAGGAATGTTGATCCTCCAGAAGGGTTAATGAATGGAACAAGGCTACAGATTACTGAGCTGATGGATTTTATGGTAGGGGCTAAGATTATCACTGGATCTAATGTTGGGAAGACAGTATATATTCCGAGATTGTTGATCACACCATCTGATACGAGACTGCCTTTTAAAATGCGCCGAAGGCAATTGCCTTTAGCTGTTGCTTTTGCTATAACAATAAACAAAAGTCAAGGGCAGTCTCTCTCGGAAGTTGGAATCTTCCTACCCAGACCTGTGTTTTCACATGGACAGCTCTACGTAGCTATTTCTAGGGTCACATCCAAGAAAGGATTGAAAATTCTTATTGTGGACAAAGATGGAAAACCTCATAATAAGACCGTCAATGTTGTCTTCAAACAGGTTTTTGATAATCTATAAGGCAATGATTCATGATAAAGTATGTGATTAAGCTAATTTCTTTACTATATATTCCTAAATCCTAATATAATTTTTCTTATTTAAAAAAAAAATCTTAACCGTCAGTAGTGTTTTTGCATTTTTCAGATGGAGTTTGAGTTGGAGGAGATGGAGTATGGTTCTTATGGTGCTTCAGTTTCGTATGCGATATTTTTTTATGCCTGGATTATAGTTCTTTGGTCCTTTGTGTTTCTACATTTTTTTAATGTTTAAACCATATCAAAGCAATACTTTCGCAGAAAATATTCTCTACAAGACAAAGTTCCTGTATTTGATTATAAATTATCTTCATATCTAACTAAACCACTTAAATATTCTATAAGACAATAAAGCCAACTGCAATACTGACCTGAGTAGGAAAAACAGAAGGAGAATGGAGTTAATGTTTCATGATTTTTCCCTGTGGTAAGCTCCATCAGCATTTGATCAGCTATCCATCAGATAAAAATTTCCTGCGACCAAATATACTATCATCAAAGTACAGTCCCCATGTCACCTGTGTATTAATTTTCAATGGCTAAGATTAAGAGCTCTGTTTATTGAACTCAACAGCATTCAACACTACCTTGGCATTATCCTGAGCTAATGAACTCGACGAAGCCTGTGACTTGGCAGTATCTTGGCGTTTTCCTCATCTATAATCTTCTGATTCCCTGCAGATTTTACAAAACAGGTTGTAAGTATATGAAACAATCTATGTGAAATCGAACATAATAAGTAGGCTTGCTTCAGATTGTGTTTAAATTTTCTGTTTGCCATTTTGGGAGCACCTGTATCCTACACAACAACAATCTGTAGCTGAAAAAAGAGATGCAAGCGAAACTACAATATTTTTATCCTAGAAAGGCGATAGAGAAGCTTATCTCTGAGGAACAGAACACGAGCTTCAACGCTTTCACACCGTTCTCATCTCGACTCAACATGATGACACTGTGACTAATGATGACATTGCGGCTGATTTGAAGGATCATGTGATCGAGCCGGTGAAGTGTTCTTGATAACAACACCATCTTTCACTTGAACCTGTCTGGTCGTTTTGTCATCGGAGGATGATGGCTGTGATTCCGGCTAAGTATGCTTGATAACAACACCATCTTTCACGCTCTCTGTGTTTGTTGACAAATAGCAAGAAGGCGTTTTACTTGAGGCCGGGGATGATGGCTACTAACCTTGATTTGAAGAGATGAGTAAGCATAATCAGTTTATGAATCACCATAACTAAATATTGAACCGATATTTGCTAAAAAGAGACCAAAGGCAAGAAGAACAGTAAGCAAAACGATTTCTATCTCAAGGTAATCGAATCACATGCGGCTTGCATGTTTCTGAGATTTTATAAACCTTATCTAATAAAACTAACCAGCTTTAGAAAACAGATCAAGGTATTCAGATCATAAAGCATACCTCTACTATATTTTAAAAACAAAAGAAAACTCACCTCTGTTTCATGAATTGATCACATATCAGAGCGAAGAAATCCATGACGCCTATTATTAGTTTTGGTTTTATGGTTGATGCAAGGAACGACACCATTGAGATATAGGATCGAGATATATGAGAAAGATGACATCGATATGATCGACACAATTGGGACTGCGTTAGTTGTTAGGTTTAGAACGGTGCTATCTTTTCCCGGAATAAAAATCTGTTAGCTTTTTATTTTGGCCTTTAAGTTAATTATATATTGGGCTTAATAAACAATATAATAGATTAATGACCCATTGGGTTATGTACAATATTAACCAGTAAATATTATCACTTTTTGTTTTACTACATTATTAATTATAAGACTCTAATTATAATAGATATACTATACTTTTAGTAAGATTATTTTTACTATTACGAATATCATTTTTATTTGAAATATTTTGAATAAATACAGATTTTGAAATTTTTATTTAATATTATACATATATATGTAATTTATTAAATGTATGTCAATGTTATTTGTTTCATATTTGATAATTCATATATATGTAATACTAAATTTTTAATTAGTTACTTTATAATTATAATAAATTGTTACATTACTAAACCACATTTCAAAAGTTAATGAGCTTAATAGTCAAAAACTAATGTCAACAAACAAAAATACATAAAAGAACATATAAATATACATGTTACATTTGACCTGTGTTTTTTTATGAAAACAATGACATGAAATCACATACTTATATAAAAAAAATATATATATACACATCAGAAAATATGTGACTATAATTAAAAAAAAAAAAATTTGGGAAAAAAATTAAAATTCACACCCGCGCGGTTGCGCGGGTCAAAATCTAGTCTAATCTATTAAAACTGAAGTACAAAATTGAATTGATCCTAACTTTTTCTAAATATTTACATTCCTATGCCACTGGAGTATTTAATAATCCTATATTTAAGCAATTCATGTCTTTTCTTAATTTATTGAATGATTTCCTAAATCAGATTTTAAACTAAGAAATATTTGGCAACAATAAATTTAAAAAAAAACGACTTTCCTAAAAAATAAGCATTCCTTGTTTTGCATTACTCTTAATATTTATGTATTTTATTATTTCCAAAATGATAATAGGTACACATATCATAACGTTAGCCTAATAAACAATTTATTAATCATCTATCTTATTATGGTCAAAGTAGGGCTGTTCAATATGGCAAAACTGAACCGTACCGAACCGAATCGAACCGAAATAGACAATGTGGTTTGGATTTGGTATATACCATACAAACCAAATGGATGTAATTTTCTAAAAACCGTAGGATTTGGATATGGTTTGGTATATAACCGATAAAACTGATTAAACCGAATAAAACCGATCAAAAATAGAAACATGTAAATATGTATATATTTTATAACGACGTATGAAAATCATAAGTTAATTAATTTGCTAATAACTATTACCATATTTTTATAGTAATAAAAAAGTCATGATTTGTAAAACATTTGAAGTATAATTAAATACAATTCATCGCAACCGATGCTTCTTATTTTTTTAGTTTTCTTTTTGATCTTTTTGCTTTATTTTAGCATTGACTAAATTGAAATAAAGATTATAAATTTGATGGACAAAAATTAGTAGAAATTCTTCACAACTTTTTTTTAATCTATAAATGAACAGAGATTCGTGTTCAATCGAAGAAACATGAATTTGACGAACGCTAAATATGGAAGAATATAAAAAAATTCTTTAGTGCTTCGTGTTTCTGTTTTGTTTTTAGCTTTTTATTTTTATTCAAATTTTGAGCTTTGATTTTAATTATAGATTTGATTATTTTATTAGATGGTATAAGCATTTTTTTATTTTTTTGTTCTTTTATTTAAACATATAGTATTTTTTTAATAAATGACTGTGTTGACAACATGACTCTAAAATTCAAATAATATGATCACAAAATAAAAAATTATGTTTTTGGTATAAACCGAATAAACCGAGAACCGACAGTATATAAACCGAACTGAACCGAAGTAAATATGGATTTAGAATGGTAGTTGTATTTTACTAACCGAAATACTGAAAAACCGAAAAAACGAACTGAAACCGAACCGATATCCGGATTTAACACCCTTAGGTCAAAGTCATAATTTTTCAAAATCACCCGGCCCAAGTTACCATCATCCTTTTCATATTTGTTTTTATTGTTTTTATTATTTTCTCAAGGTAATGATTTAAGAATCTACATTTACAAATCGTTTAAAAATCTTTTTTCTTAAAAAATTCTGTAGGAAAATAAATTTCACTTTATTAATATATACTTTATTCATAAATTATTAGTATAATGCTTTCATAATATAAGTCCAATTAGTTGAATATTGGATTTTTATATGATACATTATGATATAGACAATAAAAATCACAAAGTATAATTATTCAAAGTAATAAATAAAATTGCTATTTTTTAAAAATGTTATATCAAAAACTATTTAATACATTTTAATTTACAAATATATATATATATATATATATATATATATATATAATATACCATTAGTAAAAAGAAAAAAAATAAAGTGAAAAGAAATATTTATGCTGAAAAATTAATTTATACAGTCACGGGTCAAGCTATAAAAATAAACAACAACAACGCAATATTATTTTTATTTAATAAATTTATTTTAATAGAAATTATATTTCCAGATATATTTATATATTTTATGTATTTATAAATTTATTTTATTTGTTTTAAAAGATGCTAAGATTTTGGAATTGAAAAAAATAACCAACTCCTATATTATTTCTCTTTGAAAATTTAAAATTTATATCAGAATATTTTATTAAACTTTTATTTTAATTTTTATTATAAGTATAAAAGATTATTGTCAATTTAAACTTATGTTTAAATAATATAAATACATATCAAATATAAACAAAAAAAAAAACTAAAAACAAAAAATAAATACCCGTCCGACTGGACGGGTCAAAGTCTAGTATTAATTAAGGGTTTAGGGTATTTAGGATATAGGTTCTGATATTATTTTAGATTCAAGTTTATTATGAGCTTTACTTAAAACCAATTGGTAATTAGTGGATTAGTCTTAACTATTTATATATTATTTAATGTTCTTTAAAATTCTCGATGCATGATATAATATCTCTATTAATATTACACACATGTATTTTCTTTTACAAAAATAGAAAACCACAAAATGTGGCTTGTCAAGTAATAATGCAACCACTAATTCTTGTCTCCCAATCCCTTCCATTGTTTTGTCCAGTGGATTCAATAATTCTTTTTTTAACCATGTATGATTTGGTGAGGCATCGGAACTGGAGCAACACGGACTTGTGTCTTGCACAGAATGACTTGAGCCTCCCGTCTAACTCCAGGAATGAGTCACCCCGACAGAAAAAGTTTAGCCCACAGATTTTTCAACTGGAGTTTGGCACCTGGTTCAACCTTAGCTTTACAGGGTCTAGCAGAGGCGGACCTACATATACCAATGGTGGTGCAGCCGACACCCCTTAAATATTAAAATGTTGATTTGTTAAAGAGAAACCAACATGATTCGATAGGTCAGCTGGCATATTCTTCAAAGATAACACCCCTAAACCACCGTTCGACCCTCGGCTGACAGCATTTTTTACCAATTTTTGAGTGATTTAAAAGCCCATTATTTTTTGTGACCCATGTTAAAAAGGATCCTGGGTCCGCCACTGGGGTCTAGGCATGCATGCACCCACGCCGACATTGTGGACAAACTCAACCACTGCTTTCCAACGTGCAAATGACTTTGTTGCTAGTAGGGTACGAACAATAGAGGAACTTTTGTAAACGAAATCCCAAATCAAATAACACGTGCACGCGGGCAATAATCATTAGGTAGTTAAGTACTCTAAGAGCATGATTAATCCCAATCTCTTAACTGGATTCTTAGTTTCAGATAAGAGAGACGGTTCTTAGTTTTTTTAGATTTTAATTAAAAAAACTAAAAATCGTCTCTTAAATAAGAGATATAAAAATCGTTTCTTAGTCGAAAAATGAAAAAAAAAGTCAAATCATGAGTAAAAACCATGACTAAAAAACCTGAGTTAATTATGTTCTAAGATTGTATCTCATCAGTAGTATCATATATCTATATATATAAAAGGGTTGGTTCTCTCCTGCTGACACATCAGCATCCAGCTAGATAATTCAAGTTCTGTCGCGTTGCCATGTGTCAAAGGCGGAAGAAACTCAGCATTTCATTTAAGAGTTATTCTTGGGTTCACCCCTCAGGGTGAACCTTTAGGTTCACCAACCAATAGAAAATTATCATTTTAGATTCAGTATCTTTTAATTAAAGAAACAAATAACTTGTCAAATTATATTATCTTTTCAATATAAAATTTTAAAATAAATAAAATAGTATATAAAAACGAATTTAAAAAAAATTAATACTAAACCCTAAATTCTAATACTAAACTCTAAACTCTAATCCTAAACCTTAAACCCTTGGATAAACCCTAACCCTTTGGAAAAACACTAAACATGTTGTCAACAAAACACTAAACCCTAAATTCTAATCCTAAACCCTAAACCCTTGGGTAAACCCTAAACCCTTGGGTAAACCCTAAACCCTTGGGTAAACCCTAAATCCTTGGGTAAACCCTAACCCTTAGAAAAACACTACACATTTGGATAAATTTTAAATTATAAATCTTAAACACTAAACTCTAAATCTTATAAATAAATATTTTTTAAATAATATTTTTTGAGAACTATCGTTATTTTTATTTATTTAATCATTTTTATTTATTTTAAAAGCATAATATAATTTGGCAAGTTATTTTGTTTCCTTAATTAAAAGATACTAGATTTAAAATGACAACTTTCTATTGGTTAGTGAACCTAAAGGTTCACCCTAGGGGTGAACCCAAGAAAAAGTCTTCATTTAACGCGTAACGTGATGGGCTTCCTTTGTGATTTCGTGTTTGGGCTCTGAGTCTGGTGTCTTCGTCCAGCCAGAGTAGAGGTGTTTCTTGCTTTAACCCTAATTGCTCCATCGCATGTTTGGAGATCGTCTCTCCGTTCCCCCGACGACAGTGCATGACGTCTGAGTGTCCTTTTCCAGACTGAAATTGGCGGAGGTGTAACTTCACGTTTATTCCAATTAATTCCATCACCACTACGAGTCTTCAATGCGTTGTTCCTAACTCAGGCGGTGTGAAATCTGTGTGAGTACTTCTCCTTCCGAACTCATCATCTCTTTCTATCTCTTTCAGTATACTTATTCGTGCTGTTATGGCTAACTCAATGTAAGTCCATTTCTTCGTGTTTTTTTAGATCTGTCTATAATTATCATGTCTTTTTTTTTTCATTTCTTCATGTTTTTTTAAGATCTATGTTCGATCATTCCGTCGAATTTCTTATTGTTTTATTGACACTGAGATATCTGATCCGTTCAGTCAACTATAATGCAAACCACCATCAACGCACACCGGCTTCCAAAATTCCGACCAAGACTTACTGCTGGGTCGATTTATTCAATCTCTATATTTGACGTGGCTCGGTGTGCTCAGAACTTCAGGCTTACCGATTCCTCTTTACTGATTGTGTCATGGCTACAATCAAACTGGAAAAGTAATAGTTATTCTGTTTTTTTTTCCTTTTTAAACTCTTTGCGAATGAATATATATTGTTTTCATATTTGAGCTAATTAGTTATTGTGACTGCAATAATTTCTGCTGCAACCCTGCAGTGATGTCTCTGTTACACTGAATCTATTCGACTCTCAAGCTGTTTTCGTTCCATAAAAGCTTGAAGGCTTGCGTGATGATCCAAAGGTGATAGTTGCCACAAACATAAATCCGAAGACGGTTGGAGGTATTATGTTGTTTTATCCCGTATAATGCTATCTGATATTATGGAAAATCACATTTGTGCAACTCTTTAGTATGTTGTGCAGGTCGTTTGTTTCTCAACGCAATGTCTGGTACTCATATTTACTTGGACAGCTGCAGGGGAATCTTGTTTCTACAAGTAAGCGTAGCTGTTATTGAATGTGTACGCGTACGATGAGAGGCTTAGGTTGCTGACAGTCGTACTTTTTGTTCAGATTGGTAGCTAGGGACACTGGTCTTCCATCTGCAGCACCACTGCTAAGGGGATATGCAAAGGTTGAGCCTGTGACAATTCGTGAGCTCAATGATTTTATCATCACTGCCATGTCACAGGTAATAAGGTCTACCGAGGTGGTGACTAGCTCTCATTAATAGCTATCCCACTTCGTATATACATACATCTCATTAATTACATTTTAAATTTTTTATTTCTCCTTAGCTATCGTGTTGAGATGGTTGTAGAGGATGATACTGCTGAAGGGACAATTCGTTTGTTTCGATGGCGAGATGACGAATCTACACAACCTTAGAGCAAGTGAAGCTTGTCGGCTGTTAGTAAGATATGCGTTTGACTCATTACATGGTTATCACATAACGGTCACTAGCTCATCTGTTAATTCCGTCTGACAAAAAGGCCGAAGGAGTGAACCCTGAGGACTCTAAGATACCTCCGTTCATTGCAGACTTGCGTACACTTTCGAAGTCAGAGTCACTTCATATAACTTCACCGCCCATCATCAGACTTTCACCGTATCATGCATCATCAATGAGATTGACCATGCGCCAGCCCCCGACTTCGTCGAGAATGTAAGTAAAATGTCTATTACTCTGTTTCACTATTAACATAGACATGTATTTATAATACTCTGAGATGTAACAGGTGGGTGATGACGATGATGATGACGATGACCCGGATGGCAGGCTAAGTCATGGATCACTTACATCCGGCAGTGGCGGTTGTGAGCCATCTAAGAGTACTGGAAAAAAAGCCAGTTGGTGATGCGCATAAGACGGATGCGACGACTTCCAAGGTGGTCAAGAAGGCCTGTGTTGCTTGAGGTGGAGTTCCAGCAATTACGTTTTCATGCTCTGTATTTTAATAATGCATATGCTTTTTTCTTTACTTTCGCAACTTAGCTATCTATGTTTTTGATTTTTCCTTTCTTTTTTTTTCCTCTATGAATGTTCTGAGGTGGTTTAGCAGCCTCCTTAGATAGAGTTTTTTAATGTTGGTGATTTCCGTATTATGTGTCTTTGACATGTGCCTTACCTAGGTTCATGCAACTGTTTAATACTTATTAGTTCAACATGGGGAGATCCGAAATTTTTTTTATATTCTCTAATACCTAAAAACACACCAACGTTTATATGCTTCATAAATTTCTTGAAGAACTTGACCAAAAATATATCGGTTTAGATTTATTTAACTTAGAGGTAGAGATATATTTATCCTTTTTAGCATTGAAATCTACGTATTATGATTTTAGAGTAATTATTGATTTGAATCTATTTTAATATCTTTTAACTTATAGTGATACACTATAAGGGATTGTTAATTTCATAGTAATATAATTCTCAAAAGTCCTGCTTAAATGAATGAGTGTTACTTAATCCAAAAATGTAGTACAGCCTTGGCTTCATATAAATTTATTTGAGAAAAGTTTGGATGATGTGGTTTATTTGATAAAAGTTTTAATAAAATGTGTGTATACTTAAATAATCGATTTTAGAAAAAAAATTGTAAATCAATTCATTTTTCACATTATCTAAATCAATAGGTTTAAAATGTATAAAGAATAAAATATAATTCATAATTTATGTATTGAATTTCAACTGTAGTGAAAAGTATTTTTATTTTACTTACTCTTATAATAAAAATATAAAAAACACTAAAAATGTTAAATAATTACATTAATGAAAAAATAAAAGCTTTTTATTAATTTATCAATCCTTTGATTTCTAATAAGAACAACAGACACAATAATAAAAATTAAAATTCTTTAAAATTTAGAATAAACTGCATATTTTTACGCGTATATGAAAATACAATATATCTTCTAATTGATTTTCGGCTGCTTAAGAGAGATTAATATATCATTTTTTCTGATACTATTTATGTGATAAAATATGATATTTTTGTAGTGTATCATACAAATCTCTTGCAAATATAAATCTGAAATACAAACTATAAAATCATATAAAATAATAGTTCAGATAACAAGTAAAGTATATCCCGCCCGTAGGGCGGGCCGACCCTAGTATATTATATTGTCAATGCAAACAATTCTTTGTGTTTTTTTATGGTTAATGTAAATATGATAGATCTTCAGCAATTAAGAGAAAAAAAATCTAGAGACGCATTTCAAAGAGTAGGTGGAAATGATGAATGGATATAATTCTCTTTTATCTTTCCATTATCCCTGTCACCGGCGGGTCATAATGATGGAGTTATTTTTAGATTCACCCTAGAATGAATATTTAGGTTTACCAACCAATAGAAATCAAGTATTTCATTAAAAAAAGAAACAAAATATTGTCAAATTATATTATATTTTTAAAATAAAAAAATAAAAATAATAGTAGTTACAAAAAATGATTTCTTAAAAAAAAATTTTAACATCATCAAAAAGAACACTAAACTCTAAGTCCTAAATCACAAACCCTAAAACTTTGGGTATACGCTAAACCCTTGGATAATTTTAAAACTCTAAACCCTAAACTCTAGCATATACGAAAAAAATTTAGATATTTTAATGCCATCATCAAAATACTAAACCCTAAACCCTAAACTCTAAATCGTAAATCCTTGGGTAAACTCTAAACCTTTGGGTAAATCCTAAACACTTGAATAATCTTAAATTTTAAATCAAAAATACTAAACACTAAAACACTAAATCTTAAAAATACTAAATCCTTAATCCTAATCCCTAAACTCTATTAAAAATTTGCTATTTTTAAGATTTAGTGTTTAATGTTTTAATTTATAGTTTAGTATTTATCCAAGGGTTTAGAATTTAGAGTTTAGGGTTTAGTGTTTTGATGACGGAGTTAAAATATTTTTTAAATTTTTTTTTTGCATATATTACTGTTTTATTTATTTTTTAACATTTTTTATTTAAAAAATATAATATAATTCGATAATATTGTATTTCTTTTTTAGAAGATATCAACTGTGAAATGAGTGATTTCTATTGGTTGGCGAAGTTAGAGGTTCACCCTATAGGGGTGAACCAATAATAAGTCATAATGATGGGGGTAGTGGTAAAAAAAAAGTCGTTTTCTTCAACAGTTGCTCATTCATTCTTCTACATAAAGGGCTATAGAATTCCAAAGGGAACTCACTCATAAACAGAATATCACTCTTTACAGCCATAATTTCCTAGAATGGCGGAGGTTGCTACCGAAATTGCAAAGAACATGGAGGAAAAGGCGGAGACGCCAGTGACTGTGCCACCAACTAAAGCGGTGGAGGCTGCAAGGGCGGAAGAAGCTGAGACCAAGGTGACGGTGACACTTCCTAAAACGGTCGAGGCTACAAACAAACCGGCGGAACAGGAGGTGAAGCCAACAGAGACGTCTAGCTTGGTGGGGAAGCTTGAGACAGACGTGGAGATCAAAGCTTCTGCTGAGCAGTTCCATCACATGTTCACCGGCAAACCACACCATGTTTCCAAAGCATCTCCAGGCAACATTCAGGGCTGTGATCTGCACGAAGGCGATTGGGGCAAACCTGGCTCTATCATTTTCTGGAACTACGTTCATGGCAAGTTAACGCTGTTAACTTGTTATATATCTTCCTCATATAAGATTCAGGAAAAAAGTTCCTCAAAAAAAAGTAGATTCAGGAAAATTAAGATTTTAAGCACGTAGCCGCCTTGTAGATTTTTCAGTGACTAAAAAGAGACGATATAACAAAATGTTATATCGTTTTTTTTTTGCTAAAATGTTATATATAGGTTTCACTAACATATATGTTGATTCTCAAACTTATACCTATAACTAATAAATGTTATATAATTGGTGCAGATGGAGAGGCAAAGGTGGCAAAGGAGAGGATCGAGGCGGTCGAGCCGGAGAAGAACTTGATCACGTTCAGGGTTATTGAAGGTGATCTGATGAAAGAGTACAAAAGCTTCTTGCTCACAATCCAGGTGACCCCTAAGCACGGTGGGGCAGGAAGTATTGTGCACTGGCACCTTGAGTTCGAGAAGATTAGCGAAGAGGTTGCTCATCCCGAGACTCTCCTCCAGTTCTGTGTCGAAGTCTCCAAAGAGATCGACGAACATCTCTTGGCCGATGAATAAATCAAAAGGAATATGTGTTGTGCCTTAAGTTACGTACTTTTACTAAGACAAAATAAAGGACTATGGAGCCCTGTCCGAGTTTGTGAGAGAGAAATTATGAGTGTGCCATGATTATGTGTGTGTATGGTAAGATCGTTTTACGTTGTGAGTTGTAACTCTGAGAAGCGACGTGTACTAGCTATGATGAGCAGTGCCGTCCCAAAATTATTTATGAGAAAAAAGTATAAAAAATGGTTGTGGTCTGGGTCGAACAAGAGGCAAAGAGCTCCAAAACTCTTATCAAATAATCTAAGCTACATAAAATCATTGATATGTAGTCTAAATGTTTTGTCTATATTAAGTGGCCTGAAGCCAATGCTTCAACTGCTTTAAAGCAGGGACGGATTGATGAGCTACTATACTATAAGTGTGTTGTTTTTTATGATAGTATATTTTGGTTTTAAAATCCCTATCAATATTTTATGATTTAATGAAGATAAGGAAAGGCTAATAGTTTAAAGGAATAGTTCATTCCATTATATTATAGATATAGCTGTATAGTGTTCTTTCTTTTAAAAAGAATTTGGGATATGTCAATCAAACTCAAACTAATCTTCAAAATTACGATCACGTATGAACTTTTAATCTAGGTATTCAAATAAGACCTAAAATCTAGGTTGCACGGAAGCTTCATCGGACGTCCGCTTTCCGCTTCGGAACCGGAATCGGAATCAGAACCTTGTAGAAGTTTGCGGAATCTCACTTCCAAAATGCTTCAAACATATTCTCTTTAAAAACACGTTGGAAACTTATGATTCCATTTTGAATCACGTTTCCATTTTTTAAAACATAATGTTATAAATCAATAAAAAAATAAAAATCATAGTTTTTAACTTATATAAAATCTAAAATTTAATAGTAATGAAATAGAAAGAATAAAATATACAAATATTAAAACTAATACTATAAATTATATTTATGTATTGAAGTTTTTATTAAAGAAACAGCATATATTACCATAAATTTGAATCAAGTAGTTAAACCCTAACTAAAAGGGACAAGAACTTGCATCCCAATTACTTTCCATTGAGATTATCATCGTCCACAGGCACCAAGTGTATCCTGGTACATGATCATTTTATAATCATATCTACCGATTGCTTTACGTTACTGACGAATGATGGTCATCATATCATGAAATGGTGGATATATTTAGGTTAATAAACGGCTAACTACTATATTCTCAAGAAAAAAGAAACAAAAAACTAGTATTATGTAAAATTCTGTACAGAAGCTTTGAATACGTAGGACACTGAGCCTTTAAGATACCTCGTGATGGAAGGCCAGTTCTCAATAAATGATTGGACATTATTATCACTGAAAACTAGGTGAAGTCTGAAACTAATAAGATTCCAGTGGTGACCAACAAGACGATAATGTAATGAATATGAAAATCAGTGTTATTAAACCCGGACCGAACCGGCGGTTGGACCAGGTTCAACCACGAACCAGACACAAATGCGGGTTGAGTTAATGGCAAAACCCAACTATAATTGAACCGGTCAAAAACCCTTATCGAACGGTTAAAAACCCGTGAACCGGTGACCCAACGAACCGGCTAAACCATGGTTCTTGTATAAACCAAAAATTTATTAATAAAACAATTAACATTTTCTTTTTAAAATAAAATAGGGTTTCAGATTAATAAAGTAAAGTCGTCTCAATCATGATATAATTTTTAATTTTATTTCATAGTATAAACTTTTAACTAATGTGTCTATAAATTTTTTAAAAGGTGATGAAGATTTGGAGTGACAAATACCTAGAGAATAAAATTTAAATGTGTTTTTTCTATGGATTTTAGATTTGAACTATTACATTGTTGTATTACTTTTATTACATTTTCAGTTTGGTACTTTTTAAGTTTTCTTAAACATTATGGTTATTGAAATATTTTATTTGATATGATATTTATCTTTGTAAGGATATACATATTCAAAATATCATTAAATTCAGTTTAATCTAATCAAACCCGGATCGAACCGGATCGAACCCGGTCGAACCACATTGACCCATGACCCAAAAGAATTCCGGTTCGCTTGCCGGTCCGGTTTTAACAACAAAACCAATGTGTTACAAAAAAAAGCAATTAAAAAAATAAAATGAATTTTCTTGAATAAGTTAAATGACTCTTGACAATATGATCAAAATAGATTTTCAATACTTATGTAATAATAAAAAAAGTTTGTCCTCTGTTATCTCTTGTATAAAGGTAGACTGATAGCTTTGCAATCTAATAAGATGTTAAGTTTTATGGATCTTTAACTCAAAATTAAGTAAATAAACTATCTCTTATATATTACTTAAAAGTCTCTTTAAATTTCAGATAAGTGAGATTTCATACACGTTGTTTAAAAATTCTACCGCCCAACAATTTGTACATAATATCTAATATTACAAACTGAAAACTTAAACTGAAAATGCGAGTTGTCTCATCAAGTGCACCCGCTTGAGACTTAAATGAGAAGAAATTTTCAGCTAGTTCCCTTGAGAAGTTCGACTACTTTTTCGCTAACTAATTGTCATGGAAACCAAAACCTATGAAATAAAATGATGTGAAACTTAGCAGCAGTGTATTCAAGAATCCAAGATCAATACAGTTCATATCTGCACTCGTTTTCTTTGGTGAGATCCTTACATTTAATGTACACTGTTTACTCTTAGTTAAAATACAGAGATACACTTCACATTTTGGTTGAAATGATATTTCTTAAAATCACTTATTGAGTGTGATTGGAACAGGTGGAGTAAATGAGAGGGAAATAAAAAAGGTGAAAATGAGTGGAAAAATAAAAATAGAAGAGAGAATAAAGTAGAGTAAACATATTATGACTCTTAGTTATTTGTGTATTTTACTCTCCTCTAACAGTAACTGGAAGAAATAGGAAGAAATGTTTTTCCACCTGATTGGAAAAATTTCAGAGTAAATAAGAATAATTGATTTTTTTCTTCTATTATTTACTCTAGAAGTGAGATACGTCATAGCCATTATATCCAAAAATCTAGCCATCCCACTACCCTTCCAAAAACCTGAATCAGACACACGTAAATCCATGTTAATGAATCAATAAACAAAAACAGTTTAACATCAAGTGATCTTCAAAAAAAATTGGAGTTGGATTTAGGGCATCTCCAACAGTGAAACAAAATTTTGTTGTAATTTCAACACTAAGTTTGAAATGTTGGTGTCAAATTTTTTTGCCATCTCCAATAATAACACCAAATTCTATACCAAAAGTAATTTTATATATTATTTGATGTTTTTAATTATAATAAATATTTATATTTTTATTATTTTGCGATTAATAAATAGTTACTTTAAGACATTTAGATATTATTTTTTTAAAAATTTGTAGTTTTATATTTTTAAAAAATTATTTACATTTATATTTTTGTTTTTAAAATATTATATTTTATGTATTTATTTATAAAACATATTAATTATATTCAAAATTATAAACTATTAAATATCAAAAGCACATAACAAAATAATATATATTTATTTTAATAAAATTTATATTAGTTTGTAATACAAGTTTAACTATATTTAATGTTTGATAAATTTAGTAGTATTACATAAAATTTAATTACTCACTATTAAATCTAACTATAAAATAATTTTAAAATAATAATTATATTATTAATTTATATATTTTATAAAATACTAATTAAACCTAAAATATAGAAAATAAAATATAAGAAATTTATGATATTTTATTTTTACAACATTACTTAAATCATAATACTCATTTAGTAATTTAATAATTAAAATAATTTTAAAATGATAGCGTAGTATATTTATGTTTAGATGTATAAGGGAAGTTTCCGGAGAGCTGGAAGTTGGCGAGGGGATGTTTAGTTACAAATATGAAATAAATAAATAATAATTATAACTAAATTATATTCTTAACTAAAATAGAATAAAATATATATTTTAAAGCTTTGGTGTAGTGAATAGTGTTACACCAAATTTGGTGTAACACTATTCACATTACAACAAATTTGGTGGAATGATGTCAAATTTGATATTTTATTGGAGATGAAATTACACCAAATTTGGTGTTTTGGTGTCATTTTTGGAGATAGCATTAGTTAAAAAAGAATGAAAAAGTTAACGGTCACTCGCTTTTTCCATTTTTGGGATCTTTAGGCTTTTAGAGCTTCTTAGAGCTGTTGTAAGAACATATCCAAAAAGACTCTATATTGTAGAGTTTGTAAAAGTCTATATTTGAAGTTTTAACATTTTTTTTTCAAAAGTAAAACTTCAAGCTTAATTTCAAAATTATTTGTAATTTGTTTCATATTCTTTATATTTTTCATAATTAATGTAGATACATAAAACTTTTATAAGTAACTAAAACATATATAAAACATATTACAAAAATATTAATTAATAAAATATTAAGATACAGTATAAAATTATAAAAAGAAATATATAATTAAATATTAAAACACAATAAAATTCCAGATCATCTTTAAAATAATTTTTGTAATTCTCCATCTTCGGTTACAAAAAAAAATTGACAATATGTTAGAGATTTTGGAGGTTCCGGAGAAAAATTACCAAACCATTAGTGTTGTTGTAACATTTAAGTGTGTGCAATAAACTTTTTTCATGTACCTTTTATAAAAGTTTTTTATTAAGTTTATTTTGTAATATTCTTGTTGTCTAATTCTAGTTTTAAAATATTATAAATTTTATTTTATTTTTATTTAACCTTTTCTGTAAAACTTGAATTTATAAAAGAAAATCTGAAATAATTATGAAATAAAAAAATTAAAGATTAAAACGATAACAAAAAATGCTTAAAATTATAACTGTGATGTGTAATTAGGTGTAATGACCAAAATGCAAATAAAAAGATGAAACTGTTGTAAATGGAAGTGATTTTGTATTATTAATCTTGAGGACCGAATGTCCATATTTATACAAGTTACAAATGAGATAAATATAAATCCCATAACATAAGAGAATATAAATCCTAATCTATCTATGATATGATAATCACTAAATACATATGGATAAACATGAGTCTTCTTGATGTTTATCTTCTTGGATCGTCTCTATCTCTAACTTCTTGGGCCGCCATCTTCTAGTCTTCTTGGGCTGGGCTTGAGTCGGGCCTGGTCATGTCTGGTATGACATAGACTTGTCTGGTCCGGTCCGGTTCGGTTCGGTTCATCCGGTTCGTCCAGAAATGGTTTGGTCCGGTCTGTCCGGTTTGGACAGAAATGGGTCGATCACATAATATATTCACAACACTCCCCCTTGATCGACACATACGGTTCAAGGTCAGTAACATGCTCTTAAGTTGCCTCGTTAAAACCTTTCCAGGAAAACCCAGTGGGATAAAACCATAGATAAGGAAAAAGAGTACAACGCATGAACTCATTATTAAATGTCATAGACATCGGACCTTTGTGGATACATTTTACCAAACTTAGAGTTTTGGTGTTGCCTCATTAAAACCTTACCGGTAAAAAGCCAATTGGGACAAAAACCAGGTGAAGGGAAAAGAGTACAACATGTACCACTCCCCCTGAATTGTACCTCCGTGCAATGTCTTTCAATTGCTGTATAATTCATTTGAACTTGTTTCAGTGATCATGAGGTATATGTACTTATTAGTACTTCGTCCATTTCTTAAAAAAAAAAAATTTATCAGATATGTTCTATGGTTTTTGACCAGAACATATGGACTTACTATGGGAGTATACATCCACCTTGAAATGGATCTTAACAATAAATATTTTCTGTTCATCCTTGGTCATTTGAATTTATAAAATTCGACAATGAATATCATTAGTATATCCACAATTTAGATCATACTATTGCACATTCCTTACTTAGAGGTTAACCAGAGTTCTCCATGAAAATTTCTACATAGCATATGCCAATAAACTTGCATGGCCGGCTGGAAGCCTTCCTTTGGGTTAACATGCCGTTCCACCTTGCTTGGTGTCTCATGGTCGGATCATGACCTATGGAACGGGTCGGAATTGCCTAGGACCAAGGTGGTTTAAGGTCAGACTTGGATATGGATTCTTATGGTCGTGAATCTCATGGATTCATCACTTTATTACTTTGACCATATCATATCCAGTTCTTGATATGTTAGATCATGGATCTCAATATATGTATGCGGCTGTGACCTTTACTCTAGATCATTTTATTTCCATTACAGCCTGTCCAAAATTAGTTGGACTTAATCATCCTTTCTTTAGGTTATAAACACAAGGAGTTTATTTCATAATTTATGGACTAATCTGAAATGTTCTTATAGA
Source organism: Raphanus raphanistrum subsp. raphanistrum (assembly GCA_019706035.1). NCBI lineage: Eukaryota > Viridiplantae > Streptophyta > Magnoliopsida > Brassicales > Brassicaceae > Raphanus > Raphanus raphanistrum. The sequence continues at coordinate 41,690,927 of CM033981.1, read as the reverse complement.
ACTTTCTTACTAAGTTTCTCTTAGTCTTATTATATGTGTATACACGCAGGCAGCTGCATCTACGATAGTCCATGAACAACGCAGGAACGATGTTGTTCTATGAGATTCATATTTCTCATTTTTAGATCTCTTGATCTCTTAAATCTCAGGTCATATGTACATTTATATATCCAGGGATTTATTTTACTACTTACTGCAATTTTCTTATGTGTTTCCAGACATTATATTATGCAGTAGCATTCACCACATAGGAATTTTATTTCCTTCTAATCTATTCCTTAGTCTCTGTGGATAACCTTGTGTAATAAAGCCATTCCTTGAATGCTCTATGCTTGGATATGGACGACCTCTACATGGTCATATCCTTGATCTCACGGTTTTATTCATCACAAGACTCTTATGTCCCTTGGTTAGATGGTCTCCACATCTCTTATTCTTTACTTGGAACCCCACGTTCATTTCTTTATTTATTTTACGAGTACTCTCATGTGTGGGTTTGAGATCCTATATTATTTCTTATTCTCGAGTGCTTTCTCATATGCATTTCTATCACTTATGTGTGTGTATGTGTCGACACTTATATACTGTTCCATCGCGTTCTATCGCGTTCCAGACATGTTTAAATCGATTTAGAGATTTTGTTATCCAGGACCTTTGCTACCTTGAAACTTGGCGTCCCAAGTCACATGGTTTGGTACCTTAGATGTTCAGCTGGCCAGCATTTTTCTCTATGTCTGGTCTGGTTTCTTTTAGTACTCGGATATGTCATTTCTATGCACCTTTACTTTTATTTCCGAGATTCCTATGTATATGGAACATACAGGTCTATTTTATAGACTCTCTTATAGCAACTTGAATATTTATTTCGTGGTGCTAAGCTGGTTATGACATAGTCATCGGGTCTATTCTGTCTGGCTATCATCTTGTATGATTTTCTTTCTTTGTATGGACGTCCAAGATTATATTCTATGGTCCGAGGATCTTGCCAAGACAATGGTGGTTCATACCAATCCATTTCTCTTATTCTTTCCAGCTTATTGTTTTCTCATTTTAATGAATGTTGGATAGATGGATTTATCTTGTATAAATCAATGTACCTTGGCCACAATCTAGTCACTCATGTTTGGCTCATGGTTTATTTAAAAATCGTGGGAGAAAACATATTACTTATCCAACATATATTCCCAATCTTATCTCATTTCCTTATTAGATTCCATCCTAGATAGCATATATGTTTGTGGTGTTCTATTTTTTTATCTTAGGATGGTGTCTGGATCATGACCCGTAATCATTTTGAGATGGGAATATCTATGCTTTACTTTAATGGCCTGATGCTTATTCTTTAACTTGTATGAATAATTTCTTTATGTCCCATGTCTTGGACTATATAATTTCGAATTTCTATTTTGTCCCTTGGACTATAATTTCGAATTTCTATTATGTCCTCAAGTCTCGGATCTATGGCCAATGGCTCATTTAGATTCATAAAAGAATTCTGTCCGAGTAGGTCTATAGTATGGACATGTGTGGATTTGTCCTCACTTCCATTTCATGGACATAGTATAATTTGTTAAAAATCTTGGGAATTAATCCATGTCATTATCCAGATATCTTTGTGACCTCTGTATGGAGAGTCAGTGAACTTATAAGTTCATACTTGGTCGAGTGTTGTATCCGACCAGAAATATTACTGCGGGCTGGTTCTCGACCACGACCATGGTAGGAACCACGACCACGGTTATTGTGGTTTCCATTTCCATGGTTGTCGAGTTTTTATTGTGGTTTAAAAGGACAATGTGTCTGAGCTCTTATATCCAAAAGATTATGGTGTGTTCATGTATAATAGGGTTATCCTCTCTCCCCCTCATGAACTTACTGGAATCTGTGGATGCTCAAGACTTTTTCATTATTTTATAGTCTAAACCGTATAGGTTGTAATTCGAAATTTTAATCAGGTTATCAAGAACATGCTGTAAAATTATTTGTGTAAGGACACAAAATTATTATGTCATTTTCGTGATACATTTAGGACATTGAAGCCTCATGAGTTTCCCTTGTGTTCATACTACACACGTGAGATTTATGGGAGAACTCTTTTGTGCCTTTAAATCTTTGCATCAGATTTTAAAATTTAATTCGGATGGCTAATCCGGTCATACCATTAAGTATAATTTCGTGGTCAACCTTACTGGTTACCAAATGCCATTGTTCCTTATCATATTGATCATTTGACATAGTCTAGATCAACATGGAGAATTTATTCTCGATCATTTATACCTTTGGAAATTTTCTTTTATATAATCAGAAAGAACATTTCTGTCCTTAACCCATTCGAAACCATTCAAAATAAATTAATGGGGCTTTCATTTTGAGTGAATAAAATCGTCCCCCTTTAGGGTAATGCCATAGGAGTGGTCTCTTTTAGACTCACTGATTTTCGAAATTTACTTGTCATTTTTCAATCAAAGATTGTAAGCAAATAAATTAAGATAAAAGAAAACTTTTATTAATGCTTTTATAAATTCAGGATGTCAAAACAATTTAAACAAAACCGGCCAGTCCTATTTAACACCTTGGACATGGCTTACATTGATTCTCATTCAATGAATAAACCAAGCTCACAATTCATGTGAGTCCACCCGGATTCTTCATCAGCTTCAGGAAATATTTCAAGTGCTCGGTTCTCATGGTATATCTCCATAACTTCATCAAGTTTGTTGAGGTTATCTATCATGTTCTGCTTCTTTTGCTCAAGAGCTAAAAGATATGAGAGAAGGTCGTAATAGGTTGTGAAACCTTTAGCCTTATGTGATAACAACACTTCCTTTGAATGGAATGTGTCACGAGTTTTGTTTAACATATGCTCGTTTGTTATCACTTCACCACATAGTCTAAGACTATAGGTGATTCTCATAAGATCAGAGTGATAGTCATCCACGAATTCATAATCCTGGAACCTCAGAGCATTCCATTCTTTCGTGGACTTATACAATAATGGCTCTGATAATTGGATATTCAAACTTGACCAGAGAACATGAGGATCGTTGATGTAGCTGTACTCATTTCTTAGATCCTCAACGAGATGATTTTGCATAATCATAATGGCTCTATGCCTTCCACACGCAAGGGTGTCATTTCCATATTTGATACACTTCCCGAGTCCTTTAGACTTTAAGTCGGCAGAAGTGTTCATAGCCCAATCAAGATAATTGTCTCCATTGAGATGAAGGGCATTATAATCCGAGTGTTGGAATCTCGACATCTGAATCATATCAAAACAATGATCAGTTAGTTTCTCATGCCATTTGGCTATATAAGGAAACAATGTCATGCGCCCATTTAGGCTGCAAAGACCATCCGGTCATCAAATAAAACAAGACCATTCGGTCATATTTTGATCAAGGCCACTCGGCCATTTTAGAAATGAAATAACGATATACAAACAAATCATTTCAATACAATAACTAAATCTACCAGGATGCGAGCAAGAAACACACAGGAATCAAATAAATATTTAACCTAAGGGTTTTAGGGTTTTATAAGTCGCATAGGTCGATGGTTAAACCAGGGTCGGATAGGTTCGATTGGGGTCAGTCACAAACTCGGTTTACCATAAGGTTAAGATGGTTTCTAATTCTTTATAAATTTCCTTTTTGGTTTCTGATTTCAAATTATAAAATTTCCTTTTCAAAGTTGGATTAAAAATCGAGAACCAAAACTAATTTGGATTAGGAAAATATTATAGGTTTTCCAAAATTCTTTTGCTTGATTCAATATCTTAATACTAGCAACCTAATGATCCGATTTTAACAAGCAATATCAATAGTGGTTTCAAGTTCAAAACGTAAACCTCTAGATCAAGCTTAGCAATCGGTTTCTAGTTCTCAAAGTATTAACCAAGTTCTATCAAGTTCTCAAAGGAAGTTTGGAGTTTGATAACTTACCTTAAACTCGATCGATTTGCTCCTTGACTTCTCTTTGAGAGCTTAACCTCAATGGATCTGACTTTATTTTCCTTAGAACAAATTGATCAAATAAAAGTTAGTAAGATCAAAAACAATCAGCTATAAACAAACTGGAGAGAAAAGTTTGCAGCCTTAGGTTTATTTCTGATTTTGACGGCACGGCTTGTAGCTGTCGTAGAGAACGTGTCTGATCACGGATTGAGGTGAGGTCTGCGGCGTTGGATTCTCCTCGTCAATTGCTTCAAATGGATATGTCGCACGTCGTATGGATCGTTATGGTTTGGGAGAACGATCGATTTGAAGTTGAGTCTTTTAGAGAGAGAAATCGGGCAGATTAGGGTTTCCCTGTCCGATTGACTTGTAACGATGATTGCGGGCTCGTCCGAACTCGGATTGCGTTAAGGTCTTCGGCGTTGGATTCTTCTCTCTGAGATATTCAAATCGGTAGGTAGCTCGTCTTCTGGTTCCTCGTGGTTAGGGAGTTCGAGCTGTTTGAAGTCGGCGGGTATACTAGGGTTTTCTAGGGTTTTAGTTTAGCTCGGGTTTTAGGTTAGCTCGTGTTGATAACGTGTTGTAAATGGAAGTGATTTCGTATTATTAATCTTGAGGACCGAAAGTCCATATTTATACAAGTTACAAATGAGATAAATATAAATCCCATAACATAAGGGAATATAAATCCTAATCTATCTATGATATGATAATCACTAAATACATATGGATAAACATGAATCTTCTTGATGTTTATCTTCTTGGATCGTCTCTATCTCTAACTTCTTGGGCCGCCATCTTCTAGTCTTCTTGGGCTGGGCTTGAGTCGGGCCTGGTCATATCTGGTATGACATAGACTTGTCTGGTCCGGTCCGGTTCGGTTCGGTTCATCCGGTTCGTCCAGAAATGGTTTGGTCCGGTCTGTCCGGTTTGGACAGAAATGGGTCGATCACATAATATATTCACAACAGAAACTTCAAATTTGAAGTTTTGATTAATATGAAGTTTCAATTCTCAAAACTCTACATTTGAAATTTTCTTTTGGAAAACAAAAAAAAAAATTATACATTTGAGGTTTAAAGTTTATTTTGAAAATGCTCTAAGAACCGGTTCCCTTTGGGTATCAAATCACATATCAAAAAAAAAATTACCGGTCTTCGAAGAGTTGTATTATGGTGAGACATCCGCCAGAATTCATTGATTACATATTTAGAACACCCACCCACTCACTCTTCCCCACTCTCTTCTTTTATTTTCACTGAAAATATCATTAGCTTCATATATACTTTGCAAACACCTAATACAACGTTCTTACTTAGCGGGACTCTAAGAGTCGACCACACACCAAAATACCACCCAAGCTCAACGTAAGAGCTAAAAAATAAACTCAAGACAGCTAGAGGCCACGACTTTCATTTACAAAGAGTTTAAAGAGCCAACAAGGATAACTCCTTGCTACATAAGACTGCCCTCTGTTTTGTCTCGTCACACTTTGAGCTATCAAAGTTGCACCTCTATTCTGAGTTCTCGTAACCACTTCCCATCGAATCTCCTCCATACCTCGAGCCTCCAGTTCAATTTCTCCTACTTGAAACCCAAAAGAGGGCCAAGACTGTGGGCGGTTCATCGCTCCCAAAATATCTTCCATCTCTCCAGCAAATATGATTTTGTTGATTCTCATGCTGCGCATACTTTCAACGGCCCAGAGAATAACCATCTTCCCCACTCTCTTCATCCCTCACTTTTTCCCTGAATTTTTATTTATTGAAATTATTAATTTTAATTTCGGATTTTCATATGATACATATAATCTGTAAACAAAGTAAATTACCTGTACATGTGAGCATCAATAGCAAATGGATGGTAATTTGAGTCCACCAAGCAACCTTCACCTACCCAACATTCTTCACAAGAGTCAGTTCCTATATCCTAGTTTTCCTTCCTAATTAATAACCATATAAATTATAATTCTGAAATTTAAAAGCTACAACCATAACTAATCAGGCTATTAATAAATGACTTTTTCTTGGGTTCACCCCCTAGGGTGAACCTTAGGGTGAACCTTTAGGTTTACCAACTAATAAGAATTAGTTATTTAGATTGAGTATCTTTTGAAAAAGAAAACAAAATAATTGTCAAGTTATATTATATTTTAAAATAAAAAAATAAAAATAAATAAAAGTAATAGTAATTGTATAAATGTATTTAAAAAAACTATATATAAATTTTAAGGTTTAGAATTTATCTAAAGGTTTAAGATATATAATTAAAAAAATTCAGTGTTTTTATGATTTATAATTTGATATTTATGAATTAGAATTTATGATTTATCAAAGGGTTTAGAGTTTACCCAAGGGTTTAGGGGTTAGGATTAGGGTTTAGGGTATAGTTTTTTGCTGGCGGATTTAAAATTATTTTTCAAAAATTTGTTTTTTGTTAATTACTATTTTTATTTATTTTACATTTATTTTAAAAATATAATGCAATTTGATAATTATTTTGTTTCCTTTTTTAAAAGATACTCAATCTAAGATAACAAGTTTTTATTGGTTGGTGAACCTTTTAGGTTCACCTAGGGGGTGAACCCAAGAATAACTCCCTTTTTTTTTGCTTGCCATACGTTTCCAAATATACTTTTTCTTGGGTTCACCCCATAGGGTGAACTTTTAGGTTCACCAACCAATAGAAATTAGTTATTTTAGATTGAATATTTTTTGAAAAAGGAAACAAAATAATTGTCAAGTTATATTATGTTTTAAAATTAAAAAAAAGTAAAAATAAATAAAAGTAATAGTAATTGTATAAATGTATTTTAAAAAAAACTATATATAAATCTTAAGGTTTAGAATTTATCTAAAGGTTTAGAATTTATCTAAAGGTTTAAGATTTAGAATTAAAAAATTCAGTGTTTTTATGATTTAGAGTTTATTATTTATGAATTAGAATTTATGATTTATCCAAGGGTTTAGGGGTTACCCAAGGGTTTAGGGGTTAAGATTAGGGTTTAGGGTATAGTTTTTTGCTGGCGGATTTAAAATTATTTTTCAAAAATTCGTTTTTTGTTAATTACTATTTTTATTTATTTTACATTTATTTTAAAAACATAATGCAATTTGATAATTATTTTGTTTCCTTTTTTAAAAGATACTCAATCTAAGATAACAAATTTCTATTGGTTAGTGAACCTAAAAGTTCACCCTAGGGGGTGAACCCAAGAATAACTCTTAATAAAGCTGATATACTTCGATATATTGCCAAAAATGTCTCGATAGCTTTTTTGTCACTGAATTGTATTATTAGCTTTCAAGGCAAAAAGTTCTAAACAATGAGAACCAGTAAAACAACATAGAAAAGGGATACACCAGTAGGGATCCAAAATAAACTAACACATCTATTTTTCGTATGGATGACTAAAGATTTTTCATATAAAAGCTTCATATTTGCTTCTGGAATAGACGAACCTCAAAGGAGATAACCTTCATATTAATCCAAAAGCACCACGCTTCAGAGTGAGTTGAAAACGATTGTCATTCTCTTTTTATATTCCAGTAGGAGCCACCGAGATAAGACAACTCTCTATTTTGCTCTATTATCAGAGTCAAATAGATTACCGTTCCGTAGAACTTCATGCTGCCTTTCGAAGTAACCATAGTTTGCAGCAAGAACTCCATCACTATCGAATGAAGAACCATCAATGATTGAAGCCGGTAAGACCCGTCGCCACCATCCGCAGTTCAACTTTTCTAAATAGTTCAACTGAACCGAAAGTTTTATCTTTCCAAACCAATTGGAAGAAGCATACGAAAGAACAATAAAAAACCTTGCCTTTGGCAATAAAATAGTAACTGGAAACAAAACAGATCCGAAAAAGAGATGCAAAACGAATTAAACAAACCGATGTCGGAGCTGAAAAAGCCTCCGATCATCGGCTTGAAACTATGAAAAATCTCTCTTTTTCTCTCTTGACGTCTAGGGTTTTCTCTCCAAAACGGGAATATTCTTGGCTCTGACTAAATATTCTTCCGCAGCTCAAGCGCTTCTCAAGATCTTTGATCAGACTAACATTACCTTCCTTTGATTCCGCCAGTCTCATTCTCACTATCAGTTATGTTATTCACCACCATGTATGCACCCAGAGGCGAATGCCGAAAACTTTTTGACTGGGTGCACAATTAATTTAAAACTAAAAACACTATGTAAAGACTAGAGCCTGAGTTAATAGTGGGTGCACAAGGCTATTCTAACTACATTATCTATTAGAACTATAGTGATTTTACCTTAAAAAAATTTAATACCCATATTTTTATGGGTGCACATGCACACCTAACTTAGAGTGGCTTCGCCCCTGTATGCACCTACAATGTGGTACAATATACCATAATAACCATATATCAAACATAAAACCAATACGAACAAAAGAGGGATTAAGGCCATTATTATTTGTTTGCGTTTACGTGGAAAACACATGCAAATAAACCATAATGGCACCATAACTAACCATCCAAGTAGTGGTTCTCTTTAATAGCACCATGTCCTGAAGTTTCCATCATGAGATGGGTCTCGATGTCATCTCTGTTCAACTCTACTCCCTTGCCAATCACGTTTCTGTACCCTACTCTGTACAAACAATGTCTCCCTCCTCTCTCCGTTATAAACCTAGTGATCCCCATACTGGTCCTTGCATCCGTCACTATTGTACTTTAATATATACAAACTAGATTTTGACCCACGCTTTTAAAAGCGCATGATTATTCGGTTTACAAAACTTGATTTATTATAAATTATAATTTTATCTGTAGTTACATATTTTAATTTTTATATATTTTTAGCATGCCTCGCATTTGCTTTAGTTTATTTTTAAAAGTTTATTATTAAAAGTTAAAAACTGAATCGGAGTAAATAAAAATTCAGAAATTGAATAAAAAATCAAAATTAAATAAAAATTCAGAAAATCAAATAAAAAGCAGAAGTTAACTAAAATAAAAATTATAAAATAAGTAAGATTAAATTGAAATATTCAAAATTAAATAAAATTCATAAAATTAAATAAAAAATCATAAATTTCATGAAGAACGATGTTTTGACAACCATCAAATTGACATTTTATCATTTAAAAATTAGTGTAGTACATGAATTATGCATATCATCGTTGAATATAACAGTTGTCAAAAGTCATTGTTGAAATATCTATTGTCATTTTCAGTGATGATATCAGAAATTATCGTTAGAGATATGTCAAAATTGTCATTGTTAATGGTTATATCGTAAGTAATATGTTTTAAACTACTATTATCAATGATGATATGTCCGTTTTTAAAGTAATCTTGTAATTTCTTAAAAATATATTTTTTAGTAAAATATTTTTGAATTTTCTATTTTCTTGTGAATGATGATATGCCAGTTTTTAAACTTTTTGAACTTTTTTCAATTTTCTGAACATTTTGAAAATATTAGGTATAGATTAAGGGATTTTGTTAATGAAATCTTTTACATTTTTGTTAGTGTCGTTTTCAAGAAAAAATAATTAAAGCTAAATATGAGAATATTTAAAGCATATCCGTTTGGTGAAAACCCAAAAAATTGACACAGAATCAATACTATACTAAAAGGTAAATAACTTGAAAGGAGAGAGTGTCCACGTCACCCATTTAATTCAGACCAATGAGAGACCAGCAAACCTCCACGTCGAGCCTTCCTTTCTTCTGATGGGCTTGAACCGAAATTGTAGTTTGGGCTTCGACGTCGCGTTGGTTGTAACAGCCCGTTAGCCCAAACCATGCTCACTTCACTTTTCTTGCGTAAACCCTAAGCGCCGCGTCCGATTGTCGATTCGAGTCCTGTTCATCTTCCTCTTCCTTCCGTTTGAGAGCCAATCGTCTGTGAAATCAATTTCTCCCCACCTCTTCGCACTCTTTAATCCTCCATTAACCCCATTAATGGGGTCCGTTGGCTGCCTCCTTCGGATCTTCTATAAACCCTCCACTTCACGAAATTGTATTTACATCCAAATTGATTTTCCTCTCTCCAATTTCAATCGCGATGAAGACTACCGGTTCAAGCGACTCTGTGAATTCGAAAAGCGAAGCGGCGGCCCTCTCCGCTCCGGCCATAAAAGAGATCTAGATAAGTTTTGCAAAGCTGTCATTTTTTAAATTGAGCAGTGAATCTGGCAGTGTTGTAATCTTCTTACTCTGATTCTATTGAAAACCATTTCATATACAGATGCTCTTCGCACCAACAAGAGAGAATTGGTTGTGGCTACACGAGTGTATGTATTCTTATCTCTTGAAAGTTTACTTGAACAAGCATATTTGATCTTAATGACACATCTGAGAAATCAACAGGGAGAACACTGGAGTAAGAAAATGAGAGAACGAGATGGAGAGCAACAGAGTTAAGTGACGGAGAGATTGAGATGAAGAGAACTGGAGAAGTCGAGATATAGAGACACAGAGCAAATGATAGATAGTACGAGATGAAAGAAACAGAAACTACAGCAAAATATGAAACGAGTACTGAGAGAGCGAATGAGAGAGCGAATGAGCGACGGAACAAGTGAGTAAGATGGAATTTTTTAATATTTCTTCTGGTCGGATCTGCTTAAATAAGTTTCGCTATGATCAAATCAAGGAACAATACACATAAGTTTAAAATTGTTTATGCTATTTTCTATTTCAGACGAAGTGGTCTTGCTTGATGTTATTTGATCTCCATATATTGGTTGTCATTTACGATTCTTAAAGGTAATCAAATATTTTCCATACATGGGCTTTTGACAAGGAAGAACCAAGAGATACAAGGAGATGTCAATGAACCAAATCTCGATGCTTTTCTCATGATTATACATTTCTTCTTCTTTTGAGCTTATGAAGGTATTTTATTTTTGCTTAGATTAACTTGGAATATAAAGCTAATGAGAACAGGTTTAACTACTGTATTTTTATATACGCACTGAAAATGGACGAAGAAGCGTGAATGGAAGATTCTGGGAATGTCTGAAACCATGTACGTTTCTAACCAATTTTTATTTTACTAGCTTTCATCGTTTGATGATTTGTAGTGGATCTTATCTCAGATTCTCGACATAATTTACAGCTTCATACAGACTCTAAGTTGCAACGATACTTTTCCTGCATTTGCTCAAGTTTTGGAAAATTAGATATACCTATCAAGTCTAAGTTATTCATCATTATGCTTTGTATGTAGGTTTCTAATTGCTACAATCATGGACAATAAAGCTCAAGGAACTCAGTAACCAATCCAAACAACGCCTGATCATGTGAGAATAAGTAAGAATTTATCATGTTTCTGCATGTACTATGAACAAAACTTAGCTTCACCCCCTAAGGTGAATTTCTACATTCACCCACCAATAGGAATTAGTTAATTAAGATTTGATATCTCTTAAAAAAGGAAACCAAGTAATAAGAATTTAATGAAATAAAATTATGTTTTTAGATAAATAAAAAATAGTAGCAATTATAAAAAAATATAACTTTTTAATATTGATAAATTCGTCAGAGAATACTAAACCCTAAACCCTAAATTCTAAACCCTAAACCTTAAATTCTAAATACTAAACCCTAAACCATTGGGAAAACCCTGAATCCTTGGGCAAATCCTAAACTTTTAAATTTAAACCAAACCTTAAATCATAAACTAAATCCTAATCCCTAAACCCTAAATCATAACCCCTGATACTAAACCCTAAATCCTAAACTCTACAATGGTGTATGGTTTAGGATTAAAAGTTTATGATTTAATATTTGTCAAAGAGTTTACGGTTTAGGGTTTCGTGTTTAGAATTTAGGATTTAATATTATGATTTATGATTAAGGGTTTAGGGTTTAAGGTTTAAGATTAACGATTTAGGGTATAGAATTTTCCCAAGGGTTCATGCTTTCCTCAAGGGTTTAGGGTTTAGTATTTAGAATTTAGGGTTTAGGATTTAGTATTTTCTGACGGATTTATTAATATTAAAAAAAATATTTTTTTTTATAATTGTTCCTATTTTTTATTTATCTAAAAATATAATTGTATTTCATTAAATTTTTATTACTTGGTTTCCTTTTCTAAGAAATATCAAATCTCAATTAACTAACTCCTATTGGTGGGTGAATGTAGAAATTCACCTTAGGGGGTGAAGCTAAGTTTTGTTCATGTACTATATATTGATATGATTATAAACACAAGGGCATATTTGGCAGGAGGAGATCAAGGAGCCGTGTTTTTGGTCATTTTCTCTTAGTCACAGATATGCAACAACCAAGAGCTATAGTCACAACCATACACTACAAAATCCTTCATACAACAAATTCTATTGAGAGTAAATTTGTACAGGTTCATACAACATATTGTTACTGTTGTTGCAACAATATACATTGAGAGTAAATTTAAGGAACTTTCAGCCTTTTTATTAGCCACTAAGAGATGTGTAAGTTAATTTTTTTTTGAGCAAAGTGTAACTTAATTTTTAAAAAACATTTCTCCATATTAGCCTCCAGTTCCCTCACTGCGAGGCCATTGATATCTGCCATTTTGGGTATAAAAAGAAAAATGGAGGTTCACGTGAGTGGAAACCACAAAAAGGACAAAAGCTCAGACTACACTCTAAAGTCTTACTATAAATCGACATTTCCTGCTCTTGCAGAGTCCCTATAGCATCGGGGATGAACACAATCTCAGACGACTCTAGACATGACAAGAGCAATGCTGAATTTGCGGTTGCCTAAGTAGTTCCTACGGGTTCTTGACCACAACAAGCCTCTTAGAGAAGTGAGGCTATAAAATCCTGGGCTTACATACAGCCATTGTGTATGTTGCAGCTGGACTTTCCAAGAACAAGAGCTTGCAGAGTTTGTATGTTGATTGAAGCTGGATCGAGAGCTTTGGCGTTGAGTATTTCCTATGTCTATTGACTAGATTCTCTGCTTTGCAATGAGACTGGTTCATCGCGGGATCCACATCTTCACGACGGTCGTTACGAGGCTGCAAGGAGGTAAGAGGTGATAGAGCACTGGTGGTAATCATAGAAGTGCAGATTAATTCATCGTTTGAGGAAATTGATTTGGCGAGAACTCCGCTTCGAGATTCAGGGAAGCAAATGAGATTTATTGGAATCTGGAAACAATAGTAGGAGCTAGGAAAATATGTGAGGCAGATTCACTCGAGGATATGCCAGTCACTGAGCCAAAGAGCATTAGAGCTTTTTCACGCTTTGCAACTCTATAATGAAAAATTTCTCTGCTTTTGATTTCCCATACGTGGAGAACCTGAGAATTTCCTTAATAAAATCATTTGGAGAACTATTAAAACAGTTGGTAGGATGATAATAACAACATTCATGAACGAGGAAAACGATCTCGATATGTTTTGGAGTACATGACCATATACTTCGAAACAATTTTTAATAATTTATATTTTAAATTCTGAAAATTAAATTTCAATTATTTAAAAATAAATAAAGTTTTATTTATTTATGTCAACAACTATTTAGTAAAGCAAAAAGAATCTATTTATTATTAAAATCATGTATACATGTACATATAATTGATTAATTTTAATAAAATTGACAATATTTTAATCAATTATTTACTAAATCAATCATAATTGATTAATTATAATTATAATTAATTAATTTAAATATTAATTATCTGAATATGAATCATAAGAAACAAGTATACTGAATAATTTTAAATTTCTATTTTTTATAAATTCAAAAATGTAGCTAATAATAAAAGGCTATAAAGAAAAAAGTTAATAATATCAATTAGTCATAACTACAGTGATTCAGATATTTAAGTAACATGTTAAAAAAAACTGAATTCTCAGATACTATTAAAGAAATTACGTGTGTTCTATAAGTACTTTTAGAGGGATTTTTTAGTTATAAAAATTAGAACTCAAATCTCATAGTTTTAGATAAAATATTATAACTGTTTAACATAAATCACATCAAATTCTCATGCAATCATCTAGAAACTCATCAAAACTCAAATTGCTTCAAATTTCAGATTCGATTCATCTCCTTAGTAGCATTATTTTGAATGTTTATGAAAATTTTAAATGTCATCATTAAAACTTTTTTATCCAGTTAAAATATATTTATTTGCTTCACAATATTTCACGAAGTCATGAATATTATAAAACTGTTTACTTAGACATTAAAAATATTGTTTATATAGTTCATTGTGATATATGTACATTAGTTACAACATAAGTTCGCATTAAATTTTAGAATACCTATGAAATTTCAAATATATAAAAATATTTAACAAAATATAATTAATGTATATAATGCATTAAGCAGATAATAGATTTTAACCTACATGTGATATTGAATTCATCTTAGTTTTTATAATATATACAGTATTATGCACATATTAAGAATAATTTTTCTAGAATCTAAAGTTTTATAAAAAGAAACAAAAATTTGGACGTAAAAAAAAAAGACTGTAAGTAATTTTTTGATATATTTTATCTAAAAGTGAAAAAGAATGAAACAAAATAAAATAAATGAGAATAGAAAAATATATATTGCCAAAATTTAAAACAAAATAACCGCGCGTAGCGCGGTAAAAAACCTAGTAATTATAAAACGTGAAAACATTTTATTGTTATTGATTTTTGTAAATAATTAGATTGCAAACTTTTTGTTTTTTTTTTGTCAGCGCAAACTCTTGTTATCGAGCGTGATAACGCAGCCATGTAAATAGCAGTTCCACTTTTCAGCACACGTGTGCCTTAGGGTTAAAAAAAATCTTGAATGGCGTTGACCCTTAGCATTGTATTTTTAACGTTCCTATAAACGTTGCTTTTTTTGCGTAATTTAGTGCATCTAAATCACATATCTTCTCCACTTCAGGAGACGTTAATCCTCCGCTCTTGGTAAGGAACTAGAGACCGTTTCTTGTACATGGTAAATGAGAATCCATCATATAATATACTCTTGGTAAAGAACTCGAGACCGTTTCTTATACACGGTAAATGAGAATCCATCATAATATATGAATTATAATAATACTTCAGTCTGTTTCTTTTTTTTTGATCAAACCACTTCATTACTTAGAGAAAATAAGTCTTACAAAACACATAAAGAAACTAGTCCTCAATAAGAGGGAGGTTCTGCAACTCAAACAGAGCCAATTTCGCAAGGACATCGGTAGCTGAGTTAGCGGTACGTGGAATAAAATGAAAAGAGATTACAGCAAAAGAGCTCGCAAACTGGGAGATGTCGCACAGAATGTTACCAACAGTCACGTTCGACTTTCTCTTAATGATGAGTGAGATCAGGGTCTTAGAATCTGAGAAGACTCTGAGACGTTGAACTCCTTGATTAGCTGCACTAAGTAGAGCAGCCTTTACCGCCAGGGACTCTGCTACAAGGGCAGAGGAAACAAAGCGACGGTTTGAAGTAAAAGAAGTTGGGGCAGCACCACCAGGGGGTTGAAAGTGCCAGCCCAAACCACAATTCCCCGATAGTCCATTCCAGGCAGCATCAGTAAAGAGCCTCCAATCGTCGGTACCTGAAAAGTTTTCCAAATGAGGGGCAGGGGAGTTAGTAACAAGTTGTCCATCCTGGACCAATGAGTTAGACTTTTTAATAATGGAATCCTGGGCTCCTTTCCAGACTCTAGCATCTTTAATAATCTTCAGTACTGTCTCATCAACAGAATAATCCTTATCTTCAAAGAGGAGCTTGTTCCTGTTGGTCCATAGAGTCCATAGAAGCCAAGGGAACAGAGGAGTGTCGCCTACACCCGTAGGGGGAAGAGATGCCATCCTACGAGAGGCTTGTAGCAACTGGCTAATCGATGTGATGGCTAACGGGAAAGGCTTGAAATTACTTGGAAGAAGGTCCCAGACTTGTGCAGCATAGGGGCATTGTAGTAGAACATGGAGTTCTGTTTCTGGGGAGCCACATCTCCTACAAACACCAGCTGTAGTCATTCCACGACGTATGAGTTGCGATCCCACAGGGAGGGTTCCGATCATGGCTTTCCACAAGAAGTGTTTGAGTTTCGGAGATGTGTTAAGCTGCCAAATTCTAGCTTTCCAATTAAAGCCATTTGTCTCCACATTTGATCCATGTAATTTTGCTAGAGCATAGCCAGATTTTGTTGAGTAGTCCCCGGATGTTGTTGCCAACCATACAAGTTCGTCAGGACGTGGGAAGCTAGGGGGATTAACTTGCGGATATGATTCTCATAATGGGGCAGGTGCACTCTGATAGCTGAGATATCCCAATCATTACCTTGCTGGTTAAGAAGGTCCTTGACTCGAAGGGATATGGTAGCTTCTGTCGGAGGTCCAATGGGAGCTTGGGGAGTATCCAGAGATAGCCAAGGATCGGACCAGACATTGATGCTCTGTCCATCGCCTACCACCCATCCGAGGCCTTTGCGGAGGACTTCCCTCCCCGCTAAAATTCCCCGCCAACCATGGGAAGCAGAGCGAGGGGGGACTGTATCTAAGAAGGATGCATAGCGACAGTATTTCCCAAAGAGAGTTTGCGCCAGCAGGGAGTGGGGATCCTTAATAAGCCGCCATGCTATCTTTGCAAGCATAGCATCATTGAACTGCTCAATTTCTCGGAACCCAAGACCTCCAACACTCTTCGGTCTAGTTAGTCGGTCCCATGAGATCGAGCAAATCTTCCTAATTTCAGGAGATAGATCCCACCAAAATCGAGTCAATAAGCTTTGGATTTGCTTACACAACGATAAGGGAAGCTTGAAGCAAGACATGGTGTATGTAGGTAGCGCAGTGAGTACTGATTTGAGCAGGATCAACTTCCCAGCTCCCGAAAGGAATCTAGATGTCCAACTAATGGCACGTTGACGGATACGATCAAGAAGGCTCGCAAAGATGTCACGTTTCTTCCTTCCAAAGTGCTCCGGGAGACCAAGGTATTTACCGAGCCCTCCTTCTTGATGAATGTTCAGCGTCTTTCTCACTCGGCTCTTGACTTCAGCAGGCGTCTTGGAAGAGAATGTGATGGCTGATTTCATGACGTTTATGCACTGGCCGGAGGCTGCTTCGTACTGCGTGAGAATCCGGCAAAGGGCGTCACAGCTAGTGGGGGTTGTTCTCGTGAAGAACATGGTATCGTCGGCAAACAAGAGGTGACTTATAGCCGGACATCCTCTCGCCACTTTAATGCCCGCAAAGTTTCCCCGCTCCTGCTCTTGTTTGCATAATCCGGAGAGAACCTCCGTGCATAGAATAAAAAGGTATGGAGAGAGTGGGTCGCCTTGTCTAATTCCGCGGCTTGGCGTCACAGATCCCATTGCAGCTCCATTGATCAGGAAGGAGTAAGAAACCGAGCACACACATTCCATAATCCAGGATATCCAAATTTCATGGAAACCGAGTCTTCTAAAAACTCTCTCGAGAAACCCCATTCGATCCGATCGTATGCTCTGCTCATATCAGTCTTCACCGCCATAGAGCATCTGACCCTAGCTCCGGAGGTTTGAAGATAGTGCAATATCTCGTGAGTGATCAGAACATTGTCGGAGATAGCTCTGTTCTTGACAAAGGTTGACTGCTGTTTCGAGATAAGGTCTTGGAGGAGGGGTTGAAGTCTCATCGTGAGGATCTTTGCAATGATTTTATAGTGGGTGGTGCACAGAGCAATAAGCCTATAATCTGCAACTTTCCGCGGCCCGGTGATCTTAGGGATTAAGCGTACGTGAGTCTCGTTTTGCCGTCGGTTAAGTGAGCTGGTATCAAATAAGCACTGAATGTCTTTGACCACATCTGGTCCAATGATATCCCAAAAATTCTGGTAGAAACTCGCAGAAAAACCATCTGGTCCGGGGGCTTTATCCGGATTAATTTCAAACAGAGATGGATATAAGCTGATTTCTGATGCGTCAGGGATGGATATAAGCTGCGAGTTCATCTCAGGGGAAACAAGGGGGAGGAGCACTTCTTCCACTACATCCCGAGGGTCGTTGGCGTTATCCTGAAGGCGTGTCTGTGAGGAGAAGATATCATAATAATATCTGGCAATTGTGTTTGCGATTTTGTCTTCCTCATACTGAGCGACGCCCTCTTCATCTTCTATTACCGAGAATTTATTCACCGCACGTCGTCCTCTAGTAGAAGCATGGAAAAAAGCTGTGTTTCTGTCCCCGCAGTTAAGCCATTGAATCCTGCTTCGTTGCCTCCAGAAGATCTCTTCTTCCTTGTAGTGTTCCTCAAGCTGTTGAGTAATTTCGCCAATGATGGTAGGATCAGGAGTAGCGCTAGATAGCGCCTCTTCCAACTTTTGTTGGGTCGAAATAATCAGACCTTTTGAATTGGCATTTTGAGCTTTAGTCCATTCCATGATCTTTCTTCTGACTCGGCATAACTTAGTGAGAACCGAATCATTTCCGGGATTATGCCATTGCTCATCAACCAGTTTCCTGATCTCAGGTTTATGCACCAGTTTCCTGTCAAACCGAAACAGATTCCGCTTTCTCGATTTGGTGGCTTGGAGATGGACTAGAATCGGTCTATGGTCGGAACCTTCGAACCGGAGGTACTCGCAGCATCCAGTAGGAAAGGACTCTGACCACTTGCAGTTACCCATTGCACGGTCTAAGCGGGATTGAATGAAGTAGTTGTATCGGGTTCCTCTCCAAGAAAGGGAATCACCGGAATGTTGTAAATCCCATAGACCATGCTGTGAAACAAAACTCCTAAAGGCGAGGAAGGAGCCTTCCCAGCAGAGGGGACCGCCCACCTTCTCAGAATTATCCAGCAGGTCGTTGAAATCGCCTACAATGAGCCAAGCTTCTTCATCTCTTCCTGCTCCAATCTTAGACAGTTGGCGCCAAAAGGTAGCTCTATCCTGTGCTTGCAGGGCACCATAAATGAAGGAGACAAACATAGATCTCTTGTCTCTCTCTAAATGTGTGTTAATGATGTTAGGAGAGGAGAAGAGAATATCAACACTTACAGAGTCTTTCCAAGATAGGGACACGCCCCCACTAAGTCCCACTGGGGGCACTGTGAAATGGTTGGTATAGTCTGATTGTCGGAAGCGTCGGAGGACAGCCTCATCTTCATTCTTAGTCTCCATAAGAAATATAATCTCTGGAGAATTCGAGACTTGATTTCCCGCAGACGCTGGATTGTCAAGGTGCTCCTGATGCCTTGACAATTCCAGCTCAGTAGAGCTAAGGAAGATCGTTTGGGGGGCCCGAAAATCCGCCCCCTTCTTCTTGATAGACGGGATCAGAGTAGTCCTTGGAGGTCCTGACTGGTTAGTTGGGACAGTCCCCTGTTTTGTCGATGCTCTGCGCTTTGGTGAGTTCTGGACCTTGGAGACTTCTCTTCTTGAGGCTTACTCCCTGTAGAGGGCTGCTCGACATACGTTTCTTCTGTGTTGGTTTAGCAGGCGGAGCTCTCTTTTTTGTGGCGCTACGGGTCACAATTCCAAGAGGTGGGAGATCTTCCACATCATCCCCCACCGGGAGGGGACCCAAACGCATTGACACATGCACTCTATCTTCGTTTAGAGAGCGGATAGGTGATGCACTTCCTTGGATGGCAAGAATCCCAGGTGGTCTCGATCCAGAAGCCTTTGAGTTGCTGTTGAAGGGAAATGTTTGCATATTGTCCTCGAGGTATTGGATTTCAATGTCCTGAAGTCTGCTGGAACCCGAGGAGAGTGGTTGACGTTGAGTTCCACAGTTCCCATTAAGGGGTACTTTCCCATTTGAGGGTAGTGAGAGCCTTTCTCTAGCTGAGACTCGCTCAGTGGGAGGAGTATTATGACTCTGAGTCTGACCTGAGAGTCTCTCTAGAGCTGGAACTCTTTCACTGGAGTAGGGATCTTGTGGAGAGACTTGAGATGGCCTTTCTCTTCTCTCAGATGAGAGTTGATGAGGTCGAGCAGAGGATTTCCCTCTCGGAGAATGATATGAGCGAGACGCAGATTCTTCTGGAGGTAGAGACTTGTCTTGGTTTCTCAATCCTCCAGAGTTTCCTCCAATGCCTTGTGTTAATTGACGGCGCTGCTGTCCACGAGGGGGGGGGATCTCGTCTCCCTTCCATCGGGTCTTGATCGGTACTCCGAGCGATAGGATTGAAGGCTTCCCAACCTAGAGTGCCCATCACGTGAGTGTGTCTCAGAGTGGAAGCTTCTTCGCGGTGTTTGCTCATTGGAGGTCCCTTTAGCTACCCATCTTTCCTCTCCTCTGATGGAGCTTGAGCTGTGAGGCCATTGAAGCTTTTGTTGAGTCGCATGTTTAACAAAGGTGTCAACCTTTGTCTGTTGTCTCTCATGATACTTGTGCTTTCTTTCTTCGAGTCTGTTGATGGTATTCCTCGGAGAGGTGTCCATAGAGCTAGGACCTTTACCGCGTAAGTCAGCAGGTACTTTGGAGGGGCAGTGAGAGTCTTCATGAGTGAGGGACTTACACTTGAAACAATGTTTGTCAAGCTTCTCATACTGAAGTTCCACCTCCTTTATAGCTCCAGATGGGAGGTGGATATCTCTCTTCATTTCAAGTGGTTTCAAGCCATTAAGTTGGACTCTCAGTCTGTTTCTAAGAGTCATTTACTACCTCGTATTTTAATCCATTCAAGCTGAACCTCAACTTCACCGCATTCAGCTTCCTTCAACACAAGAATCATGCCATGAACGTTGCCATTATGGTAGACGATTTGCTCTCTTCTGACTGTCTCAATCTCAGTTCCATCTCAAAGTTCATGGAAACCCAATTTGTGAATCTCTAGGGAACCGGCTTGAGGTCTATCTGTGCATCTCCCATCTTGACAGTGGAAGAAAGTCAACATCGTTGACCTTTTGTGTTTCATCCAACAATATACACATATTCATTAGTTGAAGAGATTCTAGAATTTCATGGTTTGCTTTATTTCTTCAATAGTATAAACAGATTGGGTTATAGTCGATATGTACAGCTAAAGACCAAAGCAGAGATAAAGACAAAATTGTCTTTCCATGAACAGAAGAAAATAAACAACCACATCTTCACGGTCTCTCTTGAACATTTCAGAACCTTAGTCCAATCGTTTAGTTGGCGTCCATGGTGACTTATTGAATCCTGAGAGAACAATCCAATCTATGCATAAGTAAAAAACGATGAGTGTTATTAATATACATTCACGTCCAAGGCCCTTGCAGCCTAGACCATCAGTCCACTAAAGCATGATCTCCATCTCCCCACACTCCATATTTTTTAGTCTAAGAATCATGTCTTGTTTGACCTTCCCATTTCTCCAAGTGATGCTGCTCTCTTCAGTCAAACAGTTGGTTCTTCCGGCGGATCCTCTTGATGGCCGAACCATTAGGAGAGTTTCTTGAAATCTTACTCCATCTGACGCTTCTAGGAAAGGACTTATGTCTATTTCCCAATCACACATTTTGTCATCTCCCAAGAATCTGTCTTTATCAAACACCGTCTTCATTAAATCATATGAGCCATAAGCAATGCATCAAGTCATCAACAATGTGAAGCTAATAGATTAGATCAACTAAACATGTTGTGTTGTGTAAATGGCAAGTGAAGGTAAGAACACAGTAGTTGGCTTCCCGGGGAGAACAGACTGTTGTAATAGACGTGAGAGAGCTTACCAGCCGAATTGGATCATACACATCTTTAATGGAAAGGGTGAGTTGTTCGTTCCACACTGGATATTGGATAACAGTTACTATTGATCACAGGCGTCTTCAGTTTATGAAGAAACGACCAAGAAAATGGTTCAAAAAGAAATGAAAAAAAAACAAATCCACGAATAGAAAATCACATAGTAGTACTGATAAAGAGGATTTCACAAGGTACAAACAAAGTACAAACACAAACCTCTAGGCCAAGTCACTCATGTCTTTCTTTCTTTTTTTGTACAACAGTCAATCGTGTGTCTCATATGACAATTTCCTGTTTTAAGAACCGTTTAATAACGGAAAGAATTACATTGTAAGGTAGTTTCAAGATTATTATTACACAATAAGGCAGTTGTTGCTATTAAGGTAGTTTTATTCAACCAACCTCATTTCCTTGTTACAAACTAACTAAACTAGTCTAGATTTCCGTGATTTAACCTAAGTTTTTACTAGAAAACTCTCTTACTAATAAATAAAGCAAAGTGGGATCACATCTCTCTCTCTCCTTTGTCTCCTTCTTCTTCATTTTTCTACGGTTTTGTGAAATAAATTTTGTTTCTTCAGATATTTTTTTTCTCAAAAAAACTTTGTTTAATTATTATCTCTATCATTATGTCTATCTTTTGAGATATGTGAAGCTATATTTCTCATGGTGGTGTAAAGATGATGTACATGACAATATTAATGGCAGAGATCGATTGAAGCTTCAACCATGGTATCTTTGTGCTCCTACGTGCTCTGAAACTCACACAATAAGCTTGAGAGCAACAATTGCTAATTTGAATATTTTTGCATATTTGGTCCCAAACTTATTTGTTATTTTTAAGATTAAAGATGTGAATTAGGGTTGAAAGCTATCACATCTCGATAAAAATACATAAAAACAAGTTGAGAATGTAAAGAATCGTGGAAAATAGGAGAGAAAGGTGAAGATTATGGTTTTTGGTTGACCATGGCTAAGGAAGAAGATGGGGTTATTTTCGTAATTTTGCAACATTAGTGAAAAAGTCATGTGTACATTACATTTAGACAGTACATGTGTACACCTAATTTTATATTATATGTCAAACTGAATATAGTGTACAAGAAAATAGGTGTACACATGAGTTGTGCATTTTGTAAAATCTTTGTAATATAAAAACATAATTTTGATGTGCAATAAGCATGTTTTGAACATATGTGTACATAAATAATATATAATACTGTACATAACCACGGTTGTACACGTGTACATAACCACAAATGTACACATGTGTACACGACCACGATTGTCCACCTTACATAATGTATCCATCAGTGTCTACATGTGTACACCATCAAAATGTGTACAACAAAATGATGTTCATGTGTACAACCAAATGATGTACCAAATAATGTTCCTGTGTACATACAAATTTTCCTATCATGTACAATGATTCATTTGAATAATTGTGTCCACGTGTACACCGGTGCATAGACACTCACATGTAACACATGTTTGAAATACATGTCATTGTACATGAAAAGTTTTTATATACGTATGTTCCATTCACCAGTGTACATGTGAGTCATTGCACATGTGAGGCAACACATACGAATATGGATAACATACTAACATACACCAGTGTACATGTGAGTTATTGTACATGTGGACAACAATATTTTGTGTGTATATTGAGATGCTATTTAAATGTAAATTAAAACTTACAAATGTATGTTATATATTTCTAAGTGGAGTGACTAAAGTATTGAAATATCTTTACTTACCTGATTTATGGGAACATGTTAAAAGTCAGTGTGCTTTGTGATACATGTTAGATGTCCAATATGTAGATATATGTTTGAGATACATGTTACATATCCAATATGTTGTAAAGTTGTGTGTCTTCATTAGTGTACATGTGTACATTAAAAATTGATGACATACATGTGTCCAACAAATATGGTAGTGTACATGTGTACAACACTGGAAACTTGTATATATAGTGGTAGATTTTGATTTTTAGCATTGTATACATATACCATCATGTACCAATATACACGAAAATATAAATATATATGTTCATGTAATTATGAAAGATATGATCTTCACAATTCAAAAATATGAAATCAATTTAAAAGAGTATATTTGCAAATCAAAAATCTATGGATCAGAAATGAATATATTTAAATTTCTAGGGACCAAATGTGCAATAAAGATAAAATTGGCCATTGTTGCCTATCAAGCTTTTGCAACAAAGGTGACGAGAAAGAGGCAGCGACGAGACATACGAGATGGAGGCAGAGGTTCCAATCGACAAAGGCGGAGATAGAGGTGGCTACAGAAAGCGGAGGCATTGATGTTGAATTGAAGAAATTTTTTATGAAGGCTTCAAATTCTTTTGCCTCTTTTTTGTATTTATTTTTGGATCCGTAGATTTGCAGAAAAAAACCCCATCAGTGATATATAAAATAAAAGAGAAAATAAAATTATGATGCTGAAAAATAATGAGTTTCAGAAAATATTTAGGTTACTTGGAAAAAAAAAAAGAAGTTGGTTGATTTTAGAGGAAATAAAAAAGGAGAGAGGACGTTGATAAACAGAAAAAAGAAGGAGAGAGGAAAGATAATAAAAGTTATCAAATGTGGGATCATCTTAGTCATCTGGTTAGCAATTGTTGATTTTAGTTATAAGAAAGTACCTCAATAGCTTAAACTGTTTTTTCTTGTAATAAAAACATCAAAACTGTTTCTGAGTGTTAATATCTCCGCCCCACTATTGAATTTGAGAGATAACTTTATAACAACATCTATCTAAATTTCTAAACTATTAAAACTGAAGTACAAATAGATTTAATTCTGAGTTTTCCTCAATAATTACAATCATATGCTATTGGCCTTAAACACCGTAGTTTTACACTTTCCTTAATACATTCATTTCCTATACCAAAAAACGTTAAATCATCCTGTTCGGTACACAATTTTATTAATTACATTAGACCAGCAGGTACCTTATACTATTCAAACAAATACTCCAGTCTTAATAGTTGACCAACCAGCACATACCTTAAATTATTCCAATCTTATACTCCATTAAACCTATTAAACCTATGACCGGTAGTTTTTTCTATTAGCAAACCCATTATAAACCAAACCAAACATTCCATCACGATTTATTAAGCATAGTCTAATCAATATTAAGTTTATAGTTTTATATTATTGTCAATTAATATTCTATATATATATATAGGTTTAGATTATGCATACCAATGTTTTGTATATTGATCTAGTCAAGGTATTGTTTAGCTAATTTATGGTTTAGCAAATAAAAATTAACTATTAAATTTACAATTTATTTACAACCATATACCACTGAAACAATTAATAAACTTATTTTAAGCATTTAATATATTTTCCTTATTTAATTAAAATAAAACTACTACTTCATATAATCAAGCTAACTAATAAATTTAACATATTTTGATATTCAGTGAAAATGGTCCATGTAGTAATATACAACTGAGACATTTATAAATATTTATAAATATTTCTATAAATTATATTAAATTATATATTATATATTATATGTTACATTGAGGGGTGTCCAATCTGGATATCGGTTCGGCCGGTTCAGTTTTTTTTTTGTTTTTTTTTGTTTTTCGATTTATAAAAAATAACTACCATATTAAAACTATATTTATTTTTGTTTGGTTCGATTGGTTTATGTACCGTCAGTTTTTTTGTTTATTCAGTTTTATACCAAAAAGCATAAATATATTTAGTTTTTTATAAACTTTTGTGAATTTTATGTCGGCTTTAATATAACACGAATATATTTTGGTTTTCAAATAGACTATTTTCTTTTTTTTCTTTTACTATTTAAATAATTTGTAAAAATATTAAGTTAATATTAGTGATAGTTTTTATAGAATAAAATAAGAAAAATTTGTAATCCATAATACTATTAAATAACTAAATATTAGCACACATATTTGACAAAAAAAATATTATATTTTGTTTAATTTGATAAAAAGAATATAACTTACAACAAAATAACATTTGCTTTAATAACTCTAGACTTGCATGATTGAATCCCACGTACATGTTACGCAGCCTAAATAATTGAATCCCACATCCAATTAATATTCTCCAACAAATGATTTCTAAAAAATATTTTTAATCCAATATAAAAATAGTCACCATATTTCACTCTTCTTGCGAAGTAAACAAATAATAGGATTCATAATCTTGTGATTTTATTTATTTAAAAATGGAATATTACCTTTGGAGCAACAATATCATTTTTTTTAAACCTATATTCTACTTTCATCTATATATACTTCTCGTCTGTTTCTTCTCTATCCATCCACAAATCATATAAATAGTGATTCTCTTCTTAAAAATGCCATTGACAGTTCTTAAAGTATATTAACAGTTCTTAAAACAAAATAATTTAGAACGACTGAAGGATTATTTAATATGGATGAAAGTGGTACGATATAGACTGATCGATGACAAAAACAACGTGTGACATGTTGAAATGCATGGACCTAATACGTACCTTTGAATCTAGAAGAGTTTGTTGTGCTGTGCGTATGATTCTAAATAAATGGACGTGAGGAAATTGTGGAATCTGGCTAGTGGCTAATTGAACAGACACACACTGGCTGGACAAAAACTAAAGAGAAGCCGTTTCCTATTTTATTTTAATTTCTTGTATTCTTCCTAATCGTTACGTTTGAAATAAATTCATCAGCTCTCACATTAATAATTAATTCTACGGATGATATTAGTTTCGAATATGCTCTTCAATTTTGTAATTATAATATAAGGTATATACTATATGCCACTCCTTTTTTGACTAAAGGGAAATTCAAATTTTGGCCGTTTATTTGACTGGCATATGATGTTTAAACATCTTTTAACGTACAAGTATGATTTGTGCCAAACAAAAAAAACGTACAAGTATGATTTTTAGCTTGCCTGTAAATTTGTTGCGGTCAGCTTAATACAATGGTCGCACAGCCACGATCATAACTTTCGGTAAATTAGGAATGACATGGAAGATTTTGAAGCTACTAGGCCATCTACTCTCATCATGTATTAAAATTAAAATCCTGATATTTTCTTTATTTAGGTAGAGGTCCATGATGTGCAAAAATAGGTAGAGGTGATGTTAGAACTGAAATGAAATGATTCCATAAACCAAAAAGTAACCAATATGACTTTCTTATGAGGGCAAAACCTTGCATTTACATCCAAAGTCATTTATATGCATATATATAAAAACCACCTTTATCACTTTAGTTTTTACAATGGGAAACATATACACAAGAACATGAAAATTGGAACACAGTCCATAAATAATCTCAAATCAACAAACACTAGTGACACGTGCATAAACATTCTAGTTAACCAGAAAAGAGAAAGAGTTTGATTTGAATTACATGAGGAAGATCATCAATTGTGAACATGACAAACGTAATTAAATTCAACAAAGACTGAGCCAACAAGATGCAAGTATAGTAAATCGAAATATATTTGTCAGCTGTTTATTGGTTATTCCCTCTGTTTCTTAAAAATAATTTAGCGTTTTTTTTTGTTCCACAAAATATTTCGTTTTAGAATTTCAATGCAATCTTAATATTAATTAGAAAATACATTGATCTTATAAATAATTTATTTATCTCAAAACTTATTAATTAAATAGATGTGATTAATGAAAATTTTCAGTCATTTTTTTAATATGAGTGAAAATGTATAAATGACATTTATATGAAATGGATAGATGATATATTTTCTAACACATGCACATTTATGAAGTATATTAAATAAATGTCTCCACGATAAATTTGTAGGCTACTGTATTTCTGCCAGATTGCTACAAGACAAATAAAAGATGTTAATTTTTTATTTTAAAGATGTTAATTAACCAGACAGTTGAGCGGATCAGGATAATTAAGATGGAAGAGATGATGACAAGAAGAAGGTAGGTTAGGTGTCTACATAGATCGTGAGATCATAGTGAGACTGATAGCTTTCTGAGGAAACATGTGAATCTTTATCTATGCTTCGGTTGTTTTGGTCCTATCTGTATCTTCAGTCATAAACTTTTAAGCTTGGCTCTGCCCCAATCAAAGATCATAGCCCCATGTAATTCTTTCAGCACCTGATTCTGTTTCCATGATAATTCCATTTACATACACATAAATCACGTTATGATTGATTGTACTTTTTATAACATAAGATCTTCATGCAAAACGACTCGACATCTTTATAAAGCTTTGTCTTCCGCCGTTCCTAGTTCGATTAACCCAAAACTAAATAACTTATTAATTAAGCTCGACTTTATTCTGAGGATATTTATAATTATATAACTCGATAAATACAAAACGGTTCTTCTGACTTTTAACACTTGCAAAATTTAGAAGAATGAGGAAGATACATGAAACATGCTTAGCGGCCAACTAACTAACTAATCGACCATTTTCATTAATTATAACTAAGTCTCTATTCAAAACATGTTTTTATGTATTTGAAAGCTTTTAAGCAAAAAAAAAAGAGTTTTTAAGTATAGCCTTAAATTAAAGTAAAGTTGTCGAGATTGCTATTTAACCAAGCAACAGCAACTGTGATATATTTTTTATGTTAGTATTATTTTTTTTTTTAACTTTAAAAAAAAAAAAAGAGATGACCAATCACATGTTCTAGTGCCCGCGTACAGTGACGTTCTACTAGAAAATTGATCCTTACCAAAGGACTGGAAGAAGCTTTGTTAACACCAAAATCAAAAAAGTGGGATCTACATTATTTTATAATAATTTTTTTTGAGCTAAAGATTCACATCATTTTACCGTTGCTGCTGCTCTCAGATACTACGTTTAACGATGAAAACTTCTTGGTTTTTGCACTGAAATGATTAATATAAATATACTGTATTTCACAACAGTGACTTAAGATTTAAAAAAAACTTACTACGTTCTAAAGTGGAAGAAACTTGTAACTTTTAAGTTTAATATGGGGAGGTTAATTTGTATTGTATCAGTGGAACCTCAAAGCAGCAAGGATCAGCAAGGTTCAGGAAAATGTGGTCCAACGCATTGAGCTATTTCATGTTGCTCAACTTCGACAACGATCGTTTACCATTTATCACATCCTATTCTACCAAAATAAAAAGTGAGTTCGATATGTATGTCACAAAAAGAAATCAGCTTCATCACCTTCCCTTTATATAGCCGTCCCCTCTAGATAATTGATAATTGATTATTGATTTTATGTTCTAAATATGAATTCCGAATAAATATGTATCTTTATGTGATAAGTTTTAGTGAGACATTCATTGTATATCTCTTACAGCCCATGTCCATTTGCATAAATTTGTCTGAGACCTTGTGGTCAAGTGATAATGAAAGGGGTTTGGGACGAAACACGTTTTAAGTTCGATTCATTTGTTATGTGAAACTAAATTACATTGTTTCTGGAACACCTATACAGATATGAGTCCATATTTACTGTCCATTTACAGATCTCGAAAACGGATCTATCATAGATTATATCCATAACCAAATTTGAGTACAAGCCTATCAAACATATGTTTCAGGGCCAGTGTCCTTAAATATATCTTAAGGGCAAAATTAACAAAAGATAAGTTGATTCAGTTGGCTTAAGTATAGACTTTTTGCTTGCTTGTGCCAAGTTCGGTTCCCACCATTGTATAATTTAAGGGTCATTTTTTCTTGCTTCTAGGCCTAGAATTATCAGGTCCGGTACTCACTATATCTCTTCTTAGAAATTAGTTTAGACTTTTCTAGAGATCTCGTATATCTCGGGATTAATAATAAAAAGCAATTTAGAACATATTATTTTTTAAGTAATGTAAACGCATCAGAAATACATATCATGCAAAATTCTGTAGCATCCCGAATTATGATATATGAAAAAGATTAAGATAGTTGATTTGACTACATATGTCACCAAAGTGCGCTTATCTTTTCCGACACATATCCGTTTAGAACTCTACAGTTAAACGTGCTTGAACTGGAGTAGTAAAAGGTTAGATAACCTATCATGAAGTGATTCGCGATACCATGTGAGTTAGGACAAATCACGGAAAAATGTCATATGGTGACTACATGGTTAGTAAATAATGATTTGACCCTTGGAAAATTATTGCACCGTCCGTCAGATGGGATGGGGTCCACGGACCAAAAGAACGGACGTAGGTGGCCCATTACTCATGGACGGTCGGGGCGTTACAAGTGGTATCAGTGCTAGTTAGCCATCTCGGTTTCTGATCCGAGAGATGTCTTGAGACATGACATGAGGCAGTAATATGGATGTTGCATTCTTTGAGAAGGGATGAATCGTAACATCCCGAATTATGGCATATGGAAAGGTTTACAGGAATTGATTTGGCTATATATCTCACCAAATTGCGTTTACTTTTTTGGACACACATCCGTTTAGAACTACACAGTTAAGTGTGTTTAAGCTAGAGTAGTAGAAGAATGAATAACCTATCGAAAGGGATTCGCGATCTTGTGTGAGTGAAACTAAAACATAGAAAATAATCATGTGGTAATTGCAAAATCAATAAATAATGATTTTGAACTTTGGAAAATTAGTATCTTTTATTTTTAAGATTTTATTTTCAAATCATTCAATGTATTAAAAATAAAATATCAGTTAAGTAAAATTATTTTTTTAAATAGAAAAAAACTTGAGAAATGAAGAAGTTAATTTTTTTGCAAAATCTAAATATCCGAAAACCCGACCCGAAATAACCGAACCCGAATTAAAAATACCTGAATCCGACCCGAAGTATAGAAATACCCGAACTGGTTTTATACTCCTATACCGAAATATCTGAAAATTCGAAATACCCGACCTGAACCCGAACGGGTATCCGAACGCTTACCCCTATATACACGGGACAAAAAAACACGTTTTAGAAAAAGCACCAAAACGGAATCTTGGGAAATCTCGCACTTTCTGCCAAAAAACTCTTAAACCCTAACTACCTTATTTAAACACACCCCTCAGCTCTAAACAATCACATTCATTCTCCCTCTTCCTCACAACAATCTTCTCTGCCTTCTCCCATCGACAAAACCAAAAAACTGCTTCTCCCTTCCTCTGTCTCGATCATATTTTCTCTGTGGAATAGTTTTGTGAATGGTGGAAACGAATCCGATCGGTGATAAGTTTACTTTCTCCCTTCCCATCCAAAGAGCGAGACTCCTCCTCTCTGCTTTCTCTTTCGGTTCCTGCAAAGAAGGCTGGTACTTCCGCTGCCTCGGCCTCGACCCGTGAATCTCCATCAACAACTTCACGTAGATTTAGGGTTTTGCTTTGCTCTGTTTTTCTTTAAAACTTTCGAAGATGTTGCTCTACAACAAGCAGAAGAAGAACGCTAAAGGAAACAGAATCCTTGTCAGCATTACGGTTCTCGGTAGCGCCGGTCCGATCCGGTTCCTTGCGTACCAAGAAGATTTAGTCGCTTCTGTTATCGACACTGCTCTCAAGTGTTACGCTCGTGAAGGTCGTCTCCCTCTTCTAGGATCCGATTTCAATGATTTTATTCTCTATTGTCCCATGGTTGGACCTGAAGGTAAGTAAACCAATTAGTTTTTTTCCCAACTCGAATTGTTTTTTTTTTTGTTAATAGATTTTTTTTTAATAGAATTGGTTTTTACTAAACCGGTTTTTGGTTTTGTTGTTGTGATAGCTTTAAGCGCGTGGAAAGGGATTGGAACGCTTGGTGCGAGGAACTTTACTCTGTGTAGGAAGCCAGAAGAGAAGAATAAGGTGGTTAAGGATGGTGATGGAGCTAGAAAAGGAGGAAGCTTTAAGGCTTGGATCAACAAGTCCTTCAGCCTCAGAGTCTCCACCCATTAAATTAAAGATTCAACTTCTATGTTTTTGTTTTTTTTGTTCTTTTCTCACCATTGACATTGCTGAAGCTTAATTCTTCTACATCTCTCATTCGTAGGAAATAAAAGTTTCAGTTTTTCTTGCAAATTAGAATAAAGGGTTTGGTGGCTTCAAGTAAACATCGTTTGTTTTTTACTTGTCTCCAAACACGTTTTTAATCGTGAGAAACAGAGCTGATTACAGTGGTATGTGTTGTGTGTGCCCGTAATGGGGGGAATAATATTATTACCGTGTGTACTTGTGTTATTGTCGTAATGTGGTGAAAAGGAGACATCATTGCCAAACTCAAAAAGAAGTTGATAAAATATGTTATGATAAACAGAAGAAACAATAAAAAGTACAAATGAATGAACGATCGATACACACTAGAGTAGATTCCGTACTAACTTGTACTCTTCTGTCTCCTCGTGGTGCATTCCACAGTCTTGCCGTACTTCGCTTCTTCATATCACAGAAAACGACAAACTGTTTTACTTTCGTCCTTGCACACGTCTCCTAATCCATCACGGAGATTTCTAGATTCCTCCACAAGTATTAGAACGACACGATGTGTTTTGTGTCTCACAGAATTAACGTGTACATCATGGTAAGATTTTGAGACATGTAGTAAACTATTATGACTAAGCTCTAAGGTTAATCACCATACACAATTTACTCCACAAGAAAATATAGATTATCCATTTCTTTCTAGTTTCCTCATATCCCATACTTGATACTTGTGGTGGCGCGTGGTTGTTAATATATGTTGTAACTTGTAAATTAGTATTTTGAGGTACATCTGCAAACTTGGACAAAACTAACACAATTTCGGTAAGGCAGCTAGAAGACTAATGTAACTAGGACTGTATATGTGAACAAACAAACAAAGAAAAAAACTATTGTGGAAAATATTAGCGAGAGATTCAAATAAACGAAGGGCTTTTAAAGCCCAAACTATTGGAAGTAACTACTGCTCAAGAGAGACCCAGTTATTAAAGTCCAAACTATTAATAGATGAAATACTAACTACTGCTCAAGGGAGACCCAGCTATTCACTCTCAATAGAAAACAATTTTGATGCTAATGGTGATGAATAACCATTTATATCGTATCCTTCTCCTCTATTCTTTTGAAAAGTAACAATTTGAAGTAAGCTAAATTTAGAGGTGAAACTTTAGTTAGATTTTCGAACACGTTTATTTCTTCAAAAAGAAGAATTGCAAAGCCCAACAAGTCTTAGGAAAACACCGCACCAAGGTCACAAGATCATTCTTGATCACATGTTTCGTTTGTTCACGGGGGCAAACCCACTTAACGAAAAGGTCTTTTAAGACAGCAACAATCAGGAGACAAGTGCCTCCCACTCACAAGTATTAATCACTAGCAACCGCCACGGAAAATGTGTTTTGTCTTGCACATATTTTCAGAAAATAGAACTATGTTTTGACCAACGAAACGAAATATGTAGGTATAGCATCAGAAAAAGTTTGAGTTTTTAACCATCTACTCTATAACTGAGAAAAAGGCAGAAGGTTAAACAAAGAAAAAAGTGGATCCAAAATGAAATATCTTGAAATATTGTTTAAGCTGCAAAATATTTTATTTTTAGTAATCAATACTATTAAAAGGGAAAAACTTTTTTAAAAAATCTACCTATGAAAAACTGTTGAACTTATTCATTAGAAACTTAACATGTTTTTTTATTTAAAATTTGTTTTATTAAAACAAGATCTTTCGCTATTATCTTCTATCTATTTTACCAATTAATAATCACAAAGATATTAACAATATTTACATATATATTTTTTCAAAACAGAGTCCTATTGACCACGTATAAGAAAAGATAGCGAATAAAACCAATAAGCAAAACCTATATAAATCGAATAGTAAATCCTACGTGTATTTCAAAAACGAGTTCCAAAATTATCCACTAAGAGCATCATCAACGCAAGTTGTTTAGAAAGGGTGCTTAGAACAAAAATATTAAATAAATGAGTGGGCCCCACAAAAAACACAAGCCACACACGATTTGTTGCTAGTTTAAGCAGCGTTGTTTGGTGTTTTCGCGGGCCCCACCGACACGTGGTGGCCCGCGATTGGTCCTTTTTAATTTTTTTTTTTTTTTTAAATCACACAAAAAAAAAAAAGAAAAAAAAACTAAAAATTTAAGCGTCTGTTTTTTAGCGTCATGCGTTAAGGATGCTCTAACATTAGTCATCAAATACAACACATATAAATAATATATTATGTCCCTTACATTATAACAGACCTATATAAATCGAACTGTAAGGACATCTCCAACCCCACTCCATAATTTATTCCAAATTGAGAAATGGAGTGAAAAATAGAATGGAAAATGGAGTGATGATCAAAAAATAAAAACATTACTCCATAAATAGAGTAATGCTTTTATTTTTCGGTCATCACTCCATTTTCCACTCCATTTTCAACTCTATTTTTCAATTTGGAGTAAATTATGGAGTGGGGTTGGAGATGCTCTAAGCCTATATATTTCAAAAGTTAGTTAATGAAATAAGTAATTAACTTTACTAAAATCATGTCTTTACCTTCATAGAAAATATATAATCAGAAAATCACATAATATAAGTAGATTATATTATGCCATCCATTCTAACACATAAAGTTGATAACAACATATATGAAGTGAACAAATTTCAAAAATGCATATGAAGTTAGAGAATATTCGGTTTTTTTCAGAAAAAAAAGTTAGAGAATATTCATGTAACAAATTTATTTAAGTGAGATCTTTTATTATAATTCATACAACTATTTAAAAAATATTAGGAAAGTTAAAAAATACATAAACTTATAGAATATTTCTCCATATCTATAATACTAAAAGATAATCATTTTAAATGATTAATATTATTATAAAAAAATTGAATGAGTCTAAACGGGTTGGAAATTTAAATAAAATTAGTCAAAAAGATTCGTTAAACATGACATGTTTATTTATTTGACAAACAATGCATATGATACACTTTATTGAATTTTTACAAATTTGAAATATTTCGCACTTAAAATATCAGATAATTTAAGTTGTTTTGATAAAAATATCGAATAACTTGATTACTTTTTAATATGTTGAATACAATTTTCCAGATAATTTGGTTTATAAATAATATTTAAGGATATTGTTTATTTATAAATTAAATATAACTAATATTTGTAGTTACAAAAAAAATTAAAGTTTCTTTGGTTCTCGGTTCAATTTCCGTTTTTTTAGGTCTGAAAATATAGAATATGCTCGGTTATTTATTAAATTCTCTTTTCAAGTGTATATCAAAATCTAGTAGTTAGTTAAAATTGTGCTTATATACAAAGTGAAAACGGTGATCGTGATTAGTAATTGAATATCTATTTTAATTATCAGGTAGAGAAATGTTGTGCTAAAACATTGTCTATCACAATACGTTTTCTGAAAATAAAATTTGCATTTGTGATTTAAATGATGAAAAACACAATTGATCACATGTATGGTTCAGTAATTTTTGTTGTTGGACAAATAATTTTGTTGACCTGAAGAGATAAATGATCATGACTAATTCACACACTACCACATCAGTTTCCATTTTCATTTATGGCGCAACTATACCGTTCACTATAAAAACAATTTATCAATGAGTTTTCATCTTTTCAGAACTTCCAGATTCTTTACAACAATATAACATATTTTTGAAAATGCTCAACTAAAACCTATATATTATTTTATTGTTTACCTACTTGTAGATCCTGTTCTCTGGGGATAAAACATGTACCTAATGAATACCGAAGAATTTTATATAGAATACAGCTTTGTATTCGGGTTTAGTCCATATAAAAATGGGGTTTTGGTTAGTTGGCGATATCTTAGTTGCACTTTACCATATTTTGATTTTTGTTCGTTTAATTACGTAAAAGTTCAATTACTTTTTTTTGTGTGACCTTTGACGTTTACTAACATTAAAAATGACATGTAAATTGGATTTACGTATATAAATTTATGCGACTTTATAATTAAAAAATAATGATGATTTGAAATTTGAAATTTGAACTTTTCTTACCAAGATCTTGTTGACAAAAGAGGAGTATCCGACTTTGGAAACGTTATCTAAATTTTAATTCTCTAATTAAATTCCATCTATTTTGCTGTATTGAAAAGCAAAGCAAAAACGTAAGACTTTATGAGAGTGACATTGCTAGTGGAAACTCTTGTCATGGATCATTTATCTCTTTTTGAAACAAACTAAACATATTGGATTTTGGATTTTTTTTTTCTTTTTGAAAAATCTGCCTAGAAAATAGAATATCTAAATTTACAGTTAAACAATACGTCTAAAAATCTTTTTTTTTCTTTCTTTTTTAAAACAATTTTTTGTGTACCCTTTTCTAGATTTTTGGGGGATAAACAATCACTAATCCTAGAAACAACCAACTAAAAGAAACGTGATTTACGAGAAAAAAAATCCCCAAATGATTGGTTTATAATCAGTTTGACATATATACCAATGGCAATTTCGTAGATTAACTACAAATTAAGGATATTGTTGTTTTTAGAGATCTTCCTCTTCCCTATTTTTTTTCATATATAAAAATCATTTCTTCCCTCGTCTACTTTGGTCTCTGTTTTTTCACGCCGGAGAGAGAGAGAGAGAGAGAGAAACCAAAAAAGCTATACAAACTTAAAACAAAATGGATCCGATCGAATCTATCGACTACGACGGCTTCGAGACCTTCAACGGCAACACCACCCACGTCGACCACGGATGGAAGAAAGTCGTCTACCCAAAACGCAACCGCAAGCAGAAGCCAACGGATCAAGCCTCCTCAAACGGCGGCAAAAACGTCAACGTAGCTAACGGCGATAACGTGTTCCGTTCGCTCGAGGAGCAGGCCGAGGATCGGAGGAAACGGATCCTCGCGGCGAAGATGGCTGCCGTCGACGTCGAGGACGAGCCCAACGGGTCGAGATCTTACGGTTTTGATGACAGCGACGATGAGATCGCCGCGGCGAGGAGGAATGAGGAGGAGAAGAAGAAGAAGGCGGAGGAGGAGAAGGCTAAGAAGAAGACGAAGGCGAAGAAGGAGAAGAAGCCTAAAGTGTCGTTGCCTGAAGCTGCGGAGAAGATCGATCCTTCGAATCTCGAAGCTTTCCTCATCGAAGCATCCGTAAGTGCATTCGATTTTGATGATTCTGATCTGAATTGGTTGACCCACAAATCAAAATCCAAACTTTTTAGCTTAATT
The DNA here is from genome assembly GCA_019706035.1 of Raphanus raphanistrum subsp. raphanistrum. Classification (NCBI taxonomy): domain Eukaryota; kingdom Viridiplantae; phylum Streptophyta; class Magnoliopsida; order Brassicales; family Brassicaceae; genus Raphanus; species Raphanus raphanistrum. Next base: position 41,654,231 of record CM033981.1, on the reverse strand, counting down.
CTGATCTGAAATCGATAACCCACCAATCAAAATTCAACCTTTTCGTTGACTTCCGATCTGAAATCGATAACCCATCAATCAATATCCAAACTTTTAGTTGAATTGTGATCTGAAATCGATAACCCACCAATAAAAATCCAAACTTTTAGTTGAATTCTGATCTGAAATCGAAAACCCACTAATCAAAATCGAAACTTTTTAGTTGAATTCTGATCTGAAATTGATAACCCACAAATGAAAATTCGAACTTTTAGTTGAATTCTGATCTGAAATGTAAAACCCACGAATCAAAATCTAAACTTTCTTCTTGTTGTTGTTGTTGGTGGTGGTGGTGATAGGAAGCGTATGCGACTCAGCCAGACATTCAGCTAATGAGGTTTGCTGATTACTTTGGGAGAGCACTTTCAGGAGTGTCATCTGTGCAGTTTCCATGGGTGAAGATGTTCAAAGAGTCTCCTTTGTCCAAACTCATCGATGTAAGCTTATTATGTCTTTTTAAGTTTCATTGTGATGAGTTTCGTAAAGCTGATACCTTTGGTCAAAACAGGTTCCGTTGTCTCACATTCCTGAACCGGTCTGCAAAACATCAGCTGATTGGATCAACCAGCGTCCTGTTGAGGCACTTGGAGGGTTTGTGTTGTGGGCGTTTGATTGTATTCTCACAGACTTGGCAGCTCATCAAGGAGGTGCTAAAGGTGGGAAGAAAGGTGCTCAACAGGCTCCTTCCAAATCTCAGGTAATGTTCATGCTACTCATCAGTTTTAAAGTATCTAGTTTAGCTTTGGATTAATAAACTCAGATTTGGTTATGTTCTTTAGGTGGCAATATTTGTTGCATTAGCAATGGTGTTGCGTAGGAAGCCTGATGCTTTGACTAATGTACTGCCAACTCTGAGGGAGAATGCTAAGTATCAAGGACAGGACAAGCTTCCGGTTGTAGTCTGGATGATGGCTCAGGTTTGTTTGATTGATTGTTTCCTTGTGTGAATTATTAGTGTGTTTATATCTGAAATTTTATAAAATGTGGAATGTGGATAGGCCTCTCAAGGTGATCTATCCGTAGGCTTGTTGTCATGGGCACACAACTTGTTACCTGTAGTTGGTAATAAGAACTGCAACCCTCAGTCAAGAGATCTCATCCTGCAGTTAGTTGAGAAGTGAGTCACTTTTATTGTGATCTCCATTGCTTTAAGTTTTGACAGATCATCTAATCTTGTTTATGCGATTTTTCGTATTTAGAATATTGTCTAATCCAAAGGCTAGGACCATACTTTTAAACGGAGCTGTTAGGAAGGGAGAGCGTTTGATTCCACCTCCCATGTTTGAGATCTTGGTGCGGGTTACATTCCCTGCCTCATCCGCAAGAGTGAAGGTTAGTAGTGAATTTAACGCTTGACGTGTTTGCTGATTCTGATCACAAGTCTTGTCTCTGATGCACACAGGCTACAGAGAGGTTTGAGGCAGTGTATCCTTTGCTCAAGGAAGTGGCTCTTGCTGGTGCACCAGGAAGCAAGGCCATGAAACAAGTCACACAACAGATATTCACTTTTGCTCTGAGATTAGCTGGAGAAGGTATTAGTCCTCAAGTTCTCTCTCCTTCCCCACTCTCTTCTCCCAATAGAGTTTGTAATGTGTTTCCTTTGTAACAGGGAACCCTGTCCTAGCCAAGGAGGCTACAGCGATCGCTATATGGGCCGTGACTGAAAACGTGGACTGCTGCAAGCACTGGGACAATCTCTACAAGGAGAATCTAGAAGCTAGTGTTGCTGTTCTCAAAAGGCTTGTAGATGAATGGAAGGACCATTCTGTCAAGCTATCATCATCACCGAGTGATACCGCCATTCTCAACCGAACTATGAAGAGCTTCAGGCTAAAGGTTAACACCTCTTGACTCCACTAAACTAACTAACTTCACTCCTGTGATCACATCTCTGACCTTGCTTGGTGATGTTTCTAGAACGAGGAAGCCATCACTGAAGGAAGAGCCAATGGTTCTCTCTACAAGGAAGCTGACAAGTCATGCAAAGTGATATCAGGGAGACTCTCCCGTGGAAGTGGCTGCCTCAAAGGAACAGCCATCACTGTTATGGTTCTAGCTGCAGCTGCTGCTGTTCTATCTTCCAACCCTGAGGTTACAACTGAGCTGAAGAACCTGGTGGACTCATTGGAGCTGCACCAGTACTATAATCCAATCATCACAGCTTTGAAGAACTAAGAGAGAAGAGAGACAAAACAAGCTGAGGACGATAAGTTAATCGTCAGTGTGAGAATTTACTTAAAGTTAAAATCCTTTTACTTCTAAGATACAAAGTTTTGAAAAAAATTTGACAATGAGAATAAAGTTATTTCTGTTTATTATATTTTGAGTTTCACAATCATATACTCCCTCTGTCCCACATTTGTCTCACATTATGTGTTGTTTTAGGTTATTGCACATAGATTAAGAAAACACATATTTTTATGTAGTTTATTTTGGTAACATAAAAATACACTAAATAAAACTAGTTTAACCAATAATAAAAAAGTATAATATTTTATAATTGGTTATAAAATTCAAATCATATTAAATTTTACTTAGATTAGTGAAAACATCACTTAAAATTGGACAAAATAAAAATCCTAAAACATCACTTAAAGTTGAACGGAGGGAGTAGTTGTTAAATGCATAGGCGAACATTGGTTGTTCATGTCCAAATATAAACGAGTCTATATTGAACATAGAGCCTTAAAGACTGAGTATAAGAAAAGAGCCTGCACATTGAGTGAGTCCAGAGTATATACAGTGACAAGATATGTAAGGAACTTTTAGTAGTCGTAGTCTTCTGGCTGTGCAAATGGGTACTTGAGGTAACCGTTCTTGATAGTGGAAGGGTCTTTTGGTTTGTCCCAAGGATACTTCATATTTGGATCTCTTGGGAACTTTCTGAAGTTGAGAAATGGTGCCCATAACAGTAGCCTGCAAAGTTTATAAAGCTTTGGTAAGAAACCAGAGAGAGAGAGAGAGACAGAGAGCAAGCATCATTGTGAACAACTTACCCGGGGAAGAACATGAAGACGAACATGAACTGTAAATACATCTCGAAGAACTTCCTTCTGTACCATCTTACTCTCAGCCAGTTCATTATGATTGGCTAATAACACACCATTTTATAAGTAATATCAGAAACTTGTAAATCTTTGAAAATGCTACAATGGCTTGTCGCATACTTACTGGCATTACTAGGAAGTAGAAAACAGATATGATACCGATGTCGAGCACCACGCTGCCCAGTTCCTGCTCGTGGTTGACTCCAGTTATAGCCAACGCCGGATGATCAATCTGAAAAGCTAAAGATTTCTTAGTACTAACATTTTCTCATACTTTCAAATGGTAGATGAGGTCGGTCTCATGTGTTCTTTACCATGGCAAGAACTGTCCCTAGTTGAGCTGCAAAGATTGTCTTCTTTGCTCCAAAGATATCACCAGCCTTTGCTCTCATCTTGGCAACATTCTGTAGTCAACAATAAAAGTCAAGCCCAAGAAACAGAGTTTTTCTTGTTTATCAAGATTCGTTGTTGATGGCTCTAATCAACACAAAGTTAGAAGGGAGTCTTACTTGAAGAAGTGAATCGGTGTTAGAGATGGGTTTTGCGTGAGATGTAATACAGAAAGGAGCTTTGACGCTGCGAGGCCTTGGAGAAAGAGGGGACAAAGCATTCGGGACACAGAGCCCAAGATAGCAGCAACGGCTCATCTCTCTCTCTGTTTCTGTCTTGTGAAGTTTCCTTATCTGTTGAGATTGGTTCTAGTGGCAGAGAGAATATTAGCTTCTACCTTGTAGCAGTCTTGGATTATTTTCTTTTGGATCCCATAAATTCCACGTGTCATTAGGGTGGGTCCCACGTTTTGTTTTGGCATATAGAATCTTAACCCCAATTTCTTAGTCGGGGTTTTTAACTCATGATTTGACATTTTTTTTTACAATATTCGGCTAAAAATGGCTCTTATATCTCTAACTTGCAAATATTTAAAATTTTGACACGATTTGGTATGACAACTACTTGTTTTAAACAGGTCAAATACAAATATTAAATTTGACATATCATAAATTTAGCGGGTACTTGTTCTGTGCCTTAGCAGCAAAAGTTTGTGAAGAAACTCATGGAAGCAGAATAAAAAAAAATGTCTCTGTACGGGAGAGACATGAGACATTTTAATGTCAAGTCTAAACGGCTAAAAAGAAAGAATATTCCACTAGAAAGAGCTGCTTTGTTTCCACAACTGCATTGTTTCTTGTTAGTTATTAGATTTGCGTGAATCCAGTAGTCCTAGGTGCAGTAAAAGGGTTTTACTTGTTGTGCTTGTAGCTTGAATCCTAAAAATTACTTAGCAGGAAAATAACATACTCACTCTGTTTCAAATCAGTCCATGTTTTAGAAAAATATTTGTTTCAAAAAGATATATATATATATATATATATGTTATTTTTAATGCAACTTTTAATAGGTAATAATGACAAACTATAAATTTCAAAAGAATTAATTGTATTTATTAAATTTCGATTGGTTGAAAGTTATAGAAAAAATATAATCATAAAAAACTATACATTTAATACTAAAATTTAATGTGTTTTATTAATAAGTATGAAAAACTTAAAAACATGTAATATTTTGAAACGGATGATTACTACTCCCTCCGTTTCATATTAAGTGTCGTTTTAGAGAATTTTTTTCGTTGCAAAATAAGTGTCGTTTTAGAGTTTCAATGCAAAATTTATTAACTTTATTCCCCATTCTATTTTTCTATTGGTTGAATTGTATCGATAATGATATTTTATATTGAAAATATACAAAATTAAATGATTTCTTAATCCGTGTGCACAAGTCTAAAACGACACTTATAATGAAACAGACGGAGTATTTGATATTGTGATTGTCCACAGTTACGATTTGAAGATTTTCATAAAAGTTAGTGAGTTTGCGCAATTTGATGTTTCCTAAATATTAATTTGTCCATCAATTAAAATTATTAGAGTGTGGTCTTTGATAAGGAATAAAAGAGGGGGCAGCTCATGACCCTCCACAATTCTGCAAGAGCTCTTAACATGATTGCTCTCACCATTTTTATTCTTTTCTACCCTTCTTAATAACAACATATAGATATGTAATAGGTTTTGTTTCAAAAGAAAAAATTGTAGTATATTTTAAATACTTTCATTTTATACTTTTAATTAGATATAGTGTAGTAACTCCATATTTATTACTACAATTTATATAATAATATATGTCTATTATAAGACGTATTCAGCGCCGGTCCATGAGTGGCCAATGCCCTAAACCAAACTAAAATATATACATTAATCAGTTGGGTAAATTTTTTTTTTCTAAAATGGACAAATTTAGCTTTGAGAAAAATTGGACAAAGATTTTGTGCCCTACACCACCGCTTCTATCGCCTACCCAGCGGACCGGGCCTGGACGTATTGCTTTCAGGACCACACTTTTTCATGTAATCAACTAGTGAGTTTGATTCCAAGTTCTCATATTGTTCGGAATCCTAAGTGAGTGTCGAATTCATTTTCTTCTTTTGTGAGAGTTTGGAGCGCCATTACCGTTGCAGAAGTTAATCAATTGCTTTAACCTAAGAGCTTAGGCTGCAAAACGAGGAGGTTTCCGCTACAATAATACACTCACCTCTTTATATATTTAAAAGTATTGATAGATTCTTGTTAGAGCAAATTATTGATACCTTATAAATTATAAATATAATTATTCGTGCTTAAATGGAAAATATTATTTTTATTTCGAAAGCTAAAAACTTTTGTACTATTTATTTTTATTTAATAAATTATTTTATAAAAGTAAAGATGCAAAAATGATCTACTGTACAAAATTAATGTAAGATATCAAACTAAGTCTCACATTGGAGAATTAAAGAAGAAGTGTCTAATATATAAAGAGACGTCCAATTCTAATTAGTACGAGGCCTTTTGAGAAAAAACCCAAAAGTAAAACTATGCGGGCCAGTCTCTTAGGCCTAAAGTGGACAATATCTTACTAATCGGATAAATATAATTGGACATGAGCTTTCACAATCTCAACAATTGGTATCAGAGCCAGGTTGACGAGAAATCTGTAAGAAGACTTAAATAACATTCAAGATGAATGGTGTATCTTATGAGTTAGGAATGAAAAGTGTGTGTGGCAGATATCAAGTCAGAAGATCCTGGAAGTCAATTGTGGGACACGAGATGAATGTGCTACTTAGTTTGAGAGGGAGAATGTGAGATATCAAACTAAGTCCCACATTGGAGAATTAGACAAAAATGATCTAATATATAAAAAGACGGCCAACTCTAATTAGTACGAGACCTTTTGGGAAGAAGCCCAAAAGTAAAACTATGCGGGCCAACCTCTTAGGCTAAAAGTGGACAATATCGTACTAATCGGATAAATAGAGTTGGACATGGGCTTTCACAATCCCAACAATTAACGGCCAGATGAATTAATTCACATCTATCTTATTAAAATAGAAACATCGTGTTGGACCTAACATTTATTTTATAAGTTTTTAAATTAAATACACATTTTTACTTTATAGTTAAACCTACACTAAATCACTAATGTTTCTTTCTTTATACCATTATCTATGTTTCCAAATAATATACTCATTTCTTTATACTACTATCAATGTTTCCAAACAAAATAATAATTAATCTTAATTATTTTGTATCTATCTCTATCAAAATTTTGTTGAAATGTCATAATTTCATAAATTGCAAAACAATAAACTTTAAATTTTGGATTAAAAGATTACAAATTATGAAACTATAAAAAATTTAAATCAAATTAGATTACATATATGTCATCCATCAGTTCAATCGGTTAGTCTCGGGTTTTTGTGATTTTCTTTAATACGAATATTTTAAAAACCTAAATTGAATTGTCGGATCTCCGGATTAACCGGTATAATCATAGGTTCGGTCGAATTAAAAAACACTGATTTAAATCCAAAATATTTTAAATACACTCTTTCAAATTAACAAAATATTTGTTAAGTTATTAGTAAAAAATTTCATCACAAAATATTCCGCGCTTACAAAACGCGTATCAAAATCTAGTTAAGTTTAAAACCTCAAAAAGATTGTAACTGCAATCTGAAAAACTGTAGACTTAAATCATAAACATGGTGTAAAAGTTCCCTATGTCTTGGTCAACAACAATTCTATAACATTTCAATGAGTAATTTTTGTTTTCAGTGTATAACAAATCAAAACTGTAAAAATATTCTCTAACCTTTGTTTTAGTAGATACTAAAATATGAAATTAATCCTTTTCCTAACGTCAACTTATTTGTTATTGACTCGTATCTTCCCTTTAACATGGTCCATTTTTTGTGGCAATGTATGATATGCATTTTTCATGTTTATCAAATTAAAATTCAACTAATTGGACTTAAGAATATTAACTTTAAAAAGTCTATAATGGTCGGTCCGACTCTCCGGCAAAACATACTTAAAACTGCCAACTCTTTCCATGTTCTTCGTCCAACACACGTTACACACCTCTCTCTCTCTCTCTCTCTCTGTAAGTATTTGCACAAAATCTGATTCATTCATATTCTTCCATGGCGGCCAACAGATTCGCGACGTTGATCCACCGCAAAACAAACCGAATCACTCTCGTCCTCGTCTACGTTTTCCTCGAGTGGTCTCTCATCTTCTTCATTCTTCTCAACTCTCTCTTCTCTTATCTCATCCTCAGATTCGCTGATTACTTCGGTCTCAAGCCTCCTTGTCCCCTTTGCTCCAGACTCGATCGGTTCTTCGAAGCCTCCGGTAAATCTCCTCCTCCCCACAGAGATCTTCTATGCCATGATCACGCCCTCGAGGTTTCCACACTACACTCGAAACCTCTCGCTGAATCCAAGGGTTTCATCATCAACGAAGATGGTTGTAACAAAGAAGTTGTTACTATGGCAAAGGAAGAAGAAAATAGAGTGAATCTTGCTGTGGAGGCCCAAGAAGTTGCTCAGGGAACAGATGGTAAGCTGAAGTTGGAGTTAGAAGAGGAGAGAAAGGCTCTCGATGCTTTATACGAGGAGCTGGAGGAAGAGAGGAGCGCGTCTGCGACTGCAGCCAATGAAACAATGGCGATGATCAACAGGCTGCATGAGGAGAAAGCCGCTATGCAGATGGAGGCCTTACAGTGCCAAAGAATGATGGAGGAGCAATCCGAGTTCGATCAAGAAGCCTTGCAGCTGTTGAATGAGCTTATGGTGAAACGAGAGAAGGAGAACGCAGAGCTCGAGAAGGAGCTAAAGGCGTGTAGAAAGAGGTTGGAGGAGTATGAAACCAAAGAGAAAATAGAGTTGATGATGAGGAGAATGAGAGATGATGATGATTCAGATGAGAACACGCCGGTTAGTGTTGTGCTTCGTCTTGATGAGTGTTTAGATGATTATGAAGGAGAGAGGCTTTCGCTTCTTGAGAGATTGAAGTTTCTTGAAGAGGAACTCACTGATCTGAATGGTGAAGAGGACGAGAGCAATGGTAGCATCAATGGAAACGTTCATGGTAAGGAAACAAACAAGAAGCATAGAGTATTCAAGTCAAAGAGACTACTTCCACTGTTTGATGGAGAGATGGAAAATGGAAACCACTATGTAAACGGGGTTGATGAATCGGAGGAGAGTGAGGTTGTAACGGTGGAAGAAGAAGTTGATGAGTTATACGAGAGACTAGAAGCATTGGAGGCAGATAGAGAGTTCTTGAGACATTGTGTTGGTTCATTGAAAAAAGGGGACAAAGGTGTACTTCTACTCCATGAGATTCTGCAACATCTACGTGATCTCAAGAATATAGATTTTATTCGCGTTAGAGACAATGAACACATGAGTTTTTGCGTTTGAATTCAGTCTATACATATGGTTTGCATGAACAGAAGAAATTATACAGGTACATAATCTCTGTTTTCTAGCCTTCTTGAACTAATTGAAGGGGGGGGGGGGGGAATTGTTTTAAATAAGAATCTTTTTTCTTGTAACAAGGTCAGGAAGTAACTCTGTTGCTTAAGAGGCAAGGAACAACAATAAATGGTCTGGATGCAGAAGAAAAAAGCCATAAAAGTCTGAGATAGAGTATCTATTTGATTCACTAATGTTGTGTCAGATGAGAATGTCAAGTCTTTCTTTCGTTTTTAGCTATAAATTTTATAATATAAAATTTTCAGATTTATTATACAGAAATAGAGGAGTGTCAGCATAATGTTTCACTTTTTGTCTTTATGAGTTGTAATAGAAAAAAAGGTAGATTATGAGTGTATGTGTTTGTAGTGTAGAGGTTGATTGGCAAGGATTGTAGATGGGGTAGAATGCAATTTTTCTTTCCAAAAGCCATTTTTGTATAGCAATCATACTTAATATTTTTTAAAAATAAATTTACAACAAAAACAAACTTAAAAAAGAAGAGAAATTGTTACTTTTGTTACTTTGGAAATCATTTTTTTTATTACTTTTGTTTAGTGCTTTCAATTGTAATGTATTACTAGATTTTGACCCGCGCTTCGAAAGCGCGGGTATAATTTATTACTTTTATAAAATATATTATTTGTTTGTAGTTATTGAATGTATTTATCTTAGGCAAACTTTTATAACAAATTCGACACATAGAATGTCTCTGCTAAACTATGTGTTTTCTGACTTTGTTTTATTCTCTCTCCAATCAACATATTTATTTGATTTTTTGTTAAAATAAATTATTTTAGAACGAAAATGTACAATACTTTTACATTGATATTTTATTTAAACAATGTGATATATTTCTATATTAATTAAATATTTTACATTATAATTTAAATTTTCATCAAATCAACATATTTGTGTACTTTGTTGTTAAAAGAAATGATTTTGAATCCAAATGTACAATACTTTTATAATAAATTCGACACATAGAATGTCTATGGTAAACTATGTGTTTTCTGACTTTGTTTTATTCTCTCTCCAATCAACATATTTATTTGATTTTTTGTTAAAATAAATGATTTTAGAACGAAAATGTACAATACTTTTACATTGAACCAACTAATATTTTGTTAAATTGGCCCCTGAAATATATTTTTATACATCGATATTTATTTTTCATAATTAGTGTTATATACTGTAGATGTATCATAATATAACTAATGATATTCAAAAGACCTGGATCAAATCAAGTTATATGGCTATTTTGTGACAAATATCCGAAACCCGTTTTAAATACATTGGTTATTTAGATATTTTAAGGTTCCTTGCATCAGAAGCGAATTCATTCAGATCGAGAATGACCCAACTCAAAATCCACAAATAAGTTTATAATATTCAAGCCGGACTTAGTTTGAAAACAAAAAAAAACGATAACCGAAAGGAACAACATGTACCTAAATGGACAGATAATGTTCATGTCTAACTGATTTTATAAATTAATAAAAAAAACTATTTCTATGTGTTTGGCTAAATTAAGTGAAATAGAAAGAGTTTTTTTATACATCGATATTTATTTTTCATAATTAGTGTTATATATTTTAGATGTATCATAATATAACTAACGATCTTAAAAGACCTAGACCGAATCAGGTTATATGGCTATTTTGTTACAAATATCCAAACCCATTTTAGATACATTGGTTATTTAGATACATTGGTTATTTAGATATTTTTAGGTTTCTATACATCAGAACCGAATTCATCGAGATCCAGAATGATCCAACTCAAAATCCACACATAAGTTTATAATATTTAAGTAGGACTTGGTTTAAAAAAAAATGATATCTGAAAGGAACAACATGTACCTAAATGAACAAATAATATTCATGTTTAACTGATTTTATAAATTAATAAAAAAACTCTTTCTATGTGTTTGGCTAAACTAAGTGAAATAGAAAGATTTTTTTATCAAGTAAAATAACTATATGGAGTGAAAAATTAAGTGGCAATAAATGTAGCACCTTTTAACTATATTGATTTAAGTTATTATTTTATTCACAAAATCATATCTTTGAACTATGTTTTTGGGTACGTAATTTTCCACAGATTGAAACTAAAATAAAAATATTTTAGTGAAATAAACTAAACCAAATGTTTAATCATATATAAAACTTAATTATTTAACATTGTTATTTTATTGGCACAAAGTTAATATTGATTAACTAATAAATAAAAATATGCACTATTATTATTATGGTAATATAATTAATGATGTAAATTATTATTAAGGTAATATAATTAATTAAATTGTTAAATTAAGTGAAATATGGAAACACAATTAATAGATACTACTATTCATGTATCCAAACTAATTTCATTAAGACTACTATTCAAGTTTCCAAACATTCCAAATTTTTTTAATTCTCCTATTCAAGTTTTCAAACACTCCGATTTTGTACTTCAGTTTTAATAATATAGACTAGATTTTGACCCGCGCTTTCAAAACGCGGGTTTATGTTTGGTGAAAATTTTATATAATCACATTTATATAATCCGTCTTGTATATGTATTTATATAATCCGTCTCATATATGCATTTTATATCCAGATTTATGTTCGGTAAAACTATACTATACATGTATTTTTAGGGTTTTAATTTTTGAATTAGATATTTTAAATATAAATCAATATAACAGTTTTATAGTTTTGATCGGTGTTTTGAAATTCGACTTAGACCTGCGGTTGAACGGATTACCGGTTGATCAAAGATAAATTCAGTTCGGGTTTGAAAAAAAAAATTTAAAAATCCAATAAAAACTACTAAAATCGAAATCCGGTTACCGGTTGAACCACTGGTTGAACCAATAAACAATTTTTATTTTTTATAAATAATTTTTGTTAGATAGTTGGGATTATATTTAGGAAAAAGCGGTTTAAAACTAAACCATTAAATAGTTTGAGAAAAAACGATGCAGTTTCAAACATGTCCGGTTGGAAAAATATTAAAATGATGCAGTATTAAACACGGAATAATTACATAGCAAAATTGAATTAGGAAACCAGTGGTTAATGACAGACCAAAAACAATTAAAAAAAAAATTAATGCAGAATGTCCAAAATATCATTAATGAATACAAAAGAAAGCTTCTTTAATAGAGGTAAATTGAGTAAAAATCCAAATGTGCTTGTACTTTAATAGTATAGATAGTGTAGTAAGATGAGATATTGCTATTAAAATAAAAGTCAAAGGGCAAGCTGTCATGAATTTTGGTGAGAGGAGCTTGGAATGATTTCAATTTTCAACAAAAGATATGCCAGCTCCAATGTGCATGGTTGTTTTCTTTACTGGATCTTTTAGAACATTTACGAATTTTCAGGGTGAGTTTAGAATTATTTTTTTAGGTGGGGTAAGTAACGTTTTCATTTGTAATCTTGTTTTCTTTCGGATTGTAACTTGGTAGCAATTACGCATGTAAACTCGATCTGCAAAGACTGGTCTTTTGTCTTGTTTTCTTTGATATCATCAATCTCCTCTCGCATTTGTTAGTAAACTTCTTGTATTGTCTATTTGTGTCTTATAAAACTCTGTATGTTATGGAAATGATTATTGGATCGTCGAAATCTGTTGCAGAAATACTAATGACTACAAAACGTATAAGATATAGTTACTGTTGTAGCTCACTAGAAACTTCAAACACATGTCGTTGGCCGGTTTTGATGATCAAGACCTATATATGTTGTTTTTTCTAATTTATGAAGTTTTAGGTCCATAATCATTTTGGTCCACAGACATAGTTTGTTTAATCATTTTCAATAGTGTTAATGTAAAGATGTCCGCCGTGAAGTAGTCGCTGACGTAGTTGCTGAAGCAGACGTCGTAGTGAGTGGTGAAGACCATGTGGAGTCGAGATGCTGAGCTGGAGTCGTGCAGACTTGGAGAGCAAGAGAGTATCTTGGAGAAAAGGCAAAAATGAATAAACTTGAGGAGCAAGTTTATGACTTAAAGGAAGAGGAATAAGTGCATTCCAAGAAAAGGAAAGTTGCACTTATTGATATGGAAGATGTCCATATTGTGGTTCCTTGGAGACTAGGGTTTCGGGAACGTGGAGTTAGTATAAGATAGCTATGTGGTCGTCTGTAGAGAGACAGAGACACAGAGGCTGATCTTATAGAGAGAGAGAAGCGCTTGGAAGTGTTCTGGGTCGTGCTGAAGCATGGGCTGAAGTACTTGACGGTGGAGAGACATAAGCGGGTAGCTTAGGAATTGTTCAGTAGCAGCTGTTAGGGTGTTAACAGGCTAGCGAGGCTGATTAAGCAGAACTTGTAATAGGGTTTACAAGGCGATTTCTAATAAAGCTATTGAGTGTGCTTGTGTAATTGTCTCTCTTGGTTTACCTTCTGCATTACTTATTGTGGTGTCATCTTTGCACTTACAAGTGGTATCAGAGCGGGGCTCGATAGAGTTAACGACTTAGTTTCGAGTAGATCAAGGTGAAGATGGACACGGTTATTTCTGTGCAGAAGGCAATCGTGTTGAAAGCGGACCAGTATGGTCATTGGAAGGCTCGCATGAAGCAGTTGATTCGAGGAATCAATGAAGATGCGTGGACAGCTGTGGAGACTGGTTGGGAGGAGCCTACCATAGTCACAGCAGATGGGAAGAAGCCTAAGCCAAAGGAGGATTGGTCAGAGGCAGAGCGCAATGCATCAAAGTTTAATGCAAAGGCGCTTTCGACGATTTTCGGAGCTGTTGAAGTAGAGTAGTTCCAGCTGATTCAGGGGAGTACTTCAGCTAAAGAGGCGTGGGAGATCCTGCTGAATTCGTTTGAAGGAGATGATAGTGTCAAGAGGACACGTCTGGATCATCTTGGGTCGCAGTTTGAGAATCTGAAGTGGTCAGATGCGGATACGGTGGCGAGCTTCAGTGCCAAACTCAGTGCTATGGCACATGAAGCATGTGTACTTGGAAAGAAGTACAAGGAGAAGAAGCTGGTGAAGAAGTTGTTACGTTGTCTTCCAGCAAGGTTTGGAGCTCAGAAGGCGGTCCTGAATATGACTGCAAACACGGATGAGCTCAAGTTTGACAAGGTTGTGGGTATGCTGAAGGCGGAAGAGATGAAGACAGGCAATGGCTCGGTGTCTACATCAGGAGGTACGCCAGGGAGTATAGCCCTTGTAGTTGACAAGGATGCAGAGAAAATTCAGAAACTTGAAGATGCCGTGGGCATGTTGGCTAGGAATTTTGGCAAGAGGATGAATTTCTCAGGTGGGAGAAATCAGGTTGGTCGCCAGGGAGGTGATCGTGACAGTAGCAGAAGAAGAGAAGGTCTCAAGTGCTACGAGTGTGAAGGAGTTGGTCATATAAGGGCTAACTGTCCGTTGGTACAACGAAGAGAGCTCAAGTGCTCTGAGTGTAGAGGTGTTGGACACACACGGCGTGAATGTCCAAACTCAAGAAAGGGTAAAGGTAGTCCATTGCAGTCGTCTGATGAGTCAGAGTCTGAAGAAGATGGAAAGGTGAACCTTGTTGCATTTGGTGCACGCAAGGAGGGATCTAGTGAATCCTCTGGTTCAGATCTCAGTACAGATGATGAGGAGTATCATGTGCTGCTTAACAAGTGGTTGAGGGTCAAGGATCAGAATCTGAGATTGGAGGATATGGTTCTGAAGCAGAACGAGCTGCTTGAAGAACTTCGTGAAGAACTTGCTGCTGTGAATGAGAAGAATGAGTCTCTTGAGCAGAAGGTGAGCGAGTTGAGGGAAGTTGTCGTTGGGGAACGAGAGAGAGCAAGGATGCTGGAACGTGATTTGGCTGAGAATCGCAAACAGATCAGGATGCTCAATAGTGGATCCAAGGAGTTGGATAAGATACTCTCGATGGGACAACCAGCCAAGGTGAACTGGGGTCTGGGATATCGAGGAGCTGAGGGTACTAAGGAAGTACAGAAGGGGCTGTCACATTTCGTGCATGGGAGCACATCAAAAAGTGGAGCCAAAGAAGCTTGTCAGGAAGTACGTCGGGACGTACGACAAGAAGTACGGCAGGAAGTTCTACAGCGCGTGGCTGTGAGTAACAAGCCGAAAGTGATACATCAGTGCAGCAACATGAAGGTCAGACAGGGGGTTCTGAAGCATGGGTGTGCAGCTGGTACGAGGAAGGAGGTTGATCGGTGCATCAACAACTGTGTCAGGCCAAAGAAGAAGCAACATCGGATGTGCTGCTGTTTCTGTGGGAAGGTTGGACACAAGAAGGTGGAGTGTTTTGCTCGTGAGAAGAGCAGAAACATGACCAAGAGGGTGAACAAGACGTTCACTAAACCCAAGAGGGTTGAAGAGGTGTCTGTAGCCAAGAGTGGCTTACTTGATGAGATCAAGGAGAAGACATTAGAAGAAGGATGCAGCTCTGGTAGGAGTGATCTTGAGGAAGATCAAGAAGCATCAAGTCTGGAGCTAGGACACGGAGTTGTCCGTAGCACAAAGGGGAAGGAGATCGAAGTGCGTCAGGAAGTGATGCGAGAGGATCTTCAGGAGGGTGATAGCGAAATCACTCCAAGGCTATAGCAACGAGTGCAGAGGGCACTCGGGGTGGTTGAGAAGAGGCTCATGGTCAAGGAGACGACGCATGAAGGAAGCCTGGTCCTCAACAGAAGTGAGTCGAGAGGTAACTCGACAGGTGCGTCAAGTCGTGATGCAGTAAGTGTAATCTATTCCGCTGCAGCAGAGGCTGTATCATGATTACGCATGGAGTAGCAGACGGGTTTGTCTGTAAGGCTTGACATCTAAGCATCTGTTTTAGCTTAGTATGCAATCAAGCAGGGGGAGAATGGTGACGTTCTGGTCCAAAGAGTGCATATCTCATGGGGGAGAAGAGCATAGTGATGGACGTCCTGAAGTAAATGATGCTTGTCTTATGGGGGAGAAAAGCATGGTGTGGTGCACATCTCGTGGGGGAGAAAAGCACAATTGGCGTGGAAGTTTCCAGGTGGGGAACGTGGTTGTTGAACCAGAAGAAGGTTGTGCTTGATAGGCACACAAAGCTAAAAGGGGGAGATTGTTGATGTAAAGATGTCCGCCCTGAAGTAGTCGCTGACGTAGTTGCTGAAGCAGACGTCGTAGTGAGTGGTGAAGACCATGTGGAGTCGAGATGCTGAGCTGGAGTCGTGCAGACTTGGAGAGCAAGAGAGTATCTTGGAGAAAAGGCAAAAATGAATAAACTTGAGGAGCAAGTTTATGACTTAAAGGAAGAGGAATAAGTGCATTCCAAGAAAAGGAAAGTTGCACTTATTGATATGGAAGATGTCCATATTGTGGTTCCTTGGAGACTAGGGTTTCGGGAACGTGGAGTTAGTATAAGATAGCTATGTGGTCGCCTGTAGAGAGACAGAGACACAGAGGCTGATCTTATAGAGAGAGAGAAGCGCTTGGAAGTGTTCTGGGTCGTGCTGAAGCAGGGGCTGAAGTACTTGACGGTGGAGAGACATAAGCGGGTAGCTTAGGAATTGTTCAGTAGCAGCTGTTAGGGTGTTAACAGGCTAGCGAGGCTGATTAAGCAGAACTTGTAATAGGGTTTACAAGGCGATTTCTAATAAAGCTATTGAGTGTGCTTGTGTAATTGTCTCTCTTGGTTTACCTTCTGCATTACTTATTGTGGTGTCATCTTTGCACTTACAAATAGCTGCTGTCAAACTGACACCTCTACCTTTTGGAAACTGCGTTCTGGAAAAAAAACTTTACCAGTAGAAATAGCAAGTTTCAGATAAAAATAATTTGCATTTGGGGAGAATCAAACTAAGGGTGAATATAATGTTTGTTTCTTATTCTTAGCTCTATATATATATGATTGATTGTTTTGTCAGTTTTATTATGGGGTGAAACCTGTTTTGGGTTTCTTATTCTTAGCTAAACATGATGATCGGGTGAAACTTGTTTTGGGTTTCTAATTTTTAAAAAGAAAATAAAAATAGAACTAATTAATCGCGGGTCACCACGTCTCGTAGGATCCGCAAAATAGCGTAAGAAACGGACTGAAAACCTGTTCCTTCACTCGTGCCTTCTGTCACCGATTTTAACAAATTGGTGGGGCCTAAACACTACTTTTGGTTGCAAAAATCCCCTCGCAAAACCGCTTTAAAGATGCTCTATAACCTAAAATCTTTTGAGTACATGGTTTTATATAGGCCTGGGCATAAAATCCGGAACCCGAAATCCGAACCGAACCCGAACCGAAAAACCCGATCCGTTATCCGACCCGAAATGTAAAAATACCCGAACGGGTCTTGTAGGGTGGTATAAAAAATATCCGAACCCGAAGTGTTATTAACCGAACCCGAACGGGTAACCCGAAAAAACCCGAAACTAATAGTAAATATAAATATTTTGAAATATATATATATATATAAGTATTTTAGTTATTAAATTTAATATTCGTGGTAATATGATATATAATAATAAATATTAACAATATTAAAAATATTTTAAGTACACAATTAGTTATAAATAAGTAATTTATAATTTGTTCATTACAATAACAAGTCTACTCTCTATAATATAATGTATATTGTTTACAAATAATATATGTTTTCATCCTAGATTTAACATTTTATTGTTATTTTTAGTAATTTTATGTGTGATAGATTAATTTTTATTAATTTAGTTGTTTTTCTTTATGTTTTTCTTTAAGTTTTTGTTGTTTTACTTTGGTTATATCCAAACCGAACCGATATAAACCCGAACCCGAATGATATATGGTTATTTTATGGGTTTTAGAACGCAATATAATTTTTAACCGAACCCGAAGTATTATTATCCGAACCCGACCCGTACTAATGAAATTTTACTATGGGACCTATGAGCATAAACCCGAAAATCCGAAAATCCGAAAAACCCGACCCGAACGCCAACGGGTACCCGAACGCCCAGGCCTAGTTTTATATGACAACTAGCTAGCTAGATAACCCAAATCCTGCCACAGTCTGCTGAAATCACTAAAACAATAGTTAGTTTAGATTTTAGATAATTTAGTCGCATTTCGATCATATTATAAATGTATAAATGGGTTATATAAAGTGAGATCCAATTATAGTGGGTGAGAAGAAAGTATGGTTTGTACTTTAATTTCTATGTAACCGAGACCAAATTTTTTTACTTTCGGCAATCGATCTTCTTAAAACTCAGACGCTTATGAGCACTTAATTATGCAACAACTTCCGCTACGAATTGCCTAAATTTTTGTTTTTACATCAAAAATTCTTTTATTACTCAACTTATATAAAATCTATCTAGCCAAACTGAAATAAAAGAATAAAAATGTATAATTTTCTATAAAACTATCTAGTATTTTTAGCTAGAGAGTCCACGATAAAATTTTCTGCTAGAAAAAGTATCTATAGAAATTATGGAACTTCGTTTTAATGATGATTGCTCCTTTAGTTCCATCGAAAAACTAGATCATACTTCTAAGTTGTGAATCATTGTAACATGTTTGGCCAGTTTGTTCCAAAACCTACATATTGTCTATTCAATCTACTTAACGTTATCGATCTGTAGAATCATTTGTTTAAATATTTTTCATAGTTTGCAATAACATAATCAGGTATGTTAAAAAACATCAATAGTTATATATATATATATATATATATATATATTATATTATTGGTCAGAAACATCTTGGTTACATAATAAAAAATGCACGTTGTAATGAAGTGGTGAGCCATACAATAATTCAAATGGTGTAAGAAGTGTGTTTTTGAGGAAGAAAAAGAATCCCACACTTTTAGAAGTTCTAACTAATATAGGACCATCATTGAAGATTTACATAATTATCAATAAATCTGACCTAAGTCCCAACAACTGTACGGCCTGACTACATTGGCTTTAGCGGAGAACCAGAGAAGTCAAGACGTATACGTTGTTGTTTTTTAACATAAGACATATACGTTGTTTACCTGAGGAAAAGACCATTAATTAAGAATACTACAACATTAGGTCAGTGTAACTTGAAGGCTACTCTTCTTTTCTTTTGTACTTTCATATTTGACAAATAAAGCATGTGCGTTGAATACACACACACACACACACAAAAATAACAAATACCGTTCGACTCTTTCAAAGTCTGCTAAAAAGTTATGTTTTCCATTGGAAATTATACTGGGGATCCACGTCAAGAGATTTTCTCAGATGGTAGCTCACCTATAAAATAAATAAGAATTAAGAGATAGTATATGATAATCTCTCATATATGAGAATTATCAAAAAGTCATTAGTATTTCTGAGAAACTCCTATCCTTTATTTCAGTAATGAGCTCTTAGAACGTTAGAATAAAACAACATAGTGGAAATACCAAAACCATCTAGATTAGTTGAAAGCTCACACACCCAAACAAATAAGCGTGTGCATGACTTGGTGTGATATGTTGTACCCTACGACTATTTCAAAGTATAACACCCAAACAAATAAGCGTGTGCTGCGTATAACACATACTCTGTCTTGCCGCGTTAGGCTCTGTTTTTTAATGAAGTTTTCAGTTGTTCAAAAAAAAAACTCTCTAAACTAGTCTGTAAGAGTCTCCAAAAGGGTGTATTGCTGTTCCCTTAGATCGCGACCTCCCTTTGACAAATCTGGCCATTAAAGCTTATAATTTTCCAGATAAGAATATTTCATTATTATCATTAATCAGTAATAGATCATGTAGCATGCAAATTAAGCTTTTCAAAAGATTTTACTTCTTTGCCTTGGATTAAATTACTTTGACCGGAGTGGGATTCAAAAGGGAGGTACCGATCATGTGCATAATTTTGTTGTCAGTTACGACTTACGAATACAAATCCTTCTTAATAGTTTCGTCGAAGATACACTGAATATAGTCTTGTTATTTATTAGTTTTTCTTAGAAAGTCGTCTTGTTTAGTTATTGTAACGTTTACACTGGTTTTAAGTTCTAAAGTACATTATTACATATGTAGACAATAACATTTTCAAAAATATGTAGACAAAAACAACTAAATATAAATGCTGCGTAATTTGTATCATATATTGTATGGTTTTCGTTGACGATTGATGGAACTTTTTTGGTTAGATACTCGAAACTTTTTTTACGACCTAAGTTTTCTTTGTTTTCTTTTCAATGAGGCAGTGAGCATTTAGTATTCACTATATATTATGAATTTATGAAATTTTTTTTTTTGGGTTTTTAACTAACGATAATGATCTGAGTAGCATGAAAAACAAACAAAAGGAAACAGAGGGTAATAACGCGGATGTTTTTGGGTGGTATTACAGTCTCGGAAAGATATTATCCTCAATTGAAAATTTAACATTTAGATTTATCTATCGGCGTGATCATGTGATATTGTGGGTATCAACTCCCATATAGAGTATCCAATCTTGTATGTCGCTAGTATACCGACCTCTAGAAGATTAGTCGGATCTTCCGGTTTGGGTACGTACTCCATGGTACTAATTAATGAAGTAATTCCTAAATATATATGAGTTATTTTTACTGTAAGGCAGTTTCAAGTTTTTTATTACACCTTAGGACAGTTATTGCTCCTAAGGTAGTTTATTAAAACTACAAGCTAACTATTTCTTAACTAGAGTAACTATGTGCATTATTGAAATTAAATGGGTCCTACAATTTTTAATTTTTTTTTTCTTTTTCTCTTTCTCTGTAACACAGAAACGTTCTCTTTCTATTACAATGGTTTTAAAAGTTGAAGAAGATGAAGATGAAGCAGCTGGGTTGTCTCCCCTGATCATAGTGTTAATATGAACAAAGCTCTTGCCGCAAAAAAAA
Source organism: Raphanus raphanistrum subsp. raphanistrum (assembly GCA_019706035.1). Taxonomy (NCBI): domain Eukaryota; kingdom Viridiplantae; phylum Streptophyta; class Magnoliopsida; order Brassicales; family Brassicaceae; genus Raphanus; species Raphanus raphanistrum. The sequence continues at coordinate 41,633,501 of CM033981.1, read as the reverse complement.
TTCGTCTTCTCCTACTTCTCCGAAGTCCAGATCTGTCGTGGTCTTCCTTGTCATCTCTTCCGACGCGTTGATTCATCATGTCATCTCTACCTTGCATTTGAACAACATTCCCATCATAGTTATCTCATTTCTCTCAACATCACGAGACTGTAAAAGCTCGAGAACATCAATGGCTATTTTTGGGTTTTTTGCACTTTTGGTCCTTAACATTTTCTATAATTTCTTTTTTAACCCAAAACTTATTAATTGTGCCTTTTTGGTCTATAATGTTTTCCATTTTTTTAGTTTTTTCAAAATTAACCAATTATGTACTAGAAATTTCTGTTAATGAAATTTAACAATATATGCACATAATTAAATGCATTGGAAAAAAATTCAATGAACTAAAACCAAAGCTAAAAATCATTAGAATATATATATCACACATAAAATCATGTGTACACATATTATCATGTACAAAATTAATTGTCTTGATTAAGCTCAATTGAATTGGTGTACACATATATTGGTTTATTTTCGATGTGCATGTGTACACATACAAAGTGTACACAAAATAACATCGCATAGTGTACACACATGTCGTTTGTTATTGTTGCTCAAAAACAAAATTTGGTCTTACATGTGGGTATCTATGCATCGGTATATGTATGGACAATATTATACAATTAAATCATTGTACATGATAGTAAAATTTGTGTGTACACATGGACATCATACGATCGTACACATTCTGAAACTTGCAAATTTATCAAATTAGATTGTACACATGGACAATATACATGTTTACAAAAATAAATGGAAGATGTGTACATGTGTGCACATAGCATCCACGAAGGCTTGTAGCCACCAAAATTATCAGGACCAAACGCTTCAAACATGTTTTCACCTATTGTCATGTACACTATTTTCAGTTTGACTTGATCTAACATGTTTTCACCTATTATGTACACTATTGACATATTAATTCTTAAATGCATTGGAGAATACATTAAATTAACTAAAATCAAAGCTAAAATCATTAGATATGAATAATACATAAAATTATGTATGCACATATCCACCTATATGTGTACAACGATATGTGTAAGCAACCACCAATCCATTTATATGTGTACAACATTTTTTACATATATTGGTTCATCTTCGATGTACATGTGTACACGTTACATGTGTACACTTAAGTGTACACAAAATAACATGTCCATTTATCTTAAACATCTAATTTGTTCAAGTTTCTATAGATGTACACGTCACAAAGTGTACACATGTCTTTTGTTATTCTTGCTCAAAAACAAAAATCGGTCTTATGTACGTGGACTATATTATACAAGTGAATCATTGTACATGATAGTAAAATATGTGTACATATGGGCATCATATGATTGTACACATTTTGAACTTGCAAAATAATCCAATTAGATAGTATGATATTATGGTAATGTGTACACATATTTCTGTTATCTCATCATGTATGCACATATCCACCTATATGTGTACAACGATATGTGTAAGCAACCATCAATCCATTTATGTGTACAACTTTTTTACATATATTGGTTCATCTTCGATGTACATGTGTACACATTAGTATACACAAAATAACATGTCCATTTATCTTAAACATCTAATTTTTTCAAGTTTCTATAGATGTACACGTCACAAAGTGTACACATGTCGTTTGTTATTCTTGCTCAAAAACAAAAATCGGTCTTATGTACGTTGACTATATTATACAAATGAATCATTGTACATGATAGTAAAATTTGTGTACACATAGACATCATATGATTGTACACACATATACAATGTTTTAATGATATATATATGTGTACATAGTTTTACATTTCTACATGTACAAAAAGATGTGTGCGACTTGTCTGTACATTGATTTACATATCAACATGTACAAAAGGGCATTTAGCCTTTCTTCCTTACATATTGTCCATCCTCATGAATTCTTCATGTGAAGATATATTAGACACCAGCAATATAGGTAACATTAGAACCTAACAATACTACTCACAACTAGACTTTTGGTTGAATCAAGATGGGAGCAAAATATTAGCACCTCAAATATCGTCAGCATGTACACATGTTTTTCATTGTCCACATGTACAATATTTTATAAAAAGTCACATGTACATTTTTTCTTTGACACTGCACAAGTTATGATATGTGATGATTCTATGATTCTGATTATCTTATTATAGTTTATTTTGATCATATTATTTTCGTTTATTTCATTTGTTTGCTTTTTGCATATCGCATGGGCTAAGAATGCAAATTTGGAAGTTTAAGTGTGTCTTTAGTTTTTTTTATTGTATTTCATAGATGTGTTCCTACTACAATAGGTTAAAATGTAGTTTATGATGTTTGGGACCAAATTAAGGACTAATTTTCATATTTAAAAAGTATTGGGGTTATAAAATAAATAACAAATAAGTTTAGAGACCAAATATGTAAAAATGTCAAAATTAGCCATTGTTTCTCTCAAGCTTATTGTGCCAATTTCAGAGCGGTTATTGAGACGACGAAGAACAGTGGTTGAGTTGTCAGAGAACGGTGGAAGAGATACGTGAAAGACAACAGAGAACATAACATAATACCACACATGAGGAAGGTGTGTGACGTTAACTGTATCTCCACCGTTGGATGATGGGTCTTCTGCATCGTCTTCACCATCGTCTACGTCTCCTATGTCTCTACCGTCGTTTACGTCTCCACCGATTACGTCTCTGCTTATCATATATATCATTATTACACCATTATCAGAGATATGTCTTGACATATCTTAAAAGATAGATTAAACGACATAGACAATAATTACATGCAAGTTCTTTTGAAAAAACATTCTGAATAATCAGATTTTAGTTTAGAAAAAGATGGAAAGTTTGGAAGAAAGAAGACGAAGAAGAAAGATAAAAGAACATAAAATAATATGAAATTTAGTATTTTATTATTTAGTTGGACTTTAGTTAGAATTCAATTGATTTGTGAATTGGGAAGAGTGAAACGTGTATTGAAAAGAGAAAAACTGTCTGAGGAGCGTAGACTGCCTTATATTGTTATTAAAAACTTGAAACTGCCTTATAGTGTAATTCTTTCAATATATATCTTATATATTAAAAGAGAAGTCACAATTTAATTCATGTATGATTTTTTAAGTTAGATCTGTCAATAAAAAGTCATGTTACATTTATTTTCTAATTTTATTATTATTAATTTACTATAACATTCCATATATTTATAGAAAATCAGTTGAGAAAATCTAACAAGATCGTACCAAAAAAAATAAATATTTTTTATAAAATAATACATTAACTAATTTCGTGATTAGCAATATTATTATTATTCTTTTTGTCATCAAATGTACATACTCATATAGACTCTACACCAAACTGGTAGCTCTGCATCCATGTGAACGACAAAAGACGATTGCTGTCTGGCACTGCGTGCTAAACGATCCGCCTTTGAATTTACCGTCCGAGGTACATGAATGATTTGTGAGCTGTGGAAACTATTTTGTGGACTCTTAATATCCTCCAGATAACTTGCAAATGCTGGCCACTCCTCTGGTTCCGAAACCATTTTCACCAGCTGAGAACAATCCGTTGCAAACGTAACCTGAAACTGTCGTAAATTTTTCATACATTTCATTGCCCAGATCAGTGCCTCCACCTCCGAATGAAGGAGTGACATACTTGCCCGAACATTTCGCTCCCCCATTAATCTTTCATAGCCTTCCAGGGTACTAAACCAGCTTTGTCCCGAAAAAAGTTCGTTATCCTTCCACGAACCATCTGTGAAACACCATCTTTCTGGGATATTGACAGGTTGATATACTTGGGCAAGTATAGGCTGTCTTATCCTCAATTCTTGGGCCGCAGCCCACATAGTAGATTCCATTTCAGCCAGCTCTAGTGTATCCCTAGCATCAATATCCAGATTACTAAAAACCTTGCCATTCCTTGATTTCCAAATATACCATAGTATCCATGCAAACTGAGAATCCTTCATCTTAAGTAAAACTCTCCAGAATAAATAATCCATATTAGTGAACAATGATCCCGTAGGAAAAACATCTGGATTTGTTGGAATCGTTGATAACGCCCAAACTTGCTTCGCAGGAGGACATTCAAAAAATACATGATTCAACGATTCCTCAACATTCTCACATCCATCACAGCTAATTTCCCCTTTCATTCCTCGTATCTTTAAATTATTTCATTCCTCGTATCTTTATAATAATATAGCAATATTATATTATTATAAATTAATGTTAATTAAAATAAAATTGTATGCGATATTTTATAAAAATTATTATAGTCTATAGTTTATTAAATTAGATATGCTATATAAAACAAATATAACAAATTATATATATTAGTAAAGCAACCTAATTTCTTTTTCAAAGTTTCTTTCACTTAAATAAAAATAAATAAATATCTAACAAGATCTTACCAAAAAGTTTAAATGTTTTTTATAAAATAATACATTAACTAATTTTGTGATTAGCAATGTAATATTATTTTAAATTAATGTTAATTAAAATAAAATTGTATGCTATATTTTATAAAACTTATTATAGTCCATAGTTTATTAATTAGATATGCTATATAAAACAAATATAACGAATTATATATATTTGTAAAGTAACATAATTTCTTTTTTCAAAGTTTATTTCACTTAAATAAATAAATAAATATCACCCGCTGTTAAAACAATTTAAAATTTGTAAATCATGTAATGTTTAAAAAAAAAGAAAAAAAATTCTTAACATAAATTATATATTATTATTTTATTGTTTTGAAACTCCCAGCAATATATTTTAAAAAGATAATTATATACACAATATAAATTTAATAACCAACCTTTGATTTATGTGCTATTTAAAATTATGCTATTAGAAAACTTTGAAATTTTAATATTCATTAAAAATATTAATAACAACTCAATTTAAAAAAATAATGTTTTATTTACTATTATAACAATATTGTTTGAAAAATATGAAAAATATTGAAATTTCAAATATTGATTTTATAAAATAATGCATCAATTTAGTAACAAAAAGATTCAAAAGTCATACAATCTTCCAAACTCAAAAATAGTTATGTAATTTTCTAAATCTCTTGACTAAATATACTATTCTAAAATAAATATTTTAAACATATAATTATAATATTCCAAATTTTAGAAATGATAAAATGAAAGGCTATAAAGTATAATTTTTTTAAATGCAACATGAAAAACAAAATATTTTTAAAAATTAAAAAAGTATAATATTTTGAAATTTTAATTTAATAAACAAATTGTTATATATCACTAATCATGTAAGCCAAATAGTTACATGTATAAAAATGAAAATAATCATCCGCACAGATCTAGTTTACTCTTATTTGAGCAAAAAATACCAATCAAGTGTAATATAAACTTTTATAATTTATGGAGTAAATTCTTATCCTAAATATATATTTATCTAAATAAACGAAACCTTGTCACTCACGTTCTCGACGGCTGCACGTCTCTTCTTCTAAGAGATCAGTTTTATACTTCAACTGGTTTGCAAGTCAAGAGAACGAAATATTAAATATATGAATATTAAATCAAAATCTGTTTGGAGTATTAAACTTTTTTGGTTAATTTTAGTGCATTTTGAAGTATGCTTAGGTTATACGGATTTCACTTTTACAAATCATTAGCAACACTACCAATTCAAACTACTAGATTATGTGTTTAACCATCTGAATCGACTCCACTAGTTTACATATTTTATCATCAGTCTGACTGGTGTAACCGCAGCGGTTACGGTTGTGGTTACGGGAGTTTGCAGGTGCGGATGGTTGCGGTTTTAAGCGTTTTCTAGAGATTTGTACGACTGATACAGCTGTTAGAAATTGTTGCGTTTGCGGGACTCGTATGACTGATAAACTACCAAACGCAACATCCGTTAAATAATAATTTAACAATATTTACATTTTATGTAATTATAAAAATATTAAAAATCATAATAATATGATAAATATAAAATTTATATTTATAAAATCATATTATTCAATTTTAAAAATTTATAGAAAATATTTTAGTTTTGACTTTTTATAATATAAATTGAAATATAATATGAATACATTTTACTATTTCAATTATTTCAATTGAAAATTTTATTGGATATTTTTAGTATTATTTTTATTTATTCTGTTTTTAAAGAAAAAAAATTTATCCTCCCGCAACCGCCCGCAACCGCCCGCAACCGCAAACGCTAGCTGGAACCAGCTTTTGATTTTAAGAGGTTCGGAGCAGTTTGAAGCGATTTGTAGTGTTTTCTGTGATTGTTTCGAAACGCCAACAACCGCTATGAACGGCAAAAACTGCGTTTGCGGGTGGTAGCGGGAAAACCAGTTAGCCCCTATAAAGTTAAAACAACAAATCTGGACCTTCAACTCATCTATGATAAAAACAATAGCCCCTATAAAGTTAAAACAACAAATCTGGACCTTCAACTCATCTATGATAAAAACAATTTCACCACGTTTTTAATTTAATTCTGATGCATCGGCCTAACCGTTATTAAAAATAATAATAAATAAATATGTCTCACCCCTAAATCACAATCTCGGATTCTGATACTACCCCCGACGAAACTTAATCCCCTGAGAAACCCACTTCCCAAATTCGATTCTAGCACCTGGGTCTTCGATTATTTCTCTAAATTCCCAACCTTTCTATCTATAGCTTTCCATGGGATGGTCACTAAGAACTCTCAGAAAAGTAGTAGTAGTAATCCGCGCATGACCAAGCCCATGAATTTCTTTCAGAACATCATCAAACCCTTCAAACGCACCTCCAATTCTGGTAAAATTCTCAATCTTTTCCCTTTCTGGGTTTAGATTAGGGTTTGTAATTTTGACTCACTTTGACCACCCCCATAGGTCTCGAAGACGACATCGAGAGAATCGCAGCTCTGGACCAGAAAGTTTTCTCCTTTCAAGTCTTACTCTCAGCCACCAAAGATTTTAACCTGACCCACAAACTCGGCGAAGGCGGATTCGGACCCGTCTTCAAGGTAAAAGACATACATGCCCCTGTCCGTGTGTGTGTGTTGTCATCTTCTTACATGTCTTTTTGTTATGTTTTTGGCTGATGATGAGATTGTTTTGTGTAATAATAGGGAAAGTTACCTGACGGGAGAGACGTAGCGGTGAAGAAGCTGTCTCAGGCTTCGAGGCAAGGGAAGAACGAGTTTGTCAACGAGGCTAAGCTGTTAGCTAAAGTCCAGCATCGGAACGTCGTTAACCTCTGGGGTTATTGCACACACGGAGATGATAAGCTTTTGGTCTATGAGTATGTCGCAAACGAGAGCCTTGACAAGGTCCTCTTCAGTAAGTTATTTCTTTTGTTCTCATCTTTAATTTAGTGATAGAGATTGGTTTGTAGATTAGTATTGATTTCTCTGTTTGGGATGCAGAATCGAATAGGAGATCGGAGATAGACTGGAAGCAGAGATTTGAGATCATAACAGGCATTGCTCGTGGACTGCTCTATCTCCACGAAGACGCACCGAACTGCATCATCCACAGGGACATCAAGGCTGGCAACATTCTGCTTGATGAGAAATGGGTTCCTAAGATTGCTGATTTTGGGATGGCTAGGCTCTATCAGGAAGATGCAACACATGTCAACACTCGCGTCGCAGGAACCAAGTATGATGCTCTATCACTAATGTCATTTAAAGTCTTTTGTTTATCGGTAGAATGGTGATTAATGTTCACTTCTTTCTAGTGGTTATATGGCGCCAGAGTATGTAATGCACGGTGTTCTATCGGTAAAAGCAGATGTATTCAGCTTTGGGGTTGTGGTTCTGGAGCTCATTAGTGGCCAGAAGAATTCGAGTTTTAGTATGAGACACCCTGACCTGACTCTTCTTGAATGGGTAAAGCCTCTAGTCTCTCTTGTCTCATGTTCTTTGGCAGGACCGGTCCTGAGCATAGGCTAGTGAAGCATTGACTTATGGTCTCAAAATTTTAGAAATAATATATATATATATATATATATATTATAGGCCCCCCAAGTTTATATTAAACTTTGTGTAAATTTTTATTAAATTGTTTGTATCCCCAAAATCTCAGAACCGGCCTTGTTCCTCATGTTGTTTGGATACTAACAACTTCCTGATTGTGACACAGGCATATAAGTTATACAAGAAAGGGAGGACTATGGAGATACTAGACACGGAGATAGCAGCTTCTGCTGATCTGGAACAAGTGAGACTCTGCGTTCAGATAGGCCTTCTCTGTGTTCAAGGCGATCCTCACCAGAGACCAGCGATGAGACGAGTAGCTATGCTTCTCACGAGAAAACCAGGACATCTAGAAGAGCCAGAGCGTCCTGGTGTCCCCGGGTCTAGATACGGGCGTCGGAGGCATGGTCCTTCAGTAACAACATCCTCGGTTGGTACGTTATCGACACCGGGATCGAGTGCAGGTTCGTTTGGTTCGAACTTGAAGACGAACACTGGAAGCAACACAGGGAGTGGTGGAGTTACACCGGCTTCTTCTAGGACTCCGACTAGGAATCACGGCACGAGAAGTGTGGGTGGTGCGAGGTCTAGCTCAGACCCTCACGGGAAACGGCCTATGAGTTTTTAAAGTAGATAAATTCTTGTTACATGTTGATGATTGTAAATTAGTGTTATTTTTTTGGCTGTGGTAGTGATTTTAGGACAGAGCTTAGTGGTGTTGATTTCTCTTCTCATGCAAGAAACAAAAGTTCATTTATTTGTATATATTAAAATTAATGTTATTACATATTTAACAAACAGTTCTGAGATTTTGGAGACTATACTCTATTTACCAAAGATTTTAACAATATTTTTACATTCGGAGGATGCTATTCAGGTAAAGGCTTTACCTTACCATACGTTAGTCTTCTAAGTTTGCGTGAACAAGGTTACCCAGAGCATAGAAATAAAGAGTAATCTTCAGGATGTTTCTGCTCCTCTGGTCATGTTGCGATTTTCATAGGTTGATGTTGCTTTAAAGCTGTTGAAGGTAAAAGAGTTCGCTGGCTGATCATCCCCGACCGAATTGCATATATAAGACAACTTTCCTACGATTCTGTCTCCAATACTCTTCTTTTGATCTTTCCCAGTTTCATTTCTTATGGATTTACTTCAAGTAAATTTCATTATAACGTTTAGAAAAAGGTGTACGTAAAAAAAGATTCTGACACTAAATACTTCAAATTATATTATCTCTAATCAATTTTAATTCAAAATTATTCATAATAATAATTGTTATTCTTATATTCTTACATCATTAAATGTATGATGTATCTTACTCAAACTATCATCTAATATAGTCTGTATCACAACTACCATCATTATTGGTTAATCGTTACTATATGTATATAGCTGAATCAAATACATCATCTTTCTTTCCTTTTTTTCTTTTTTTTTTTCATCTTTCTCTTTTCTTTTTCTTTTTGTTTTTGTTATTGCGCTATGTAGCCTACGTACTTTACATGTTACTGCTCTACCTCTACGGAACGACATATCCTTTCTTTTCATCGCTCCATGATTACAAAAACATATTATCTTTTTTTTTTAAAGAAAAAAACATATTTATCAGTATGTGGTTATATAATAGAATGTTTCTCAATTTATTATTTGAAATAAACTCACGAGATTAATCCCAAAAAATGAAACAGGAGCAGTTGAGGCATGTGTGCTAATACCAGTTTCATAGTTTGTATAAAGTCTTGTAAAAAATGAGAAAATGTTAGTGTTCACGGGTTCTTTTTTTTTTAAATCCAAAAGACTGGCGAGGTTATCATTACAATCTACACGTTCTTCCCAGTTTAGGCATTCTTCCTTTGTTCTTTTTACAATCTTTTTTTTTTTTTAAACACTCATTTGTCTTTTACTAGGCTTTTGTCTCAACAAAGACCAGTGAGTTTAGCTAACCATCAAATTCTAGTGTAGATATATATAGTTGATGGGTTAGGCTGTAGCTATCAATTATAATATATATATATATATATATATATGTATGTATTTCTTTTGCTTCAATATTTAATGTTTAGAATTAGTGTAAATTCGTGACAGAAAAAAAAGAATTAGTGTAGATCTGAATGTGATATAAGTTCCAGATTATGTATACTTTTGTGTAACTTTTGGTGAAATATCAAAGTTTCAAACAAAAATAAACTTTTGGTGAAATTAAAACTAAATATTGACGGAGTCCTAGAGGAAAAGAAATAGAAAACGAAAAACGTATATGATACTAGTGTAGAGTTGGTAGCGCACATTCTTTTTATGGAGTTGACTCCTAATATTTAGACGTCAACTACTACTTGTTGCGTTGATTACTTGATTGTATAGTTCAAAGTAGGGACTTCCGCATAAACCAAGATTATTTCTAGATAATGGATGTCGAAAGATAAAATGATACCATGCAAAACTCAGACCAAGCAAACTTTTAAAACATTACTTGTTGAGGGATAATATCATAGTAAATGCACTTAACATTAATATATATTAACATGCGACAAATTTCGTCTGCATTACTTTATATTCGTACTATTGTACAAAGATATATGTACAAAACATATTATCACTTAAACAATATTTCCTCCATTTCATATTACTTATCGTTCTAAGTTTATACATACATATTAAAAAATATTTAATTTTATATATTTTCAAAATAAAAACATTATTACCAATACACCTAATCATATATCAATTAATAGAAAAATAGAATATAAAATATTGTCAATAAATTTTGCATTGAAAACAGAAAACGACACTTATTTTAAAACGAAAATTCAACTCTAAAACAACAAATAATTCGAAACGGAGGGAGTACCCAATATCTAAAGAATATTGTATTATTGATTATACTGTACTTCCCTCGTTTGTCTCATCTTCAAATTATATGTGGATAGTGATAGCACGTCAACCAAAAGATTATAAATGATATCTTTTTGTAAAGAAATTATTTCTGGTATCTTTTTTTTTAACAAAAAAAAATATGGTATACCTTGAAAAGAAACTATCACAATTTTCTAGTATTTTTATTATTGTATGTATTATGTATAATATATTATGTACGGAGAATCATGAGTGCAGTGATTGAATATGTTTATGTTTTTCAGTGATTGAATATGTTTATGTTTTCTTTTTGAGAAAATATGTTTATGTTTTTCATTCGTAACAATATCATAATCTAACCACGAGTTTCTATCATCTACATAATATCGGTATTTGGTTCATTTCTTATATATTTTTTTTGTAACTTTCATTTCTTATATTTTTACGACAATCAATTAAGGAGAAGTATATAATAATATAACTTAATTTTGGCTTTATGGAAAACTCATATGTATGTAGGTATACCAAACACTATGTGTACATAAAATTATTCATCTTCAATGTATATATTTTGGAGGAAAGAGATTGAGACGATTCTCCGTGTAAGAGCATTTCCAACTCATAGCTATTTTCACTTCTATATGCTATAATAGAGGAAAAAGTGCTCCATCCCATCTCTATTTCCACCTCTATAATAGATGAATGCTATTTCTTCTTCTATAAATAAGGTAAGAAATAGTATTCTTTTATCATAGAGTGATATTTTTTTATTTTCAAAATAGTCCTTTAACTTTCAAATTTTTATATTTATAACCAAAATAATTATTTATAGAGAAATACAATGTTTATTAAAAATAAAATTATATTTTTTATTTACATAATAGTCTTTTAATACAAATTTACTTTAAACAAATTCATAATTTTATGAAAATCTTTTAAAACTTAAAAGTAAATAGGGTTAGTTATCAATTTTTATAAATAAAAGGTGATTCTTGTAAAATTAGAATAGAATCTTTGAGAATATTATTTTATAGAGGCAAAAGTAGAGAATACATTGGAGAGAAACTCATCTATATTTTGGAGTTCCTCTAATTTTAGATGTAAAAATAGAGAAATACATTTGAGATGGTCTAATGAGATGCTTTCTACATGGGAGGAAACTTATTAATGTGCTGTTACGTTTTCATTGCTTCAAATTTTCCTTTAAGATTTAAACATTAAATTTAATTCATGAGAAATTTCTCTGGGTACCTCATGACTAATCTTGCTAAAGTCTCAAGTGTAGCGGCCCTTTAGTTACAGCGCATGCATGGGCATATATACCAGATTATCAATCATGCATCAAAAAATTAAGAATCTTGTTTATAGAGACCAAAACATATCATTCATTCATCTATTTTATCGCATGACTTAATCGAGCTTATATATATATTTGATATAACATTAATGAAATCCCAAAATGACAACTGAATTAATGGAGCAAAAAAACAAAAGGATCAGCTGATTCGTTTTACAGACTCGTTCTGTATTATTTCCATGTAAATGATAATTTCGACACAACACATATTATACAACTAAGAGAAACTCACATATAGTATTAGGCAATTAGCAAACAACGAATGATACTGCTTATCATTACATATTAATTTTATGTATAATGTTCATTATTTCAAGAAAAAGATAGACTTAATCGAGAATGATTAAGGTATTGCCTTGTCCTCATAGCGATTGACTAAAGCAAGCGCAATGCTAGTCAGCTTCTTAACATCGTCCACTCGTGAGGATACGTCATCTTTGATGGAGCCACCCTCGTGGAAGTCTTCGAATCCGTCCGTATAAGTATACTCGTTAGTGAGAGCAGCACTGAGCCAAGTCTTGACGTTACTCATCTGGAACCTAAATGACTGGACAGATCCCGTGGAGACAACTTCCTTCATCTGTTTCATCGAGTCTCTCATCTGGTCGACAGCATCCTTAAGATTGTCAGAACAGTCCTTTAAGATAGCAGCGGTTGGGCCATCACAACCATGGTCAACGCAATTGCCGTAAGTGTTTTGGAGGTAGGAGACAACGTGGAGACTGTTGGAGAGAGTGAGAGAGATGGCTACGCGTGCGAGGCGATTTGAGTCGTTGTGGATGGAGTTGGCGAAAGTGGAGAGAGAGGAGAAGCATAGGTCGGGGTAAAGTGTGGTGTTGCAACTCGTACGGATGAAATCTGAGCCGTCCGGTGATGGGAGTGGGGGATCAACGGTGAGGATTGATGGGAGAAGGGAGGAAAAGAGAAGTAGGAGAATAGGTTTCAACATTGTTGCTACTAACATTGTGATGTTTTGAATTGATGAGCTTTCCTTCAGGAGTATTTATAAGGTTTTTAAAGTGGCTTTATCTGTTTGTTATATAAATTAAATGTAATTAGGACACCTGCATTAATTAATTAGTATTTGATAGTGTCTCAACAATTAAAAATCTTTTAAAGATATTATATATGAAAGAGGAGAGAATGAGAGAGTTTTTTGTACTAAAAAATGTATTATTTATGTGAGACTCATTTATATTTGTCAAATATTGATTGGTCAATTTTTATAGGCTTGAGTTTGGAGGTAAAATGGAAGATTCTGTCAACTAGATCTAGACATTTTACCCGACACCCGAATCCGTTTCTGAACATACATCTGAACCCGATCTGAAAAATCCGAACCAAAATCTGAATCAAAATAGCAAAATACCTGATTAGATATTAAATTAGAAGAGATTGGATATCCGAACACAAATGAGTAATATCCGAGTCCGAATGGAAATCTGAAGATAATCGAACATATGTATATTTAACCCTACAATTCTAGTTTAATTCTCTCATTTTATTCAAAATATTTATAATGATATTGCACATAGCACAAAATCCGATATACCTATAGTTATGGACAAAATAATTTGCTTCTCACTTAAAATACATATCAAACTCTTGCTTCTTGCATTAACAAAACTTGGATTCAAATTTTCAAAACAATAATTAAATTATTGTCTTTATAACTTATAAGTTTTATCTCCAAATCTATTAATAATTTAATTTATTAAAAATTAGAAAACCAGTTAAAATCGAAAGCATATTTATAAATACAAGAAAAACTTAAACAATGAAGAATTTGATTTAAAAAAGATATCTGAACCCGATCCAAAATAACTGAACCCAAACTTATAATACCAGAATCCGATAAGAAATATAGAAATACCGTACGAGTTCTATACATATATACCAAAATATCCGAGAATCCAAAGTGCCCAATCTGAACCCGAAAATATATCCAAACGTCCGCCCCTAGTGCCAACAATGATGTACTTTCATATGATGTACATATTGGGCTGAGTCAACCAATCTAGAAATGTCACATATGACGTATTTTAAATAAATTTAATATTTCTGATTGAAAGTTGGATTCGAAAAGGGGTTTGATTTGCAGAGCATTAACATAATTATTATGTTCGTTATTATCCAAAAAAACATTTATCACAGAAGCATTTTAAAACATTTACAAGATGTTTATGTTCTCCAAATGCTACTTACTCAATGCTCTAATATAGAACTTTTGGTAGAGCATTTACAGTTATAATATAAAAAAACTTAAAATAATTATTAACTCATTTGTTTTTACTTAATAATATATTTTTTTGTTTATAATTAAAAGTAAATTTATATTTTTGTTTATAATTAAAAGTAAATTTATATATTTTTAAAAATAAAAGTTGCAATTAAATACTTTAACTTTTAAGAGAAAAATATCCCACATTTAAAATATATATAATATAATTTATATATTTACATAAATCATTTATTATTTTTAATAAAAAAGCCATAACATAATATATACTAATATTTTATATATAATAAAATAAAAATATCTATATTATTTAGAAATAAATAAATTATATATCATATATTAATTTTTATGATAATATTATATATGAATCATTTAGTGCTCCACCAATAGATACTTAGTAATATCAAAATTATCCAAAAAATTATATTTTAAGAAATTTACATAAACTTTTTAAATAATAATATTTCACATTTAAAAATTAATTTAATTTCTATAGTTAAATAAGATTTCATTATTTTTAATAACAAATATATATACATATATATAATTTTAATATCTATTATTTTAAAATAAATATATTATATAATAATTTTTGTGATAATTTTAAAATTTTATATTGTTACTACTTTATGAGTCACTTTATTAAAAACTTTATTAAAATTTTTACTGAAAACATGCAGTTTTTGCAGCATCTATTCTGTTAAAATAGGATCATGTCCAATTTATAAATATTTAGTCCAATAATGTATTTCATTTATTTAATAGACTATTATATCAAACTAAGTTAATATTAAACTCAAATATGATTACAAAAAAATCTAAATAAAAATTTTAAATTTTTCAAAAAAAAATTAAACAAAAAATATATCCACCATTTGAAAAGGTGAATCATTATATAGTATTGCTTTTCAAACACACTGCTATGCTACTGCTTTATTATCAGTTGTACCAGTCTAGGTGCAAGGGTACCAACCTAGGTGCAAGTGTAGTTGCATTACTTAATTGTGAATATAGACTTCGAATAATGACTAAGATGATGGGCTTTGTAATGTTGGGCAGCGTTTAAGGAAGAAAGATGATACACAATATCTACGTATTACATTCCCATGATACACTAACTCGGTACCTGATCTTGGTATAATTCATTTCACCACCTTTTAACCACTAATGAAACCTCTGTTCGAAAACGTGGCGCCGAAAATTGTCTACTCGCCGGAAAATCGTAATCCGACCATCAGCTGCGGCGATTTGGAGTGATTAACTAAAAAAATCGGGAATTTCTGAAAAACTCAATTTTTTAATTCAGTTCAGCCTATATTCGATCAATAAACGTAAGATTCATGAAGTTTTTACAAAATCAGTAAAAACGACGAAAAACGGTGTGAAAGTCGGGAAAACCATAAAACCGTCGAGATTCAACCGCAAAAACCTAGAAATCTAAGGAAGAAAACGACCATTAATGACCTAAATATCTTTCATTAATCAGAAACTTAGAAAAAGGCAAAAATGGACTTAGCTATTCTCGTACCTAGGATGCTGGGCTTATTAAAGTCAGTTTAACATCTACGCCATTTGATCTTTAATGAGTTTCTACGGATCTATATAACTTATAGCCAAAAAAACATAAAATACCCTAAAATAAATCTCTGATTAATCTCCACTTGATCCCCGATTATTCGATAACTCGTTAGGTCTGGGTTGCCGTCCGACTAACGTCTAGCATAAATTCGAACAGAGAATGAAACCATAAGCCATTCTGTTCTAAGAAAAGTAGCTCCTAGAAATCAAAGTTGGCATATCACATCTAAGAACCATTTATATAATTTAATAGTTAGGGTATCATTATCCCAAAGTGCTTAAAAGAGAAACTTACAAAAAAAATTAATAAAATAGTGGAGTGGGTCTCACTAAATTGAAAAAACGAGTGCCTATGCAGCTTATATAAACACCGATTTAAGTGGGTTATTTACACTGTTTGCGCCCACTGACACGTAGCTGTCTGCAATTGATTTGTTTTTCAATTTTTTTTTTAAATCAGATAAAAAAACAAATAAACACTCCAAAAAGGATTTCTGGGTTAAAGATGCTCTTAAGAATACTACATTATACTGATTTGAATCAGAATAGTGACACAGTGACGAGTGAAGACACTTATTCAAACCACTACAATCCATGTTTTGATCGTAAAACATAACTATACTAGACTAAAATTGATGCTAAAATAGTACTCCTTATTTTATTTTATTTTGAGAAAAAATATTACTCCTTATTTAAGTGATGTTTTATCTAGTTTTTGTTTTTGTTTTTTTTTTTGTAAACCAAATCTAGTTTTTGTTTTCTAAACATGTTTTCGTTATCTAGCTATCCCCTATATATTATTTTAGGAGCATTCAAAATAAACAACCTTCACTTCATGTGTGATTTACATGAGTGTCATTTCCTACGTGACAGCTTCACAAACACTCTCACACCTATTTTAAAAGAACCTTTAACTTACTATAATTATTACATATTGTGCCATTGATATATGTCAACCTATAACTAAATTGACTTATCAATTTGTTCAAGAACAAAAAATTGTTCTCGACCTTTGTATTGTTCCTCTGAATTAATGGCTGAATTGATGAAAATTAATGATATTTAAGATTCGGAAAATTAATGGAATATATTAGTTGTATTGTTCCTCTGATTTCTCGATCCTGTTATAAAAAAGTTACGAGATTATCATCTTTTAAAATCATATTTGCGGGTCAATTAGTGTCAAATCCCATGTACATTCTATATTTAACTGTGTATTTAACATTCAATTTATACATATAAAGATTACTTATCAATTTATACAACAAAATCGACGCAATTGATGGCGATGATTGATATTTTAAATTCAAGTTCGTAATGCATATACTATAGTTACATTCTTTCACCTATTTGACGATCCCCTTTGTTGTGAAAAAGGAAACTAACGGAACCAGCCATATTCCAGAATTAAATCTTTTTACCAAATAAGTGTGAATATCATTAAGCCTTTTTTCAAAAAAAAAATGCGAATATCACGTTTGGTTGTATACGTTTAATTGATTGAAACTTGATTACCGAGACTAGAGCACTAGACCTAGGCACCTAACATATATAAATACAACAACCTTTTAACATAAAAAATTTTAACTAAAAACTCAACATAAATACTAACATGCAAAGAATTTTGACCATATAAATTATTAGATTCTTTAATATTGGAAAATATCATAGTTAATATTGTTTCCTATTTGTTGATTTTTAGTTATAATACTTTTTAAAAAAATTAAAAATAAAAGTTATGGATTATTCGGATTATTTTTTTTGCATAGAATATTCGTTTTCTTTCAAATCGAGGTGGAACTAACCATGTCAGTTATTAATCTGTTTCTGAGTTAATGTTTACTAAAGAAATAAAAAATAAATCTAGAACCAATTAATATCAGTTTCCAAATATTCTAAATTATATTGAAAATAATAATTTAGATAATTTTTAAATTTATTTATTTCAATTTAGATTTAAAATAAAAAAATAATTCTAGAACCAACTAAAGTAAAAATGTGTATATCAATCTATATGTTATTATAAAAAGTTAGTGACCTATATAGTACATCTTCTAAGTGTTTTTTACTCCATCTCAATCTATTTCTGACTAAACTTGGTATGCAATTTAATATATTTGACCGAAATAAAGACATTTATTGTTTCCTATAATACATTACAAATCATGATCATGTTATTATGATAATGGCTATCATCACTATAAATCATAATCATGTCATTAAATACGCCTATATTAATTCAATTTTATGTGTTTAGACGAATCCCAATGTCAATCATGTTATTAAGATTTTTAATATTATAAATTGATATTACGAAGTACATAAAATTCAAAATCAAAATATATAATAAATTGTAATCCCTTAACTTAAGCAACAAGATCTTAAGATTAAGAAATCTCAATAAATATTAATAGATTAATAATGTTATTGTTCATCAATTTACATATGAATCAAAAAGATAGATTCTGACCGTAATTTAACCAAATTTGATTCAATATTAAATTTAAGTTTCATATGCAAATTTAAATAACATTATTCTAAAGAAAGATAGATATTAAGGAAATTTAAATTTGACCGTAATTTATGCAATATCGAAAAAATAGAAAACTGATATACACAATCATCATAAAGCCTTTTGGTTTTGTGTAATATAAGAAATTTACTATAAATTTATTTAAATTCTCATTAACAATTAATAATCACACACAAAATTTTGGGGATTTAATTGAGAAACATTATTAGACAAGTTTTTTAAAAGATTGAAAAAAAAAATCTAACCAATTGCACAAATTGTAAACTACTCTTATAGATTTACGTATTTTCACAAAATTTACTTCAATTACACCTAACCAAAAAAATTCAAAGCTTTCTTTCTATAATATGCACAATGACCTTCAATATTTCATTATATAATTTGTATTATTCGTGACTAAAACTTTTACCATTCTAAGATTTATAGATTAAAAGTTCTAATCTTTATTTAGTTCATTCACTCCGCGCAAGGCGCGAATATCACCTAGTATAGAACTATATATTGTATTTGTTTTCCTAATTACCTTTGGAACAAATGACTTCATTTTTACTATTGTGTTGATAGTAGATATAAAGTAGGTATATACTCTATCATATTAATGAATTAGCTAAATATGTTCAATTTAAGTGATGTTTTCAAATTTTTAGTTTTATTTTATACTGACAAACACTATAAAATACGTATATTATCAGATATATTATTAGGCGATTATCACTGCGTCTGCATCTGATTTTCAACGTAGAAATATGTATCTTTAGGTGTAAATGTTAAGAATGTAGAAATATGTTACCCCTCCGTTTTATATTATGTTACTCAGTGTAGCTACATTTTCTCGGTGGTGCATGGTTCACATTGTACTTTCATAATTTGAACCATCCAAATGGTTTACATTGCATGTTCTTGGGCCATGCTAGCCTCCAGGTTTTGGGCTTCAAATTTTAAGGATGCTAACAAATACAATCTGCAAAAATATGTAAAAAATAATTTGACAAAAATAAATAAAATAAAATTAGATTAGTGAAATGTATGTCCAAGTAATCATGAAAAACTAAAATCCTAATGAAATAATATTATAATTTATGTAAGTTTCATTTTTTGGAAAAACTTCAAAATCTTTTTCTTTAAAACAATTATTTTTCTTTAAAACAATTATAAGTCTTGAGATTATAGTCTATTTTTATGGGTTTAAAAAACTTGCACTATCTCTACATATTTTGTGTGAACCTAATGTTTTTAAAGCTTTGTGGGGAAATGTCGTTCTCAACACACCCCAACACAACACAAGGAAACAAAGACTGAACATCAATATCTCCAACCAACAATTTAAAATAACTTAACCAAAAACATATGTCTTTTGTTTCAAACTTTTAGGAATAAACCCTGAATTTGTTTCTTCCTTTTATGGATTGTTGTTCGAAATGATATGTGTATCACTTTCATCGATCCATTGGTTATCATATAAATAATAGGTCTGCATTACGCCTTTCTGAGATATAAACTTTCAATTTTAGATTCAGGGCCATCCTGAAATATATTGGATCTTATATTAAAATAGAAGTAATAAATGAAGTACTTATTAAAATTATATTAAATATGGTAACCTAATATATTTTGAAAATATATTTCCGTTTAGATAAACAAATAAAATATCATTCACTTTCTAAAATGGTTAAAATTAAATTCGTAAATTATGTAATAAGTTTCACAAAACATAAAATTGTTAACATATGGTATATTTTTATATTTAGAACTATATATTATATTTTTTTAGATGGCACTAATATATTATCTAAAATTATTATATATAAAATAATATAAAATTTTATATTTATAAATGAAAGATTATCTATCCAGATGTACGGATCAAAATCTAGTTGTTTTTATTAAAATACAAATTATCATAATGTTGGAGTGCGTTATTTTTTTAATCTAGTTATGAGATGCGCACAGTTGTACGGTTGCGGTTACACTGTTATCAAATACCTTACAACATAAATATTTTGTTTGCGGTTTTCTTATTTATTTTCTTGAAAACGCATATCCTTAAAAAAAGTTGTGAATGGTAAATGAAATGTCGTTTTGAAAATTCCGCAATGAAATCTGCTAATTACATGTCTGTCATTCCCAACCTAAGTTTTTGAAAACTTCTACAATCTTTAACTTTCAAATTCACTATATATTTGTGACAAAATGGGGAAAAAGGTTTTATAATTTTAAAGTGGTGGGAGAGATGAAAAGGGGTTAAGAAGATGAAGCCAGGGTAGGTAGTTTAAATTGGAGAATGAATGAGATATGTGGTTTATTTATTTTAAGTACTTTAAACTCTTGTTTAGCCACCAAGTTGGCAGTTTGTAATGTTAATGGAGCTGTAAAAGTTCTAAACTATTGTAAGGATCTTCAAGTTTAATGAATGGCGATCATGTTTGCACAAAAAAAAAAGAATGAGATATGAGATATTAGTATGTTAGATCATAAATCCCTTAATCCATGAAACTATCTAAAAACACAAACCCTGCTAATTTTAGCCCAGAACATAAACTTGTGAACAATAATGTGGTAGTTCAAATTGCGCAACTTGGTGGGGGCATGAAAAGACAAGAAGATTAAAAGAATGAGACAGACAGAGGTGCAAAATGATAAGACCAGGGTCGTTCTTATCCACTTATGAACGAGAACGTGTTTTCTGTGACCAGTTTACATGTTGATCTCTTTGCTTTCTTCTCCTTACCAACCTTTCTTTCTTCCCAAATATTACTTTCCTACGAGATTTCTTCTGCCTCAATAAACAAAATAAATATCTATGAGATCTTTTGATTGTGAACAGAATCAATACATCCTAATCAACCTTGGAACTAACTCTGGTTCACTCACTATACAATCTTCTTTGGTGTCTTTTTTAAGATTGAATGTGATTTTAAAACGCACTTCCTTTACAAGATCCCAAAACACACCAATAAAATAAAACTATTGACGCTATTTTACACATACAAATTTCCTTGCGAATTTTTATTAATTTTTGTTCATGTATGAAATCATATCATTAGTTAATGGTTCACCAAGCTCTCTTCAAGGTGCTCAGAGGGTTTTTTGAATGAATCTGATGTTCTTAATCTTCATCCACAAGAGAAGAATATCAACATAGTAGCAAGAAATCTAGAGACATAAAAACGAGTCTTCTACTCTAATAGCATTTTGTGATGATGCAATGAATAACAAAAACTGCCTTTCTAAAGATAATAAAACAACAACATTAATAACAATGGTGGTTTTTATTCTTAACAGACATGAAAACATATAAAATATATGTTAGTGTTTGAAATAATAAAGTGATCCTACGATAACAGACTAAACCATTACAACAATGCTGAAATATATAGACGCCTGACGCCTTCTCCTGCTCGTAGCATAATAAATGGTAGCTAATAATAATAATCTATTGATTACATTAATACATTACAAGTTACCATCGTAATAAACCCTCGTATAGGTTTTTAAAAAGGAAGAAGAAGAAATGTTTTAGGTATGCGAAGCAGAAGAGTAATTCATTCCACTGGATTCTCCTGTCGACAAATCAAGAAGCATCTTCTTGTACGGCAGCGCACTCATGAGCCTGCACCAACATCAATTCTTTTTAGCTTCAACCTCTAGTCACTAGATCAAAGAACTCAATATTCTATGAGGAAAAGACGAATCAAACCTCTCTTTGCGCTTCTCCAAGAACCGAGCCAACGATGCTTTACGAGCTTGAGGAACTGAAAATGAAGCATCGTTTTTAGACTAATGTTAAAGAATAAAAGTCTTGTATCCATGGAAAATTAATGAACTATAATACGTAAAATGGTAGGCTAATCTACTTATTGCCAATTCGTTTTAACTTTTAAGTTAAAAGTGCATTAGAAGAGATAAAAAAACAATTAGACATGATTTATGTGATGAAACTTTTACATAAAAAATTGACTTCATGTTGATATATATACCTGAAGGAATCATATTTCCAGGACCTGCTGCGTTGAATGATTCAATCATTCTCATTGCATTAGTCTCACCAACGGGTCTGTCTCTACACCTAGAGAAACTTTCAGCGTAACTGGCAGAGCTCGATGATGCTGCAGCAGCAGTAGCGTTATGGATTTGTTTTCCATAAACTCTTTCAGTTTCTCTAACTGGTTTCTTCAAGCTGCTCTCTCCAGTTTCTCCTTTCAAACCGTTCCGGGCACATGACATAATAGCTTGAGCCTAATCACACAGGTCACCATTAGAAACATGTTATGTGTCGTAATAAATGTAACTGTATAAAATATGTATTAATTATACCTTATCAGGAGATATATCATTAAAGACGCTAACAGTTCCACCATAGAAGATCGTGAGCTGAGGTAGTGATCCTGAGGAAGTCACTCTGTTCCACAAGCCACAGACAAAATTAAACATAACTCAACGTTTCTTGCCTCTCAAGTTAGGTCTTATTTTTGAAATGTGGGGATACGTTACCGTGCATCAGCCGACGAGTTCAAGGCAGGACGGAAAGAAGAATGATTTGCTAACGGAACTGATCCGCCAAGTAAAAGCGGATTCGCGTTCTGAAACGCACCACCGCTTAATTGGCTTATGCGGAGATTGCTGGCCGCAGAAACTGGGCCCCAGTGGTACGATCCCGCCTGAAACGTCAACATCTTAACATTTTTTCACATGTCTTTTAATACAAAAAAGTGCCGACATATGCGTTTATCTAAAACTTCAAACGCCATTCGCCACAACTTTTTTAGGGCCTGACTGGTTCAAACGCAGCGGTTGCGGTTGCGGGTGCGGGAGTTTGCGGGTGCGGGTGGTTGCGGTTTCAAGTGTTACATGGCGTTTTGTATGACTGGCGTAACGTTTAAAAATTGTTGCGTTTGCGGGATGTTTGTGACTGGTTGATTATGAGACATTGCAGCGGTTTAATAATAAATTATCAATATAAACATATTATAATATTATAAAATATAAAAAACATACTATTGTGATAAAATATAATAACTGTTAATATAATATGATTAATAATAATATTAAGTTTATTTTTTAATTTTTTAGGTAGTTGAAAGTTATAGTTTTAATATATTTTATGAAGATTTATATTAAAACTTTTAAAGAATATTTTGTTTCTTTTTTATATATGTGTATATCTTTATATATGTATGTATATTAACTTTTAAAAATTATGATGAATAGCTACTTTAAAGTTTTTATAAAAAAATATTATATTGTTTGTGAATTTAAATTAATATATAAAATGTGTATATATTTTTATTTATAATATTTTAAATTTTAAATTTTTAAGTTTAAAATATTTAGAAAAAAAGTTTAATATTTTTTATCCAACCGCAACCGCCCGCAACCGCAAACGCTAGCTGGAACCAGCTTTTGATTTTAAGAGGTTCGGAGCGGTTTGAAGCGATTTGTAGCGGTTTGTATGATTGTTTTGAAACGCTGTCAACCGCTACCAACCGCAAAAGCTGCGTTTGCAGGTGGTAGCGGGAAAACCAGTCAACCCCTTAATGTTTTCTAATTTTTCGGGTTGCAAGCGACTCGTAATACTTATCCAACACAACTATTTATTTTCTATTAATATTTGTCCTGGCCAATCATTTTTCTCTTTTGATAAATAAAGAAAATTCAAGAAATACACTTAAATTTCCTACAGGTTTCCGACCATTTTCCGGTAACTTCCCATCGGCAATTGACTGAGAAAGTAGTTAATATAACTATTTAATCAGTCTTAGCCATAAAAACGATGAAATTATATATGAAAGTTCTGTAACCAAACTAGTGACTTAATTCTGAAAAGAAGATGAATTGAAACTTTAAAGCCTTGAACCAACCTGAAAATCTGCAGCAGCAGGCATGAAACTTGAACTAGGCAAGAACTTTGCCTTTCCCCATTGTCTAGCTGCCTTCTTGCTCAACCCTAAAAGTACCCAATTTTTATTGATATCAATTATAATTACTCTTTGAAGATACAGTTTTCAAGCATGTTTTAGTGAAATATTTATTATTTATTATTTTTACAAAAACGTTTTGGAATCTAAGTTAATTCTATTTAAAAACAACACGTTTGGACGATATTAGTAAACATGCTTTAGTAGAGAGACAAGAACACGAACCTAGTTCTCCGACACGATCATCGCCAGCCTCGCGTTTAACGTTGCTGAGATACTGCTTGTCGCTCAAACCAAGAAAATCTCTTTCCATCTCACACCAAAACAAGGAACAATACTAAACAATTTTATTTCTCTGTTTCTGACAAAAAAGAATTAATTTAAAACAGGAAAAAGTAGTGGGAATCCAATGGGAAGGTTTCGTTTTGGTAATGTTGCAGACACACTTTTGGAGACGGTGTTCTTTTCTAGTTTTAAAGGCTTTTGCCATGTGGGGCTTATTCCACCGGGAATCACAGTTGGTGCGACCGGCTAGACCTGTTAATTTCTCATGTGTTTTTAATGTTTCTATTTTGATTTTTGATTTTTTTTTGTTTTCCAGGGATTAGGGTTGGGCAAATTAACCGAACCCGAAAATCTGAACCGAACCCGATCCGATAAAAATGAACTGAACCGATCTGAACCTGACATAAATACCAAATGAATATTGTTTTATGGTATTTCGGGTTATGGGTATTATCCGAACCGAACTCAAATCTAAAGGATATCCGATAGAACCCGAAATATTTAAAACTTCAAAAAGATCTTGTACCAAATATGATTTCAATTCTCTATATATCCAAATTACACTCAGCTGTATTGAACATCTAAAATAAATATCTTTTATATGAAGTTTAGTATTTCTATTACATGAAGATTGATGGTTGAAGGTGGTGTTGAAACTTGAAGTTTTTAAGATTTTTGTTTTGTTTCATTGAACAATGTTTCTCATTTCATGAGAACTTAGTTTTCGTTTTATGCTTTCGTGATTTTCTTTCTATCAATAAAATGTTTATCTTTCATTTGGTTTTGAATGATCACACGGTTGATGTTCATTTCTTATTTTTGAAATAATTTTACTTATGTTTTGGTTATGAAATAGGTAAAGTCAGGTCTTTGAAACTAAAGAACCAATTCTACTTATATTTTGGTTACAAAATATGTATAAATCAATTACTTTTAAACCGAATACCCGATTTGGACCCGAACCCGAAAATACATTGGGTTGTACCGGTTCTTTGAAGATTTACTAACTCCGACCCGAATCCGATAGAATCTGAACCGGTACCGAACCAAACATTACATAACCCGAACGGGTTAATTTTGATAAACCCGAAAAATCAAAACCCGGTTGGACAAACCTGAAATCCGATTGGAACCCGAATACCCAAATCTACTCGGGATGGTAGACATCTGTCGGTGGATCTGATATTAATTCATTTTTATTTTTTTTTTTTTTTTTTTGATCAAATAATTCATTTTTATTTTTAACAGAGAATAATGCGGGTGAATTTTTTTTTTTTTTTAACAAAGGAATGCGGGGTGAATTTGATGGCTAAGTATTGGATCTTTTATTTCGTGAACTCACCACATGTGAAATGTGTGGCTCCTTTTCATATGCAACGGTTTGATATTTATCACCTCATTTTCCTTCTTTCTTTCTTTGAAAAGTATACAGCAATTGATGTGGTGAGACTACCTTTTCGTAGAGGCTAAATGTCACTTGTTGGATTACTACAATATCCACCGCGAGGACGATCAATGGGCTGAAACAAGTTTTGGTTGCTTATCTGCCCAGTGTCCACTACATTAGATTCTTTATCGTATTTGAATATTGTTTGAGTTATTCAAATTGTATTTATGTCATTTAATTATGTATCTATACTATTAAAATTGAAATACATTTGTTTAGCAAAAAAAAAAATTGAAATACATTTGGAAATTATTCGAAAACATAGATAATAGTATAAAAATAGAGTATAATATTATCTAGAAATATGGATAATAGTATATTAAAAAAAGTAATAGACTTATGTTAACCAGTTTTAAAATATATAAAAATAGTCAAATCTAATTATCTAAAATTATATTTTGTCTAAAATAATCTTAAAACAAAATTTGAACTTTATATACATATTTAAAATAAAAATCATAATTTAAAATTAGTTGATATAAAAATTGATTCAAAAATATAGATACATTCAAAAACTTATTTTTACTAAAATATTATCCAATAACCATTATAAAAAAAATCAATATATATAAGAAAAATACAATATAAAGCTCAATTTTAAACACCAACTTAAATTATGATTTTTATATTTCACATTAAGATTTACAAATATAATATATGTGATTATTTATATGATGGTATGTATAAAATAATATTAATAATATAATTACTTATATGATTGTACGTATAAAATACGATTAATTATAAGGGGGCACTTCGATTATTTTACCGGTTCGATTTGGGTTCGGTCCAGTTTGGTTAATTTAGTTCTAGAATTTTTCGAACTAAAATAAACCATAATTAGTTTGATTTGGTTTGGATCGGTTTCGGTTCGGTTTATATCCAGTTCGGTTTGTATTCGATTTGGTTTGTGTTTTGATTCGATTCAATCGGGTTCTCTAATTTAGTTATTTTAAGAAAAATCATATTTTAAAACATAAACTTATAGTCATGAAATCATCATGTTGGTGATTATGAAAAAATAAATTATATATACTAAATCCAATACAAATCTGAAACAAAAACCTTTAAGATAAACACAAAAGATTTATAAGAATACAATTAAATTAACTAAACTAAATAGATTTCTTTTAAAAAATCGCTAATAATGCCACTTGGAAAAAATTATGTAAACTAAATCTAATATAAAATTGAAACAAAAAAATTGAAAACTCTACAAAGAGTTTATAAGAAAATAATCAAACTAAAGTTAACAAAAGTAAATAGAAAATTAAAAGAACATTGTTAATAAATTTAACAGTGATTTTAACCTTAGGATTTTAGTATATCGTATATTGATAGTATGTTTAATTCAAATAATAACAAAAACATTGTTTTATCAGTTTCGTTTAATTCGGTCGAACTGTTTCGGTTCGGTTGGTTCGCGTTGGGAAAATTTTAAACCAAACTATTTGATAATAGAGTTTGGTTTGTTTTGGATTGGTTTCGGTTTAGTTGGTTTGATTTAACTTGGTTCAATTCGTTTTTTTTTTGCTCACCCTTAAATTATATGATGACACATATATGATATACAATAGTGACATGAAGAAAAAAATAACAATATATTTTTAAAATATACCCTCGCGTCAAAGTCTAGTTAGTTAGTTATAAGAGTATCTCCAAAAAACACTTAATAACCCTTTAAATATGAAGTTTTTTGCTCTCCAAAAATAAATTTCAAAATTTCAAATTTCAAAATTGAAATTTTGAGTGGTAAAACTTCAAATATAGAGTGTTATTACTCAAAACTTCAAATTTGAAGTATCATATTTTATTTGCATTATGGTCTTTACAGTTACATATTACATTTATAATTCTTAAATATTTTATTTTTTTAATCGCTAAAATTTTCATAACTCATAAATATTTCAATTTTTCTTTAATAATCTTAAATTTTACACAAAAAATTTAATAAAAACTTTAAAATAAGATTTTGTTTTTCAAAACTAGATTTAGATAACAACAATATGACAAAAGAAACTTAACAAATGCACCAATTGATCTTATATGGGAGTATTAAGAAAAAAATATAGAATAATGTGGTGTTTTATTTTAATTTAATATTTAATTTTATATTTCTATGTAAAATTTTATATTTTAGTGTAAAATTTTATTAATTAATATTTCTATAATATTTTTGTATATGTGCTATCTATTTATAAAGTTGTATGAATTTAAATTAAGTATTATAAATATAAAGACCATAGTATAAAATATAATTTTTTTAAATCAGGATTGAAAATTTTCTTTTGGAGAAAATTACTTTTAAATTTCAAATATGAAGTTTTGCAAACTTCAGAATATAGTTTCTTTTTGGAGATGTTCTAGGAGAAGAAAATTGACCATTTGCAATATACTAATCTTCAGTTGCATAAAAAAAGATGGAAAGAGTTTGACGTTCCAATTCCTAAAACATTTGATAATCGTCTTACAATATTAATTTATCATTTTTAATGATTAAAGCACATTCGGCCAAGCCTTCAATTGAATGCCTTAGTCGTTATGAGAATAAATGATGATGAAAAGATTCCTAAAGACATTCACAATAGGACGAGTAAAATGATTTTGTTCTCGATCTTCATCCTAATTTTCGGTTTACCATGTTCCATTATTCTGGACATATTCATTTATTTTAGCACATTCCCTATCTCATATGTGTGTGTGCTTACGCGCACATGTGTGTTATAATAAAGAAGAATAAAAAGATATATAGAGATACCAAATGAATGCTGCTACGTTCACATCCAAATAGAAGATAAGAAGGAAGTTTTGTTAATTATTATCCATTTAAATTGTTTAGGCTATATATAGAAGTCCGGTAATATTATAGGTAGCTATTTTTAGTTCTCTCTAGCTCGTTTTCTCTGCCTTCTTTCTAAAAGACTTCGTCCGGCGATTTTCAGTCTCCGGCCGGCGGTTCGGCTCTTCTAACCGCCGCCGGTCCGGCCATCGTTGTTATTTATCTTTTCTTCTATTTTTTTTCTTTAACGGCCATGCATCTTCTCTTTCGATGGTAGACTGCCTTAAATTATCCGGGGAACGGTGGACCATGCACTGATTACCGCCGGCTTATGACTCTGGGGCCATATCGTATCGTCGTCGGTATTGGTCGCCGGCTCTTGGATCTCACAGATGTGATCGCGCTGCGTGGGAGGTGTTCTGTTATAGTGATTGGTGGCCGAATTCAGAGGAGATATCGGTGGTTGCCGATTCAAGCTCGTTGAAGTTCGGGCATGTGGTGATTGACCCTGAAACCTATACATCTAATACAGTTGTTAGAAGTGGTTTCGGCGATCGTGGGTTATTGTCCCGGTGATTCCGGTGTGTGTGGTTCCGTTTGTATCAGCGTTGACCTTTTTGGGACGGAGTTTGGTGACTCGAGTGTCCGGTGGAGTGACGGTTTATGGCTCCGGCGGCGAGCTCTTCCCTTTTGAGACGGTGACTCCTTCAGCGGCCTCCACGCGTCTCTTCGATGTTGGGATATCAATACGTGGGGATGACGTGTTTGAGTGTTCGGTTGTTGACTTGGGTCTCGAGTTTTTCTTTGGTGGGTTTAGAGCTTTGTTGTTTTTGTGGGCTTTCGGTTTTAGTGGTTGTAATTGAGCTGCTTATGGACTCTTTTGTAACCCTCTCTTATGTTTAATAATATTTAAGATGGCAAAAAAAAAAAGTCCGGTAATAATATACTAAAATCGAGTCCAAAATACAATCGTTGAAACACTATATAACTACATCTTGTGAGACAGCGGGTCACAATTTTCTTTTTTACAAAAATAAAA
The DNA here is from genome assembly GCA_019706035.1 of Raphanus raphanistrum subsp. raphanistrum. Lineage (NCBI taxonomy): Eukaryota > Viridiplantae > Streptophyta > Magnoliopsida > Brassicales > Brassicaceae > Raphanus > Raphanus raphanistrum. The sequence goes on along the minus strand of CM033981.1, from coordinate 41,603,462 downwards.
CTAGCACTGCTTGACTCGAGTTGTTGATTGATCTCTTTCCCACTTTTACCATTCATTTACAACATTTCTCGTCTGCAAATTCATAGTCATAGTAATAATTTAGATTTTAATTATTGACAAATGGGGGAAAATTAAATTAAATGGAGAAAATACCTTGTAGTTTTCTCAATAGCTTTCCAATAAAAGCGAGAAACACGACGAGCAAGATGACTAAGGTGATGATCCCTATTATAATCGCCAATGTTTTTCCGATGCCGCCATTATCTTTATCGTCTTTGCCTTCTCCTGCTAATTAAACTTAAATTAAATAATTAAATATCAAGACTATCTATCACCTCTACTTTGCTTTTTAAAAGTCTGCCATCCAAATAATTACCACAAGTAACCACTTAACTATACTGAGGTTGCCATCTATGGCTACATTATAAGTTTTGGTTTTTATCTTCTTTTTCTTGTGTGATTACGACTTTTTATCAATAATACTTTAAAGTAAAGAAATCTGACCAAAGTTTGAGTTTGGGGTCTGACGTGCGTGACTACCACCGTAGCTAAAACGCGCGTAACACTTGGACAAGTAAACGTATCCTCCCTGGGACATTCCACAATCAGATCTGAGCCGTCCGATTGCATCAGTCAAGCAATCTTGACACTGTGCTGAACTTAGATCACCCATGCACTGAGCCACACCCCCAACATCCCCGTTCCCTCCAGTCCTGTCGGGTCCAGTTCCTGAACTTAAAGAACCCATGACGTCACTGACTCTGGTCAACGCATCTTGGTCGTTGAATCCCAACGGCTGTCCACATTTCTGGAGCATCTCTGTTTTGTCCTGAACGCCAAAGAACGAGTTCTTGTCGAACCGGACCAGACAACTTTGCATCTGCAAGAACACTGAGTACGAGTTGGGACATGTGCTTCCGACCAGTTCTATGGCGCGTGATATGCATGATGAGCAAGATGTTGCGTCAAGGTCAACGCTGCACTGGAAGAGACCATATACCGTAGCGGCCGGTTCGGGTTTTACCCCAACGGTGAGGTTATTGTATCGGCTGGCGACGGTGGAGCTGACGAGGGAAGAGAGAAGGGATTTGAGGTTGGTCTCGTAGGCGGAGCCAGGTGAGAATTTGTCAGGTGAACACTTTGCGAATATGAACGTGTCTGTGGGGGCGGAGGAGGTCGGGTTGTATGTGGCGGTGGAGGAAGTTTGGTCCATCAGAACCAAGGCGGCGAGAAAGAAACAGAGAAGGGTCGCCTTCGTGGTTGTTTTCAACATGTTTGATCTTATTGGTGACTCAAAGGGGGAAGTGTTTATGGAGAGTAATATAGAAGTTGAGGAGCGAAGAGTTTGCTTTAAAGAGAATTGACGTAAAGAATGGACTAACAGATATGTAGTTTCCATGTTGCATGGTTTTTTTTGTTTGTATCTTTTTGGTGGACATTCTTATAAGTTATTTTCCACAATTTGCAATTATTCCATATATTATTGAAATCACTAAAATACAACAACTCTTTGTCCGTTCAGACTGAATTGATTAATGCTTTATAGTAGAATTTTGCAAAGTGTGTTTAGTTTAATGTCCATTACAGTTTTCTTTAAAGCAAGTATATCTTTTTACTCATTTGGATTCAAATTTTGACTTTGACAGTAGTGATGACTTGTGTAAATGAATTCGTTAGCTTCTATATATACCGTACTTTATTATATACTATTAATTAATTACCCTTTCTAAAAGCCACAAACTGGATGTAATTTCTTATGGATAATGGTGGTCTTCTGTGGAGTTTGAAGGCGTATAAAGGTAATTGGGGGAATTTCACGAAATTGATTCAAATTTCTTGACATATACTTATAATTGTTACTTTTGCTTCCCATTTGAATTTCTCGCTCAATTGGTTTCACTTTCACGTTCTAGTTTGTCTTTAACAAGATGATACCAAGAAGCTTCTAGCATTATGTATAGAATCATATATACAAGGACCATGTTGTGTCTCTCGGTCACGAAGACAATATGAATATTACCAAGTAATGAACGACTATACGTCATGAAAATGAGTTATGGTTATTAACTTATATAGTATAGCGTATAGACTTTGAATATGCAATGGTACATGAAAGTGATCTTAAGAAAATGAAAATTAAATACATGGAAAGGGATATTGGCGTGTTGGTCGAGATGTATCATCTTTTTGGGTCAATGTATCATCTTTTTCTTTTTATTTATATATATGAGATTGTTTTGGGGAACAACGAAGGTGTTTTAGGAGTTGTTTTAGCCACCAAAAGGCACTTTTGTAACTAAACTTTCTTCCGCACAAATAAATTCACATAGAAGGAAATAGATAAACAATAAAGAAAGCTTCCTTTTTTTTTTTTTTTTTGAAACACTAATAAAGAAAGCTTCCAATGTCAAAGTTTAGTTACGGGAGACGCATATAGAGAAGACAATAATGGTCTTTGACCTTCTTCTGTGTGGTTGCTTAAAACAAAACACCATCGATTGTAAAGACTTTTATTTGCCTATAGATTGTTATAGACATTTGCTTACTTCTTTGACTTTCTATTTGAACCTGGAAATAGCTTCTAGACCAGTTACTTGTCTTGATGTTAACTATGTGTAGGTAATTGAATTAATATTTGCATATATTTTCAGTTGTTAATTCATAGCTGGTGTTGACATGCGCTATATAACACTAAAGTCTCCTAATTTAGTCAAATCAAATGTTGTTATAATATATAGGACAGTAACATAACTAATCGCATTGCTCAAATTACAATTACCAAAACATTACAACATACGGTCTTCATAGACTGCGTGTTTTTTCGAGATGTCTAAAATTAATCGTAGCAAATCCTATAGTCCTTATTGATTTTGATCAATCAAATACAACATGCATGTAATTTTTTCACACAGGAAGCATTTATAATACCAGAACGTTACTAATTACTAATCAGTAGTTAAGCAATATGACACAATGACAATAATGTAACAATACAACGTATCTAGCTACTTCGATTCAGTTAAGGAGTTAAACTAATAACCAAATAATTAAGATGACATGATTGATCGCAGAAAGTTTTTGGTGATTGCATGGTTGTTTTGATCAATCATATTACTTTCCAAAATATTATTTTAAATTTTGACGTAAGATACGAATAAAAAAGGACAGATTAGAAGTTGTGTCATTTTTTCACTAACGAACATGGCCCTACCAAAAGGAAAAGTTACGTTATCTAAATATATGAACATTTCCAAACCCATCGAGACTAATGTATACAAAGGTCACAACTCGTTTGTTAATTTAAACGTCAGTGGATAATCGAAACAGTTTTTTATCTTCCTTGGCGGATGGAACCTCATTTCCATACAGAAAGAGTATTAGACTTAGGAGGTATTAAATTGATACATAGATTAAGGGTTTTTGGTGAGTAATTTCGTGCTTGACTTAATATATAAGTCATTGGTTTCTATTTCTTGAAAATAATATTTTTAAAAAATCTTATTGGGGAGTCGATAATTTTCTTGAATTTAGATAAACCTAATACGGTTGACTCATTCGTTAATTCCAAAAGGAAAACATTTCTTGAAAAATTGGTAGACATCTTTCAAGGTTGAAGACTTTCAATGTAACTACCCGTTAACTAATACAGAGTTGAAAGGACTTTGATATTCCAGCTATTGTTCGAGTAATTAAAGACAATCCCTGCTTTCAAATCATTATCAGGATCGTCTTGTTTCCAACAAAAATTCCATTCAAAAGCTATATTACAAAGTGACAAGATCAACTTCCCTCAGTTTTACTTTTCTTCTTGTCAAAGTTTGCCTACTTCTCATGAAAATGTTCGAAATAGATCATATATAACATTTCTCTTCTTACGCATCAATGAGTGGATCTGTTTAGAAGAGTAACAAGAAAGAATCAGACTAATATATATATATATATATATATATATATATATATATATATACCCATTTGGTTTCATAATACTTGATGTTTTATCTTATTGCACAAAGATTAAAAAAAATTACACGTCTATAAACAAATATTTTAAAGATACTAATTTTAAAATCAGGTAATCAATTATAAAAAATATTTTAAAATATAATTAGTTGAACATTTTTCAATAAAGTTAAAAATAACTTTAAAATCTCAAAACTTCATGTATTTTTTGTCATCAACTAAATAAACAAACTCATATTGATTATGTGAACCATGATGAGAGCTCCACAGACTCAAAACTTCATGTAAATTGAAACAAAATAGTCCTAATAAAACATCATCTATATTGTAAAACTATACTTTCAATTTTAATATTATAAAACTAATTCTCTCCGGCGACTCTTGATGCGATTCTTGGGTTTCGTCGCAGATCTCCTCCTGGCGGAGCCGCCTCACGCTCTCCGTCCTAAAACCTCCTCCCCCTTCTCTCTCTATCATGGCCTCCTCACTCTCTTCAAACCCGGTTCTTCTGCCGCCGTCTGTCCCGCCAGATCTGTTCTTCTTACTGGGATCCTCGGTGTCAAATTCATCTTCGCTCAACAGATCCGTGGCTTTCTTACCTGAGTTGGGTTCTGGCCAGGTTCTCCCTCATGCTCCACCAATTCCTTCTGGCTCTTCACCTAATCCGACTCTGACGAAGAATACTTTCACTCCGGCGCCGGCGAAACGTCAGTCGTGGGTACAAAAAGTCAAATCTCCCTACCAGCCTCTTTCAAAAGTAGCCTCACATTCAATGGAAGCGGACGGAATCCCATCCGTTCAAGCTCCTGATTCGATTGTGCTGAAGTCTTCGACAATGTGGAAAGATCATCTAGTCGCTTTTTTCCACGGAACAGCTCCATCAACCTCAAAAATTCTCGCTGACCTAAACCCTATATGGGGAAAGGAAGGGAAAATTTCGGTTAAGCATCATTCAAAAAACATCTATCTCATCTACATACCCTGTCCGATGATTCGTCAGTGGGTCCTCGAAGCGGGATTGTGGCATTCAGGGAACTGCTCCTTTACTGTGACTCTCTGGACTCCAACTCTCAAAATGTCTACTACGAAGCTGCTGTACGCTCCGGTCTGGGTTTTATTCAAGAAGGTTCCACAAGAGTTATGGTTATGGTTATGAATAAGACATAGCTTGTCAGCATCTAGTTGTTTTTGAGGAATAAAGGGCTTTAAAACTCACCCACCCTATCACGGACTGCCCCTTTGAGCAAACGTTTTCTATATAAAAGAATGTACCACTACACATGGTAGATTAGACACCACAATAAGCATACGTCTGATATGATCATGCGACTTCGTTTCTATATCAATCTTTTGATTTGTAGTTCCAGATTCCAATTTTATACGCTTTTTTGTTCCTTTACTCTGTTCATATCATTCATCAGCGATAACATTATCTCGATCAAATGTATGTTATAGGCTTATAGAGTTATAGCACACACTTTAGGTTCCATTTCTACAATCGTAAGGAACAGTCAGCATTGGCCATTTGGCCTGCTCACGTTTTCTTAGACCTGAGAGTATTCTGTTATAATAATATGGTTTATTTACTCTTCATGCCAAGGTTGTAACGATGTGATATATGTTATAAGATCCGCATATTATACCAGTAGGCTGTAGCTGCTTTTGTTTCAAATTAAAAAAGTGTGTATATAGTGAACGCGGAAAAGTGTAGATATGCATAGAAAAAACTCAATATCTCTCTTGTAGAGATTTAACTTAGGTTTACTTAGATTTCATGTTATTTTTAATTTAGAACAAAAATTGAAAATAAAGACTCAATCAGTCTAACGAGTTCCCAACTTCTAACCGGTACATTTTGTGGGAGAATACTCCTGCTCCCAAAATCCACTAGACCAAAAATATTCTAACAACACTAAATCAGTGTGTTAGATAGTTCAATTACAATAAGATCATCTCAACTTAGAGAATACAACAATCTTGTTATAATAGATTTAAACCTAAGCTATTTCTCTTTGTTGAAGTCTCTTTTCTCTTATGATTTGTTGATTAATCTCTACTACTATAACCTGATGTTGTTGCTTGTACTTGTGTTAACCTAATCATCATACTAACATCACCTTATATATGCTTCATATATGATCATGTGATACAAGCTAGAGTGGGCCTGAGAGGACTTGGCCCAAGAAAACTTGATGTTGCTGCTTGCCCATCAGGCTCTTCAGCGAAACCCAAACTCCACAATTTCAACCAGTTTGGTTTGAGCCCAACACAGGCCCATTTGGCAATACCCTTGTCCCAACAGTCCCCTCCTTTGTCTCTTTGTCTTTTTGAAAAAGAAAAGAATCAGTTGTGACTCTCTCTCTTTCTCTTTCGGTCTATCACTTGTATTTAGTCTCGTGTTTGGTCACAGAACCAAAGAAAACAAGCGGCGGACCTAGAATGATATTTTAGGGGGGTCAAAAAATCTGGGTTTTAGCCCAATATACCAATAGTTATGAAAAATAAAAGAACAAATGCATTTGAAGGTTTCGAACTGGAGTTAAGGGGGGTCAATACATAAGTTTAGTAACCATATGATCTACCGAATCTTCAATTGTTCAATGTAAAATTGGTGTTTTATAATTTTAACCTGTATCATTTGCAACCCTATTAATGAACGTAGGTCCGCCTCAGAAGTGTATCGGAAGCGTCCAAATTTTCTTTTTCAACAAAGGGTCTCCCCATGGAGGAAGTACATCCTGGAATGTTCTACGAAGCTCCATCATTTCTCTTTTGTATCCATTTTTGACAGTATAATTTCCAGAAGGATTAAAAGGCCAGACAAGAAAGTCGTCTATCTTTGTTTGAGGGAGATAGATCATGAGCACAAGCTGGAAATTTTCTTCGTTAAGTAAATGTCGAGCATACTCTAAATTCCATTATTTGAGACGCATCAGTAGCAACAATTATATTTAGAGACCATTAGGTGTTGTGTATTCTTCATTCGTGTAGCACCCCGAGGACGATCTGTTGGTAGCCAATGATCCTCATAAAATCGCACAGAAACTCCACTCCCAATTATAAACGTAATCCTTGTCTTAATAGGTTAATACCCAGCATAATAGAAGACCATCCGTAAAACTGATATCTCTTAGAAGTAGCTTGAAGTAGATGAGTATCTTTATAATAGTAAGCTTTGAAAAGCTTCGCTAAAATGGAATTAGGATATAACACAAGACGCCAAGCTTGCCTTGCAAGTGATTAATGCATCATTGAACTTACTCAGATTTTTGAAACCTAATCCCCCTTGGCATTTTAGGAACTGCAAACGGTCCCAAGCAAACCACGGAATACCCTTTACATTTGGTGATTTCTCCCACCAGAATTTGGACATAACATAACATTTTTAATCATTTTCTTATTTCTGTATTTTTGGCAGAAAAAAACATTTTGTAGGTTCTTTTGGGAGATTTGCCCTTTTCTTATTATCTCTTGTATTCTAAGACATTAGTTCTAAGTTTTGAATAATAAAATAATTTATCAACGCTACTAAGATAAGATTCAATTGGCCAGTTTTCTGTCAATTATTTCCTCACTACATGTCTTTTAAAACATTATTACATTTATTTATTCTTTGTAAATTGGTAATATGGTGTATGCATTTTGGACTCGCTTACATGATGTACACAAAATTAATTTATATATAATAAGCATGTTTTTCACATAAAATAAATATTTATCGAATAATCTGAAAATAGGAAAGAAACAACCGTTCTCAAACAGGTTATATTTCATACGGTCACAACTCATAAGCGTATTGGATTATCCAGGCCTAGCTAACTTAATGATGAAAACACCTCTCATTTAAAAATAAGCGTTGGTGGTTCAAATACAATACAATATATATATATATACACTATTTTTTAGAAGTTAATTTACTTACTTGTTATGTTCTCCATAGTATTAATTTATTTGTCCTATTTTCATAATTTTAGATAATATGCTTATTTTTTTGTTTTTAATAATTTTAGTTTTGTTTATTTGTCAAATTTTCTATAATCTGGGTTATTTATTTATTTGTTATGTTCTTAATAAATTTAACTGGTATTGGTAATTTTTATTTATCTATACTATTATTTGAGAATTGAATCTATTTACTTATCATGCTTTCTATAGTATTAGATGATTTTGCTTATTCTTATTGATCATGGATTATTTGTCATATTTCCATAATTTTGGGCAATATACTTATTTCTTATGTTTTTCATAATTTTATTTTTTCTTATATGTCATATTCTCTATAATATAGGTTATTTTTTTTCATGTTCTTAATCAATTTAAATTGTATTGGTAATTTTTATTTATTTGTCATATTTTAAAATAATTTTAGGTGATAATTTTAGTTTTGATTACTTATAATGTTTTTCATAATTTTAAGTTATTTTCTTATTTCATCTTTCATTATTTTTAGAATTTTATTTGTCATATTCCATGATTTAGATTGAGTCTTTAGTTTTAATAAATATTATTTTGATTTGTTAATTTTAAAACATTTTAGTGATTAATTAATAAATATTAGCATTATATTAAGGAATAATAATTATTAACAAGCATTATCAAAATTTAGCTATAATTTTATAGTTTTTTCATTTTACTTTAGTAGTATTAAACAGTTTAATGTTTTTGTTTATTATTTTTAAAATGATTTTTTCTTCTGTTTTATATCATCGAATTATCTTATTGTTCAAAACATATGAGTTCAAAAATATAATCTCTCGTTGTTATAACTGAAAATCCAGTTTAGACTAGACATATGTAGTTTATTATTTTTAATTTATAAACATTTAGTAAAATAGAAATATAGTTTTAATTATTGTAGTTTTATTAATAGGTATCACTATGAACTCAAATGAAAAAACAATTCATATAAAATATAATTAAGACTCTGATGAAGAGGGTTGATTTCATATGTTTCACTGATAATTATAATTGGTAATTATGGTTTATTTTGTAGATTTATCTTTTATGTTATTTTAAAGTATTAATAAAACTTTATTATTTTATTATGATAATGATATTTTTTTACATATGTGGTTTGGTGATAGAATAAGTAAAAAGATCTTGTAAGCACCAAATCATTATCTATTTTGATGTTGTAATAAAATTATTAAAAGTATATATCTTCTAATTAATTTAATATTTAAAACTAATTAAATAATTTAGATTAAAATTAAAAATTATGTTAAAATTGAATTAGTTGGATATATACATATTAATCCGCACAAGGTCATCTAGTATACATAAGAGTTAAAAAACAAAGATGTTTTTATAATCCTCCACAATAAAATACATTAAATCCCATTAAAACTAACAAAACATCTCCGAGTTCGATTGCAATAGATGTTACAAGTGATAAATAACTGATAGGCTCTATGATATTTTGTTTAACCGCTAAACACTCGTAATTACTAATTGTACACTTTTCGTGACCAGAAATCAGTATATGGAAATTGAAATATATTTAATCTTTAATTTGACATCTAATCTATTAATTTAGGGTTCTATTTTTATCTACTATTAACAAGTCATAGTAGGACCACTTAAAGAATTAGTTAATATGACATATTTGATTATTTGTATTAACAATAAACCAACTATAAATATATTAACAATAAACCAACTATAAATTTGATTTTTTTAATTATAATAAAATCTGTTGAGAAAGAATCTAACAAAATCTTAGTTTAAAATTTAAATATTTTTTTATAAATAACACATTAATATATTTCGAAATTAGTAATATAATATTATTATAAGTAAATTTAACTAAAACTTATTATAAAAAAGAAAATAAAAAATTCTTTATAATAACTTTTTATAGATTCTATGATATATTCCGTATTATATAAAAATAGAAGTGCTATATGAATTAAATATTAAAAATATATTAAATAGGTAAATTAACAAAAAAAAAATATTTTATTTTTAACTTAAATAAATTATTGATCATCATTATAATGGATTAAACTTCGAAAACTATATAATACTTTTATATTAAAATAAATGTATTAACATAAGTTGAAATTTTATATTTACAGCCATACATTATCTTTTTATTTATTTTGAAACTATTAGCAATATATTGCTTAAAAATGTTTATATACAAAAATATAATAGTATATAATAACCTTTAGTTCATATACTATTTAAAAATATGTTATTAGTAAAATATGAAATTTCAGTAATTCATTTAAAATATTAGTGACAAAAATCAAATTTTAATTATAAATTTTATTTTATTTTAGTTGTAACAAAATTTGTTGATAAAAGAATTAAAAATATTACCAAAAATTCAAATATTTTATAAAATAATACAGTAATGTAGTACCAAAACAAATTCAAAATTCATGTATTATTCCAAACTCAAATAGTTGTGTAATTTTCCAAAGTTGTCTCGAAAAAATATATTATTTTGAAAATAAATATTCAAACTCAAAATGATAATATTTCAAATTTTACAAAAGACAAAATCATGGATAATAAAGATTAACTTTTTGAAATGTACATGAAAAAAACTAACTATATATGTTGTAAAAATTTATCTACTCTATTAAAATAGAGTCTTAAAAATTATCTACCATAAAAGTTCTCATTTAAGTTTTGGTCTGTTTGGAGTTTGTTAGGGTGTAACATGATTTGTAGACTATATCTAATTAATAGACAATTAAATATTACCAAATTATGTATTAGATATACACGCACATAAGCCTATTGGTTTACTTAAATTAGACCAATGATTTTAACTCATACATTACAATTCAAATAGACCAACCATATATTTACATTCAATATTTTCTAAACGATCGTACCACCTTCCTCATCATATATAACTTTGGTTCTTCTTTGTTAATAAAATGGTAGATATATGTGACTGTTTTTATACCCCATTTTTATAAATATGTTACTGCTTCTTGATTTATTCTGTCTTATACAAGAGTATATATCTCACATTATGCACATAATATATCATTATATTGACTTCGATCATATAATATAAGGCCAAAATTTGATATCGAACTGTATTACGAAAAATGAATATAGTATACGTTATAAATTACTGTATTACATTTATTCAAATCATATTAGAGTATACGTTATAAATTACAAATCAAAAGAATTGTAACTAGATATTATCAAATCTACATTTACTTTGCTTGCACACCAATTAATTAATAGCAACTTGCACATATTTATTTGTAAAACATCTAATGAGATCTCCTATATATTTGAAAGTATATTGAACTTTTCCAAAACGAATATCCTCCATATTTTTTGAATTCCCTAATTTCGAATATCTTAGCTAGGAAATAACTCTAATTTAAACCAGTTACTAGATCATGATCCGCGCGCATGCGCGGGTTTATCTTTTAATTCACATATTTTATATACATGTTGTATATTATTTAAGATTTATAATATAAAAAAAGTTTGAATGATCCGGAACCAAAAAAAATCAAATACCTACTTAGATCCAAATGTTGAGAACTCGAAGAACTCATACCTGAAATGAACATATTTATACACGACCCAGTGAGCTAAATTTCAAACATAATATCTTTTGCTATGTCCAACTTTAAAATCCACCTAGAAGAAGTTGTAATGTTTCTGTTTTAATAAGATAGATGATAATATGCAATCAAGATTTCGAAAATGGATATCGAGATATTTATGCACCTTATCATTATACAGTTATACCTAGACCTTAACACATTATTATAAATAGTCTTTCATCTCCTATTACCGTCTACACACGCAAGAATATATAATGTACAATATTTTAAAATTATAACTTATAAAAATTGATTTTTCAAAAACATACAAATATATCGAGCTTTTAATAAATTAATTTACAGCTAAAAATCTAAAACTAAAAGAAAAAACAACATGTACTAAAAATATTTTGATGTAGAATATACTTACATTTATTGTATACATGTTAATTACAATAAAAACATTGTATACTTACATTATACACCACTACCCTTTGTCATAAAAAATAGCAATATCAAATAATCAAATCTCATGTATTGTGTTTATCATATATTGTCAAAAGATTATATAATTACAATATTAAATATACTTTAAATCATAACACAAATATAAATCTAAATCATTTTTTTTAAATGAAAAAAAAAATGAAAAAAATTGTTCCGCCCTTGAAAAGGGCGGATCAAAATCTAGTATATAATTATTTATTCGAAGGTATAAAAAACGTACACTATTAATAAAATACACACAAAAAAGGAACTGCAAATTTTTGAAAATCAAACATTACAATCTCCACGCCATTGTTCACCAATAAAAAGATTTATAAACAAACAGTTTTTAAAAGGGTGCGTTTAAGCATGTTTCTTAGAAGCTTTTTGTTTCTCGAGTTTCTCGAAAAGGGAGCCATCGTAGACAGCTCTAACAGTGTCTTTGTGCAACAAACCGTTCTTGTCTTTGCATAGATAATACAAGATCTTCCACTCCGTAAATGCAGCAATCCTGTAAATTTTTAATTTACATATTACTACTATTTAGAATCAGGTCCATATAATTAGAACGAAATGAACCAACCCGGTTCTAATACTTACGCTCCTTTACGATCATTAGCCTCTTTGTTTGAGTTGAGCAGTTGTTTAAGTTCCTTGTTCGTCAATGCATCGGGATGTGTCTTTGAATGCTTTGCAAATATCTCCTCGAATTTCGATTCCACAAATCTCCAAAAGTTTTTAATTATAACAAAACAAACAAAATTAATAAACTGAATGTATAGTACTTTTAATTTTGAAGACATATAGTAGTATTTTGGAAAACAAAAAATTAAACAACAATTATATAATCTATTAAAACATATTTAAATTGGAAAATTAACAAGAGAAGAAGATACCTTCCATTCTTGTCGTAAACGCCTGAATCGCTGCCGTGTTTGGCAAGATGGATATTCTTAACCTCTATCGGAAATGATAACGAGAAACCTTTTCCCTGCAAATCAAAACACACATCATTGGCTCCTTTTTAACTTTTGCAATAATAAATTATTAAATTTCACTAATTAATTAACTGTGTCAATATATAATTTAGAACCGTATTTGTAATTTTAAATTTACCGGACGAGTTTTGCTGCTTAGACCGATATTGATGAACAGAGAAGCGAATGCCGACAAGAGATATCCACATCCGATTGCTCTGAACCCTATTTTTGTTTTGTTTGTCGTTATCAAACAATAAAAACTATCAAAATCTTACTTTGATTACTGATGAGTCATAAGACCATACATATATATACAGATCGATAAACGAAAATATCTCCTAGACAAATCTAATTTTAGATAGTAAGAGATTTGTTAAGACATTTTTGCCGAGTTTTTTACAAGAAGAACGTACCTTGATATGTCTCTGAGGGATAAACGATGCCATCTTTGTTCCTATCGAAGAAGGCTACATGTCTCTGTAAGAAGTTATCTTCTTCTGGCACAAATTTCACTCCTAAGAAAAAAAACAAAAACGTTTTAAGAAATCGATTGTGTTACGGGTACAGATGCATAATCACAAACTTGAAGTTGAGGATGTGAATGCAGGAAAGAGTACCAGAGGAAGCCATTATCGTAGTGACAGCAAAAAGGAAATGGTCGAGAGAGAGGATGAGGAACAGAAAAAAGTGAAGAGAGAATAGCGAAACAAACGCTTCTTTTATCCTTAGTTTTTTTAAATCTTTAGAATTAAGAAATGTATGATAATAATGCAATCGAAGATTCAATTAATGTATGTTTTTTTTATTATGATTGGTATACGAAAACGTGTAAACGACTGGGAAGCGTAGGGGATTTTTTATTGGCCTCATTCATGAACCACGTAGCTTGCGCTGATTACAGCCATATATAAGCCCATTCCGTTTCTATTTGACTTGAGTTTTTTTTTTCTCAATAAAATCTCAATTATTCAATCTCGGAGAATACTTAATGTTCTAGTTAATTACTCGCTGTTAACTTTTTCTTTCTGTAATTTATTTTAAAATAGCTTGGCATCACCCTTAACTTCTTCATAATCTTTTTTTCCTGGCAAAACTTCTTTTTAATCAATCGTTTTGATAATTATACTTTCATATTCGTCTATTAATTGCAAAGTTTGCCGTTTATGTCCGTCTAGCATAGCCCTCGTCAGCTTTTATAACAAACTATTGCCACACGTTAGCTTATTATGTTTCCAAATAAATATATTTTTGTTGATGATCCTATACTCATCACTAAGAACATCTGTATTGAAGGTTCAAGAGGGAAATTCTCACATATTCCAAAAAAATATTATAGTAATGAACAGTGACGAATTCGTTTCGTTGGGGTTTGTCTAGATGAACTCGGTTCGTCACGGGTTAGCCACGCGGCAGTGTTCTATTGGTCCATTTATTTTTTTCATAAAAATCAAACGAACAAGATAAAAAAATAAAAAAACATTAAAGTTATGAACCTTCGACGGAGTTCATTGATGGGATGCTCTAGCAACTAGTTTACTTTTAAAAAGCTTTTATTCATAATAGTGTTAAATAACTTTTTTTTAAACGAAAATGTTAGTCTAAAATGAAATTAATAGAAAACAGATTAATTTAGCATTTGGAAGTTAAAAGGTTTATATTTAATACCAATGAAAATGGGTCGGATGAGCGCAAAACGAATCGTGCTTTACATTACTTACCTGCAAAGGAGATCAAATTGATGATAATGCAACTATAGTGGGTGATATGATTAAATTATTAGATTTAAAAGTGCTTTTTGATAGACAAATTATTAAAGAGTAATATATCACACAGGTCTGTTTTCTTGTGGTGATATAATCGTTTTCGTTGCTTTTCTATATAACAAACTTTAATTATTGAGTTTTTGACCAGTATGGATGACATTTTTTTAAAAAAAAATTTGACGAACCAGTATGGATGACTAAGCTCATCTATATCTATTTTGACATTTGATCATTTGAACTATTTTATTACTTTGGCGGATCGGTAGATTGATAACAGTTATATGATATAGTCGTTATGAATTATAAAATAAGAATTTTAAGATTATATATATATATATATATATATATATATATATATATATATATATATATATATATATATTAAATTCTGCTGGTTAGCCATCTTTAGAATTTGGTGTTAGATGTTATGAAATAGTTTATGCTTACACATATATCAACTATTGATCTCGACAAGATTATGGATTATTTTTTAAATAGTTTTGTTGTTATAATAGTTTAGTAGAATTGTAAGTACATTCTGTCAATAACAACTGATAGAAGTGGATAGGTAGTGAATGGTTTTTCCACTAATTGGATTTACTAAACAGTTAGTTTTTTTTTTAACACAAACTAAACAGTTGGTATTTCATGAAAATTAAGAGATTTGATAAAGGTGTATACAGTTTGAGAATTGATTTCAATAAAATGTTTTACTCCCTCCGTTCTTTTTTACATGACGTTCTAGAGTTTTTATTTTGTTCTGTTTTACATGTCGTTTACAGAAATCAAGACAAAGAATGATAAATAATGACTTCTTTTACCCTTTGACTTTGATCTGCCGTAGTATTAAGATAGAGCAAAATAATAAAAGCACAAGGTTAGAATAGGTTTTATGTTAGTCTCCTAAATATGCGTGAAAGCTTATAAAACGTCATTTAAATTAGAACAGAGGGAGTAATAGACTTTTAAGAAACGGTATCAACAATTCACACGCATTGGATAAGTGCATTAATCAAAATGTCATTGCGTAAAGCCGAGTGCAACGGATTCTTTATGCTTCGATCTATTGTCTTGTCCAAAGCCAAAGGCTGGTGATGGCAACGCTACAGCTTTTCTTCTCCACATTCACATTAGGTGTAGATCGTTGCTTCTACAAATTACTAAAAACATTCCGTTTTTTATATTACAATCCATTTTCGTATTATGCTATTATTATTCTTAAAAAAAAGGAAAAATCACATCACACAAATGCAAGATAGACAATCTAACGTGTAATAATAGAACCCTTTTTGTGCTACCGGTGTAATAATAGAACTAAGATCGGCTAAAACGTTTTATTGTTCTTGCGAAATAAACAGTTCTGGATCATTAAAATTTATAATGTATTGTAAAGATTTCTGATTAATAAAATTCTTTTAGAATTATTTACTAGATTTTGGTTTAACTGACAGCTGCAGTCACTTGGTACTTTTGTTAACTGGTAAAATGTTTGGTTATTGCAAGAAGTCAAGAGTAGATAGAACGCATCTTGCATGACTAGAAATACCTGTCATGATTTTAACAAAATATAAAAGTAATTTGCTTTCCCACTCTCCCAACTTTAACTTTTCCAGCTATCTATGCAAAGTCTCGTATTTTGATGCCCTCTTTTCCCTCAAATTGGGCCCCAACACACACAACTAAAAAGAAAAGTGAATGAGGAGAAGAGCTAGAGTTTATTAGGAATTCTGATATATTCTCAAACATTACATAATACATAATCAAATGGGTAGGATTAAGCCCTGTGTAAGAAAGGAGTTTGAGGCAGGCACAATGTCAAAGCGTTAAAATATGATGTTTATATACACTGTTTTTGTCTCTTTAATTCTCATACAAATTCCTCATTTTACCTTAGTGCTTCACATGACGCAACATTTGACCACAAGTTCCTTTGGGTCTGTTCTCCCTTCCTCATTACCTGATTGTGAAACACTCAGTTTTCTGTTAGAATCTTTAAACCAGGTATGTAAGAAGTTACCTTGTCAACCCAAAGGTTTCAAAAGTAAATACAACTCCTATACTATTTTGAGTAAAGAATAGAAGAGAAGAGAAGAGAGGATTTGGTGTGTCTTATTCCACGAATAATGAACTCCTTATATAGTGATACAATGAGAGGGTTTAGCTTGGAGAACAAGTACAAGTAAATCTTGGTGAGCAAGACTTCCTATAATCGACATCACAATAAATGTAAATATAACACTTCCCCTTGATGTCTATTATGCGCGTAAGATGCTGCCTCATTAAAAACCTCACCAGGAAAACCCATTGGGAAAAACCATGGTTAAGGGAAAAAGAGTGCAGCGCGCAATTACTTCCCCTCATGTGTACAGATGTCAAGATCCTTAAGACGACGTAATCCGATAAGATGAACCAACTTCTTGAAAGTAGCAGTGGGTAGAGCCTTGGTGAATAAGTCAGCCAGATTGTCGCTTGAACGAACTTGAACAACACGAACATCGCCATTCTTCTGCAGATCATGAGTGAAAAAGAATTTCGGTAGAATGTGCTTTGTCCTGTCTCCTTTGATGTATCCATCTTTGAGTTGAGCGATACATGCAGCATTGTCCTCATACATGACTGTTGGGGCTTCTTTTCCTGTAGATAGACCACAATCTTCTCGTATATGTTGAATGACTGATCTTAACCATACACACTCGCGACTAGCTTCATGAATGGCTAAAATCTCTGCGTGATTGGAAGAAGTAGCTGCAATGGTTTGCTTCATCGAACGCCAAGAGATAGCAGTTCCACCACAAGTAAACACATATCCTGTTTGTGATCTAGCATTGTGGGGATTAGACATGTACCCAACATCTGCAAAACCAATCAAATCTTCTGTTGATGGATTAGGAAAGAATATACCCATGTCTTTCGTACCTTGAAGGTAACGAAGTATATGTTTTATCCCATTCCAATGCCTACGAGTTGGGCATGAACTAAACCTTGCCAATAGATTCACTGCAAATGATATATCAGGTCTTGTATGACTGGCAAGGTACATTAATGCCCCTATTGCACTTAAGTATGGTACTTCAGGACCAAGAACTTCTTCATCCTTTTCTCTAGGGCGGAAGGGATCTTTATTCACATCGAGTGATCTTACAACCATTGGACTACTTAAAGGATGTGCTTGATCCATAGAAAATTTAGCCACCTTTTCTGTGTAAGTTTTTTGATGCACTAAGATTCCATTCTTGAGGTGCTCAATTTGTAGTCCCAAACAAAATCTTGTTTTTCCTAGATCCTTCATCTCAAATTCTTTCTTCAAGTATTCCATTGTATGTGAGATCTCTTCAGGAGTTCCAATGATGTTCAAATCATCAACATACACTGCAATGATAACGTATCCTTTTTCAAATCTCTTTATAAAGATGCATGGACTGATGGGATCGTTTTTATAGCCTTCTTTCAACAAATACTCACTTAGACGATTATACCACATACGTCCTGACTGTTTCAGTCCATAAAGAGATCGATTTAACTTTATGCTATAACTTTCTCGAGAATTAGAATTTTCTGCTTCAGGCAGTTTAAATCCTTCAGGGACTTTCATGTAAATATCAGTATCCAGTGGGCCATATAAGTAAGCTGTGACTACATCCATTAAGCGTAAATCAAGTCCTTCCTTTATCGCCAGACTGATAAGGAACCTGAATGTAGTAGCATCCACCACAGGAGAGTATGTTTCCTCATAATCAATTCCGGGTATTTGTGAAAATCCTTGAGCAACTAAACGTGCTTTGTATCTCACAACCTCACCGTTTTCATTTCTCTTTCGTACAAAAACCCATTTATAACCCACTGGTTTCACACCTTTAGGTGTACGGACTACAGGTCAAAAAACTGCTCTCTTTGCAAGAGATTTTAATTCAGCATCTATTGCTTCTTTCCATTTTGGCCAATCACTTCTTCGTGTACACTCTTCAATAGATTTTGGTTCATGATCCTCATCCATAAGATCAACTGCTACTTTGTATGCAAAAATATCATCGACGTCGATTTGATTTCGGTTCCATTTTATTCCAGACATGACAAAGTTGGTTGAGATCTCTTCATTATCAGGTACCTGAATTTCCTTTAGTGTCATGTTCTCTTCTGGAGATTTTTCATTCGTAGTTATTACCTCGATTTCATTATTGCCAATTTCTGCTCCTTTTCTTTTTCGAGGATTTTTATCTTTAGAACCGACAGGTCTACCACGCTTCAGGCGTGTCTTAGACTCATTAGCAGGTTGATTTTGTCCTTCTTGGACATTCATTCTAACTGGAGCATTTACAGCTGGGATATGTGACATGGTCACTTTATTTGGGTCAGTAAATGCATCTGGCAACTGGTTTGCTAAGCTTTGTAAATGAATTATCTTTTGGACTTCTAAGTCACATTCTTTAGTTCGAGGATCAAGATAAGATAATGATAATTCATTCTAGTTAATATTTTTCCCCTAATGTTGGAAAAACAGACTCATTAAAATGACAATCTGCGAATCGGGCCTTAAATAAATCCCCTGTGGATGGCTCTAAATACTTAATGATTGATGCAGAATCATATCCAACATATATTCCTAACCTCCTTTGAGGTCCCATTTTAGTTCGCTGTGGTGGAGCAATTGGAACATATATTGCACATCCAAATATCTTAAGATGGGAAATATTTGGCTCTTGACCCATAATCAATTGTGATGGGGAGAACTGATGATTACTCGTTGGCCTTATGCGAATCAATGCTGCTGCATGTAATATAGCATGTCCCCATGCAGAGACTGGGAGTTTTGATTTCATAAGCAATGGTCTAGCAATCAACTGAAGACGTTTAATTAACGATTCAGCTAAACCATTTTGTGTGTGAACATGTGCTACAGGATGTTCAACACTTATTCCAATAGACATACAATAATCATTAAAAGCCTGAGACATGAATTCACCAGCATTGTCTAGGCGAATTGCCTTTAAGGGAAAATCTGGAAAGTATGCTCGTAATTTGATCAACTGAGCAAGCAGTCTCGCAAACGCCAGGTTGCGAGTTGATAGCAAAGAAACATGTGACCATCTTGTTGATGCGTCAATAAGAACCATAAAATACCTGAAGGTTCCACATGGTGGGTGAATCGGCCCACAAATGTCTCCTTGAATACGTTCCAGAAAGTTTATTGATTCATGAATTATCTTGGCTGGTGAAGGCCTTATGATCAATTTTCCTTGAGAACAAGCAGCACATGAAAAATCATTGGGAAGAATCTTCTGGTTCTTCAGTGGATGCCCACATGAATTTGTGATTATTTTTCGCATCATTGTTGAACCGGGATGGCCTAGCCGGTCATGCCAAACAGTAATGTTTTCATTAAACTTCTGGTTTACAATGGCATTAGCCTCAATTGTACTAATCTTAGTGTAATACAATCCAGTGGAGAATGCTGGTAGTCTTTCTACTACTTTCTTAGAGCCATGGATAATACTTGTAATATGAAGAAATTCAATATTTTCTTCATTCATTGTCTCAATATGATATCCATTTCGGCGAATATCTTTGAAACTCAATAAGTTTCTTTGAGACTTAGGGGAATATAATGCATCAACTATTTCAAGTTGTGCTCCCATAGGAAGTATTATATTTGCTTTTCCAGAGCCTTCAATTATTTTTGCACTTCCTGTTATAGTGCTCACACTTGCTTCTCTATTTATCAAATGAGAGAAATATTTCTTATTTTTCAGAATTGTGTGACTAGTTGCACTGTCTGCCAAGCATAAATCTCCACCATCCATTTCTATTCAAGTAAATAAATAAAATAAATTATAATCTCATAAAATAATAAAATATATTAAATTCATTAATGCAAAGAAACAACACCATAATAAATAAAATCAAAAGCCAAATAATTAAAAGCTCATAAATAAATAAAAACAAAGCATCTCTTTAATAGTTATTGCTCGATCACTTTTTCTCTTCGTCAATAAGAAAATCGGAAATGTCAAGGTGGGTGGCATCAACCATATCAAAGTCTCCCTCTCCACCTTCGTACACCATATTTGTTTCCACATTCTTTCCCTTTTGTTTCACTGATTTTTGATACAGGTCAACAAGATGCTTTGGTGTACGGCACGTACGAGCCCAATGGTCTTTACTTCCACATCGGTAGCATTCAGTTGCTTGTTTGTTACCATCCTTGTTTTCCCACTTCTGGTGAGAGTTAGAGTTCTTAAAAGAAACTCCTCGGACTCGAATTTGACCATATCCACGTCCACGTGTATCTCCACGACCATGTCCACGACTGTGAGGGGTAAAACTCACACCTAGATTTTAGATCAGGTTTTATGTTTAGAAAAGGTTAGGGAAAGATTATCGCGGGCTGAATCCCGTAAGAACTTGATGAATGAACTTTGATTTGTATTGATATAATAGAAATGAGATGGTTACAAAAGATGATCTTTGATGAATATAAAGATCACGAGAGAATTACAAGTAAGAATGTTTCAATGAATGTTGAGTAAAAATATGAGTAGGCTCGGACCGAATCTCCCTTCTTTCTTGACTTGCTTTCTCTTTAAATAGCCTCAGGTCCCGTCGGTTGCTACCAACAGGTTCCCGAGATCCTCTCCGTGATTTGAGGGATTTGTAACAGCTTCCCTTTGACCGGGTCCTGCGTCTATTTACTTGTCCACGAGCTACCTCTTTGACCGGATCCTGCGCCTGTTTACTTGTCAACGAGCTGCCTCTTTTCCTTGACCTCTCTGATGAACATCTCCAGCTCACAGCCTCCGGATCTGACTTAGCTGTTTTTGAAGATTGAATTCATGATGGGCCTTTCGCGGCCTATTATCATTTCTTACTAGCTAGGGGGTCATATTTGGGCCCAACAGTTGCCCCCAGCTTTCGAGATAAGATTCCATATCTCGGAAGCTAGACCTAGCCGCCGAACATCAATCTTTTTGTTGAGATCTCGAGCAACAGTTATCTTTATTGAAGATTTCCTTTGCTTAATCTGATGGCTACGATTGCGTATGAAAAGGCGCAAGTATCCGACTTCTCGGCCAGCAAGCTTCCCATTCCTCAATTCTCAGAGAGTTCAGGTACTTTCGAGATTAACATGTTTAATCTATCCTTTTACGGAAAGTATGGTTCTAACTTAGGTTTGGTGGGCCCTGATTCAGCTCCAGTCGAGACGTCCCAGATGGGCGATGACAAGGAGACAGATGAGGGAGATCCAGCCAAAGAAAGTGATCCAGTCGAGGGAGACAAGGATGTCGGGATGAGCTTCCGTGATAATGATGTCTAAGAGCTGCGGCTCTTTTTGAATTGTAATGCTGCTTTTCATGAATTTTGCCCAATGGGCTTTGTTTACGTTTCAGACTTATAGCCTGAGGAGGCTTTTAAACCCTTTTATTCAAATTCCGGTTTTGTTTTTCGTATTAAGTCATTTGACTTGGTTTGATCGTTTCTTGGATGAGATTGAATTTTGTCAAGTGGAAGTTTCGGTTAGGACACGTATCGTGATTATTATATACAATGTCCAATGACTTATCAGGTCTCAAAGATTTCGAGTACATTCGATTACGAGGATCCTTAGAAGGAGTTCCTGAAACATTGAGATTAGCTCCGGGGTTTTAGGAACCTGAGCTACTCTGAAGACCTTAGGAGGGGGTTCATGGGAACCTGAATTCGTGTGTGGGATTTTAAGACCCATTGAAGTTTGCTTAGGATTTTAAGACCTTTTGAGATTTGATAAGGATTTTAAGACCTTTTGAGATTTGATGAGGATTTTAAGACCTTGGAGATTTGATAAGGATTTTAAGACCTTGGAGACTTGATAAGGATTTTAAGACCTTGGAGATTTGATAAGGATTTTAAGACCTTGGAGATTTGGTAAGGATTTTAAGACCTTAGGTCCAGGTTCGTCGAGACCTGATATTGCTTGAAGGATTTTAAGACCTTCGAGGTTACTAAGGATTTTAAGACCTTAGGTCCAGGTTCGTGGAGACCTGAGTTTGTTGGAAGGATTTTAAGACCTTCGAGGTTACTAAGGATTTTAGGACCTTAGGTCCAGGTTCGTGGAGACCTGAGTTTGTTGGAAGGATTTTAAGACCTTCGAAATTACTAAGGATTTTAAGACCTTAGGTTCAGGTTGACGGAGACCTGAATTTGTTCGAAGGGTTTTAAGACCTTAGGTTCAGGTTCACGAAGACCTGAATTTATTCGAAGGGTTTTAAGACCTTAGGTTCAGGTTCACGGAGACCTGAATTTGTTTGAAGGGTTTTAAGACCTTAGGTTCAGGTTCATTGAGACCTGAATTTGTTCGAAGGGTTTTAAGACCTTAGGTTCAGGTTCATTGAGACCTGAATTTGTTAAAAAGTCAAGGTATCGAAGATAATTGCTTTATTGATAATAGGATACATGGTATCACAATAATCATACAATCGATGTTTGGGCTATATGTTCTCAAACATATGCCCCCTTTCGCCATGGTGTAAATAGTGTTGAAATGAGATTGGGGTTGCACTCATAACACAATTGCCTACGTACCCAGTCAAGGGGTCAAGCCTAACGTAATTCGAGGAATTTAAGTACCTAATGATAGTATTTCTTATGATTTGTGGCATTCCACGATCTGATTTCGGGTACTCCGGTTCGTACCTTCAGGAGCTTATAGACGCCAGGTCGTACCACGTGGATAATCCGGTAAGGACCTTCCCAATTGGTCCCTAGTTTCCCAGCATCTGGTTTCTTGGTTCCTTCGAAAACTTTCCTAAGTACTAGGTCACCTACGGCGAACTGTCGGAGCCTGACTTTGGAGTTGTACTGTCGTGTCATTGCTTGCTGATAGTTTTGAATGCGAATCAGGGCTCGGTCCCGTCTTTCCTCGATTAGGTCGAGGCTGTCCGTTAGGAGCTGATTGTTAGCTGCGGGATCAGACGTACAGAGCTCTCGACGGAGGCTCTCAGTGGAGGTTTCCGCCGGAACGACAGCTTCCGTTTCGTAGGCTAAAGAGAAAGGGGTTTCCTCTGTAGCCTTTCTAGGGGTGGTTCATCATGCCCAAAGTACTTCAGGTATCTTTTCAAACCAGGTTTTCTTGTTGGTTCCGAAGCGTTTCTTGAGGTTCGCTAATATTGACTTATTAGCAGCCTCCGCCTGACCGTTGTCTTGAGGTCGTCGAGGTGTTGAGAAGGTAGGGCGGATATTCCACTTGTCGCAAAATACTTTGAAGTCGCGAGAAATGAACTGTCCTCCATTGTCGGTTACGATCTCATACGGGACGCCGTGGCGGCAGACAATGTCTTTCCACATAAATCCTTCGACTTCGAATCTAGTTATCTGTTGGAAAGCTTCAGCTTCTATCCACTTCGTGGAGTAGTATGTCAAGACCAAGAGGAAGCGTAGCTTCTGCCTTCCTCTTCCTGACGTTATGAGTGGTTCTACGATGTCCATGGACCACCTCATGAACGGGTACTGAGCGGGTATTGAGGATAATTTTTCCGCAGGCTGATGTATAATCGGTGCATGCCTTTGGCATTTATCACATGAAGAGGAGTAAACCTCGCAGTCAGCTATAATGGTGGGCCAGAAATAACCCTGTCTTTTGATTCGGATAGCTAGAGCTCTGCCCCCAGAGTGGTTTCCTCGGGACCATGCGTGCATTTCTTTCATAAGATTGATAGCATCGAGGCCATGGACGCATTTTAGGTAAGGTCCGGAAATGCTTCGTTTGAGGAGAACAGATTCGGTAACGCAATATCTTGCGCTTAATGCTTTGAGCTTTCGGGCCTCCCATTTGTTGGGTGGAGTCTTTCCCTCCAGGATGTATTGCGTGATTGGAATTCTCCAATCCTCTCTTCCTACCACTTTGTTATGGAGAGACGAGGGAGGTTCCTGTTCGGGACCTGGTGTCGTGGTGCCCCCGGAGGTATTGGTAGGATTGGGCTCCAGAGGGTCCGAATTCCGAGGAATACCTCCAGATGAATTTTTGAGAGCTGTACGGCTTCTGGTCTGAATTCTACAGATGATTGGGTCTGAGTTGGTGCCCCCGGGGGTATTCTCGAGATCAGGCTCCAAGGAGTCTGAATTTCGAGGAATATCTTCCGTGATTTGGATCGTGTTCCCGGAGGTATGCTTTTTTGCACTGCATATTCTGGTTTTTGGGAACCAAAATGTTGTGAGAACCTGGGTAGCTACCGTTTCAGGGCAGGTACCTTCGAGTTGTGCCGCTACTTTGCTTTCTTTCTCAGCTTTAGTAGCTATGTCGATGCTTGGTTTCTCGATTCCTTCTACGGGTATGATTCGTTTTACGAGAGGGTCTGACGTGGAAGCTAAAGCTGCCAACGCATCAGCTGAGGAGTTCTCTCCTCGTGGGATTCTCGTTAGCTTGAATTTGTCGAACTGCCTAGTGAGGTTCTGAACGACTTCGAGATATGCCCCCATTCTTTCGTCCCTCGTTTCATATTCTCCGTGAAATTGGCTAGCTACTAGCTGTGAATCACTATAAGCGTTTAGCTCTCTGATTTCGAGGCTCAGGGCGAGCTTCAACCCTGCGATTAGTGCTTCGTATTCAGCTTCGTTGTTTGAGGCGCTGAATCCGAGCCTATATGACTGTTCAATGGTTTCTCCTGCTGAAGAAGTTAGCCTTAGACCGATGCCGGAGCCCTGTTTTGACGAGGCTCCGTCGACATATAGGCTCCACTTCGGAGATTCCATTTCGGAGTCTAACTGCTCGGATGCTAGCTCAATGATAAAGTCGGCAAGGACCTGAGCTTTTGCTGCTGCTCGAGGTCTGTACTCAATATCGTATTCACTGAGCTCTATGGCCCATTTAGCCAATCGCCCTGACTGGCTGGGGCTGTGCAAGATCATTCGTAATGGTTGTGAGGTCATTACGACGATCGAGTGCGATTGGAAGTAAGGTCGCAATTTTCTGGCAGCTGTTACGACTGCTAGAGCTAGTTTTTCCATCGCAGGGTACCTGGTTTCGGCATCTATCAAACTTTTACTGGTGTAATAGACAGGTCTTTGTTCGTTTTGTTCCTCTCGTACTAGAACGCCGCTGACTGCAGCAGTTGATACAGCGAGATACAGGTACAATGGCTCTCCTACTACTGGTTTAGATAGGATCGGAGGTTCGGAGAGGTAAGCTTTCAATTGCTTGAAGGCTTCCTCACATTTCTCATCCCATAAGAACTTCTTATTATTTCTTAGAAGCTTATAAAATGGGAGACATTTATCGGTGGATTTGGATATGAATCGATTCAATGCCGCGATTCGTCCAGTCAATCTCTGTACCTCCCTGGTTGTCTTAGGTGACGGCATTTCCAGGAAGGTCGCTATCTGCTGCGGGTTGGCTTCAATGCCTCTTTCTGTTACGAGATAGCCTAGGAACTCGCCTGAGGGTACCCCGAAAGTGCATTTAGTGGGATTGAGCTTCATATCGTACTTATTCAGGATATCGAAGCATTCCCTTAAGTGGGAGATATGATCTTCCCCAGCTGAGGATTTGACTAGCATGTCGTCGATATAGACCTCCATGGTTTTTCCAAGTTGTCCAGCAAACATCTTATTTACTAGCCTCTGATAGGTGGCTCCTGCGTTTTTTAATCCGAAAGGCATAACCTTATAACAATAGGTTCCTCGTTCGGTTATGAACGCAGTTTTCTCCTGATCCTCAGGATCCATCATGATTTGGTTATATCCTGAGAAGGCATCCATGAAGGATAGGAGTCGATGGCCAGCTGTCGCTTCAACCAGGCGGTCGATGTGAGGTAACGGGAAGCTGTCTTTAGGACAAGCTTTGTTTAGGTCGGTGAAATCTACGCAGATTCTCCATTTCCCGTTCTTCTTTTTTACGACTACTGGATTAGCTAGCCAGTCTGGGTAATGTACCTCCCGAATGGATCCAGCTTTCGTAAGTCGGTCGACTTCGTCGTTAACGGCTTGAGCCTTTTCGAGACCTAGCTTACGACGCTTCTGCTTGATCGGTTTGAAAGTAGGGTCAACCTTTAGTTTATGGGTAGTGACGTTCGGATCTATTCCTTTCATGTCATTGGTGGACCATGCAAAGGTTTTGACATTGCTTTTCAAGAAATCGATGAGCTCCTTTTTTGTCTCAAGAGGTAGCTCGGATCCGATGCTCACCTGTTTTTCAGGATCTGAGTCGTCGATGCAAACTTTTTCGGTTAGGTTCCTGGGGGGACCTCGAGTATTTTGTTGCATTTCGCGACCCTCCTGGATCTGTAATTGCTATTGGGGGGACTTTTTGAGGATTTCGAATCCTCCCAAATAGCAGATCCTGGATATCTTCTGGCTACCATGTATGGTGGCTATTCCTTCGGGTGTTGGAAATTTTACGCATTGATGGTACGTTGAGGCTACTGCCTTCATTTTATGGATCCAAGGTCTTCCCAAAATCGCGTGGAACGGGGATGGTCTATCGATGACTACTAAGTTCGTCATTTTCATTATTCCGCCAGCTATGACTGGGAGCTTGATAGTTCCCAATGAGGTAGCTGTTTCTCCGGAGAAACCTACGAGATTAGCTTTTTGGCCAATAATTTCGTAGTCGTCTATTTCCATCCCTTTTAGGGTATTATAGAAAATGAGGTCGACAGAGCTTCCAGTGTCTATCATGAGTTTAGGAACCTCATATCCTGCGATGTTCAAGGTGACGATCAGCGCATCATCGTGAGGTCTGTCAAGACTTGAGGTCTCGCTCTCCCAGAAAGAAATCTTAGTGTTGGATTCAGGGTTAGGAGGCTTAGGTCCAGTATTGGATACAGCCTTCCGCACGTGATTCCTAATGGAATTGACGGAGTCTTGACATATGTCTGATCCTCCAAGGATACAGTCCACCCGCGAGTCGGGGCTCGATTGAGGGGACGGTTTGCTCAAGAGAGCTTCGACTTGTAAACTTTTTCCTTGGGGGAATTTCCCGAGAATCATTTCGACTCTTTTCTTGGGAGCTGGAGGTGGTGAATCGGTCTCCTTCTCAGGTGACCTCTCACGTTTAGGGGAGGTGTCTCTGGGACCTCTTTTCTGATAGGGTGGTGGCTTTTTAAGGTCCACGCCCTTTATTTCTCCAGCTGCGAATTTAGCTGCCAGCTGACGTTGGAGGTCCCAACACTCTTCGGTTGAGTGCCCTTCACGATCGTGATAAGAGCAACGTTTGCCTTTATCGAAGCCTTTTGACCAGGGAGTTTTGTTCGCTGCTGCGACAGGTTTCTCTTCCTTATCCTCCTCGATCGCGTAGGAATGTTCTCCCTGAGTCTGACTATTTCGAGGGTTGCCCCTCTTATGAGGTCCCCTAGTCTCAGAGGAGTCGCCTTTCGGATGATTCTGAGATTTCTTGTGGAGCTTATCCAGTGCAGCCGTCTCCTCCTCCAAGGTAATATATTTGGTGGCTCTATGAAGAGCGTCATCGATGGTTGGAGGAGCATTGAGTGTTAGTTCCGACCAGAATTTCGATTTATAGATGAGACCTCTCCTAAGGGCCTCGATGGCGATTTGGTCGTTAGGATTCGAGAGCTTGGTTCTTATCGCTCTGAATTTCTCAATGTAGACTCGTAGTGAGTCTCCCATTCCTTGACTGACCTTCCAAAGGTCGGCCTCGGAGGCTTGCTTCCGGATATGGGTTGAATATTGCTTCATAAAGGCGTTGGTTAATTGATCAAAATTGTCTATTGAGGCTGGCTCAAGACCGGAGAACCACTCGAGAGCTGTCCCAACCAAGTTTTCGGCGAATGTCCTACAGTAACCTGCTTCACATTCTTCTTGTGTGAAATGGGCTTTAACAATTGCCAATCGGAAAGCTCTTAGATAGGCTTTCGGGTCGGAGGTCCCGTCATACTCAGGAATTCGTATTTTCCGGGTATCTCTTATGTGATAGCTGGCAATTCTGTCTGTGAATGGAGTTCCACGGGTTTCCTCGAGTAAGCTATCGATTTCGGGAGCTGAACTCGTAGCTTTATGGACTTGAGCTCCCAATTTCTGGAGGGCTGCGTGAGTTCGCTCCATATACCTACGGATAGCTTCAGGTCCTTCAAATGGAAGGACGTTTGGGTCGTTCGCAGGCATCCGACGGGTAGGTTCCTGACGTGGTCGAGTTGGCTCACTCTCCCATACGGTTGATGGGCTAAATCGCTCGGCATTTCTTGGGTTATCGGAATCTATCCTTTGATAACCATCCCCATTCGGGATCGAGTTTCTAGTCTGGTAAACCGAAGCTGACGTTCTGCCCCCAGATGGGAGGGATATTCCTGCTCCGGACCTAAGATCAGGCGGCGGAGGAGGTAAGCGAGTACCCCTGTCAGCGACCTGACTGGGTGTGGAGCTAGTTGTCGCCATGTTACTTCCCATAACACTGGTGTTAGGTGGATTGAACACGGGTGCTGTCCCAGTATGAGGTGTCTGGAAAGCAGATTCGTGTCCTTCCGGGGTAGTGCTATCCGGGGAAAAGTTTAAACGTGCTCGGGGGAATGAGGGATCGGTTAATCGATCATGAAAAATGACCCCCGGAGCTTGACGTTGTGGTGGTTGGGTTGTTGCGTTTAGAGATCTGGTTATCTCTTCAAATCGTTGTTGACGTATAGTCAACTGATGTATCGTGCGCTCACTTTCCTGAGCTTTGTCCACTAATTGTATCATCATTTGGCGGATCTCAGAGAGCTGAGCCTCCGTTTGATTCGGAATGGCTTGCTGCTGAGGATTCTCCGATGATCTCGGGTTAATAACTCCGGTTGTAGTTTGGCTCGTTCGAGCATCAACCGGAAGCTGTTGGTGGTTGCCACGTTGAGGCTCTGTGATTACGAGGCTAGAGCCTCCGTCGTTCGGTGAGCCATCGCTCTGGATCGGGGGATTAAGGTCAGACGGGGTTGTTGTCTGATCGGTAGGATTCATCCTCAAGTTAGAGTAAGGGATTCGATTGTTTCTTCCCCACAGACGGCGCCAATTGTGAGGGGTAAAACTCACACCTAGATTTTAGATCAGGTTTTATGTTTAGAAAAGGTTAGGGAAAGATTATCGCGGGCTGAATCCCGTAAGAACTTGATGAATGAACTTTGATTTGTATTGATATAATAGAAATGAGATGGTTACAAAAGATGATCTTTGATGAATATAAAGATCACGAGAGAATTACAAGTAAGAATGTTTCAATGAATGTTGAGTAAAAATATGAGTAGGCTCGGACCGAATCTCCCTTCTTTCTTGACTTGCTTTCTCTTTAAATAGCCTCAGGTCCCGTCGGTTGCTACCAACAGGTTCCCGAGATCCTCTCCGTGATTTGAGGGATTTGTAACAGCTTCCCTTTGACCGGGTCCTGCGTCTATTTACTTGTCCACGAGCTACCTCTTTGACCGGATCCTGCGCCTGTTTACTTGTCAACGAGCTGCCTCTTTTCCTTGACCTCTCTGATGAACATCTCCAGCTCACAGCCTCCGGATCTGACTTAGCTGTTTTTGAAGATTGAATTCATGATGGGCCTTTCGCGGCCTATTATCATTTCTTACTAGCTAGGGGGTCATATTTGGGCCCAACAACGACCACGACCGCGACCACGAGTGTAGCCATTTCTGCGGCCCGTGTTGTTCTGTTCAGTCACATTCACTTCAGGGAATGGAGCAGAACCAGTTGGACGTAGTCCATGATTTTTCATCAAAAGCTCATTGTTTTGCTCAGCCACAAGGAGACAAGATATAAGTTGGGAATACTTCTGGAATCCCTTTTCACGGTATTGTGTCTGCAGGACAAGATTATTTGCATGAAAAGTAGAGAAAGTCTTCTCTAACTTATCAGCTTCCGTGATTTTCTCTCCACATAACTCCAACTTGGAGGTAATTTTGAACAAGGCTGAGTTGTACTCACTTACAGACTTAAAGTCTTGTAATCTCAGATGTGTCCATTCATACCGAGCTTTAGGTAAAATCACAGTTTTCTGGTGGTCATACCTTTTCTTTAAGTTGTTCCAAAGGATTTGCGGATCTTTCACCGTCAAGTACTCATTCTTGAGATCTACATGGAGGTGATGACGAAGGAGTATCATAGCTTTTGCTTTATCTTGGCTTTCAGCTTTATTTCCTTCTAGGATTGTAGCTTCAAGTCCCTTTGCACTAAGGGAAAATTCGGAATCTAATGCCCAAGCCAAGTAATTGTTTCCAGTGATATCAAGAACTTCAAATTCAAGACTAGTAAACTTTGACATGTTCACTGAAACAATAAAATAATAATCAAATTTCTTAAATAGAAACAAAAGAAAAAAAAAATATATAAATATATACTTCTATATGTGTTAATGTGCAAAATAAACTCACGTGTAGGATATAAACATGATTTAATCAATGTGCAAAGTATGGTATGCGGCCGAGAAGATGAAATAAGATAAAGCATGATTTAAACATGGTTTAATCTAAACATGATTTAATCTAAGTCACAGCTGTAAAGATGAAACAATGAAAATATTGATTTATATGCTTGACTTTTATACGCAAGAACTGATGCAGCCGTTTTAATATTAATACTAATACTACCAATATGAAGCCGTATGCATGTGAATTAAAGGTGTGACATCGAGGGTGAAGAAAATAATTATTGAAACAAGAACAATTGCGTAAAGGTGTAAAGAAAATACATGCGAGTGAAAAATATAATCATATTAAGCATTAGCTTATAAACATCGACAAGATCTCTTTAAATCAAACGATTTTCTTTCCTTGAAACAAGGATAGATCAAAATTGTCGACTAAAGCTCCTAAGCTCATACTGTATATGAATCCATTCTTACAAACCATGAATTGATAATAAACATGATTTGAAGAAGGAATAGAAATAAACTGAAACTGTAAAAGAAAAATCTATACCTATTGGCTTGCTAGAGCTTCGTGCTGATAACGTATTTTGAGTAAAGAATAGAAGAGAAGAGAAGAGAGGATTTGGTGTGTCTTATTCCACGAATAATGAACTCCTTATATAGTGATACAATGAGAGGGTTTAGCTTGGAGAACAAGTACAAGTAAATCTTGGTGAGCAAGACTTCCTATAATCGACATCACAATAAATGTAAATATAACATATACCACTTAAAAATAAATTTTACCTTCCAAGGGTTGAGACAACTTGCGGTTCTGGGGTGACATCATTTCTTTTTTAAGCTGCATCAGTAAATCTTCCATTGTGTATTCTCTTCTCCAGTTGGAAAGCATAGGGAAATGACTCGGTTCAACCTGATCGTTTTGTTTTGACCCATCTTGTTAGGAAAAAACAAACATGCAAAACAAGAACTCCTGATCACCACTAATGTTGGTTGTTGTTAAAGCTTACCACTCCATTATCAGAGTTAACGCAAGACATGTTAATCCGGGTCTGGAACCTGACAGTAGGAGGAATTTGTGGGTAATCTTTGCCACAAAAAAGCTTGAGCTTGAAGATTTTCCCTTCATAGGCAGTCTGATTATTCACATAAAACAAAAACATGGATCAGATGCCAACAGTGGAAACATACATTTTCTTTGGTCTCTCTGTCTCATTTACCAAAACTGGTATAAGCTCCATACAGCTAAACGCAACTAAAGGCATCTCTAACCCCATTCCATTTTCTTTTTCAAAATAGAGTAAAAGTGATTATGGATTAAAGAATGCTCAAATTCCACTATATTTCTTACTCCATTATGGAATAAGAAAGTTAAAACATTTTTACTCAATAGTCACTTTTACGCTATTTTTGAGGAAAAAATAAAGTTTTACATTAGAGATAGCTCTAAGAAATCATTTACGGTTATATATATATATATATATATATATATGGTTTGCCGTAGTAA
Source organism: Raphanus raphanistrum subsp. raphanistrum (assembly GCA_019706035.1). Taxonomy (NCBI): domain Eukaryota; kingdom Viridiplantae; phylum Streptophyta; class Magnoliopsida; order Brassicales; family Brassicaceae; genus Raphanus; species Raphanus raphanistrum. The sequence goes on along the minus strand of CM033981.1, from coordinate 41,570,922 downwards.
TTCCAACAAAATTGCATCTTTCTCAATTTAAGATAGATAACAAGGGTAAGATGCAGAGATGATGGAGAAGAGAAGAAAGGAGAGTACACTATGAGGACCGATGATGGTGCCAGTCCAAGATTGCATGAGAATATCGTCAGCATCATCCATTCCATAGCTGACGGTGCCGTCACCAATACCTTTCTCACCTCTTTCAAGCTCTTCCAACAATCTAAAGTTTCTTGGAACTGCCCAAACAAAAAAAAAAAGGTTAAGATAGGTGAACACAAAACCCTAGATTCCTCCAAAATAGATGGGAACTTACCAACGACCTTCTCTTCCTCGGAACTCATCGCCTGAGAAGTTAGAACGTAGTCGGAGATTTCAGGGACTTTACCTGAAGGAGAGAGAGTCCTGCCTACTGTTCATCTAAATGAAAATGGCAAAATAATGGAAGATCGATAAAAGAGAGAGTTGGTCAAGTGCGTGTGATATCACGCTCGTTATTGAAACCCCCACTTTATTTTTTTGAAGTATTTTATTACATCCCCTCAACCTCAAGTATCATTGTGCTCTCGACGCGTGTGATATCTAAATTCTATGGTATGCTTCATATTCAATTACTGCCGCTAATTATTCAATATAAGACAATTGTTATAGCAAATCACCAGCAAAACGTACAATAACTAACCAAAAACAACATTAACCAATTTATAAACCATTTTAATGCCTTTTTACTATCTGATCATGTATCAAAGATGATCTGTGTAATGCCAATCTCCTGGCTTTTTTCGCGTGTCTCCCTCTGTTAAGATTGTGTTACCTATATGCTATGTAAATCAACCTTAACGTCTTCCTTTTTAGTCCAAGTCTTTCTACGTCACCAATATCTCATTTCTTCCTTTGACCCACTTGACAGAACGTATCACCCTCATCCTCACAAAATCATCAACAAATTTAGTTTGACAAACACGGTTCTCCACACTAATATAAACTCAAGCCCATAAGTAAGCAGTATCCGCTTGCCATCCATAGTTCGAGCACCTTAAGTAAAATGTTTAAAGCTACGTGAAGTAAGTTTCAAAGTGAAACCTCAGAAAAAACAAAAGAGACAAGGCCATAACTGTGTGAATCCATCTTTATGTGATAAGTATTTCAGTTATATGTCAAAAGAAAAATGCATAATCTTAAAATAAATATTCAAACGTCAGAACAAAATTAACTTTTCTATAACATTGGAAAAGTCTTCAAGGCTTTCAACTGTATGTAACACTGTCGAGAAGAAAGCTTTCGACTTTTGTAACAGAACAAAAAAAATAAAAGGTTTCTTCTACAAGCTTTCAGGTAGCATCTAAGCTAACCATGCGGTTTTCATGGTTCGCCTCACGTCTCCATCTTCTTGCTCGACCTGAAAAGTGATAGACAAACATATATAAGATGATGATGATACAGACAACACAAATCACAAATTAAGTCAAAACAATTAAAAAGGAATCTTACCTCAACAACTACTCTCTTCTTCTTCTTTGATTTTCCAACATCATCAGGCTTTCTTGAATCTCTTTTTCCTTTTTTATGAATCACAACTTGCTCCTCAACGTCAACGTCATCTTCATCTTCCTCCTCATCATCTGAATCTGTAAGAAATTTTGTAGCTTTCTTTTTAAATAATCAGCCATGACTAATCATCCAATTTGACAGAGAATAGTGAATGTTTTACCATGTTCATCATCATCAAAGCCAGACCCCTTAGAGGGAAAACCAGAGAAATCTTCCATATCCTCCTCTTCCTCAAGTTCTTCATATCCTTCAACATATTCAATCTCTGGTTCCTCCTAATTCAATTCAACAAAGAGTATATAAAAATGGATTATCATATTTTTTAATGTGTAAGCTTAGACAAAGGGTACCTCCTCTTCTTCCTCAACATCCTCAGCCACTTGCTTTTCTTCATCAAGAACCTTGTTCCACTCAAGCTCCGGGTAATTGTATATGTCACCATAAATACCCTTCTTCAAACGCTCCAGCAACTCGGTCTCAATGGCCTTATCCAAGACCGCTGCTTTGATAGCCTTCTCCTCTCTTCTTGATTCTCTCTTTATATCCCTCCTAGGCGTAGTCATTATCTTCTCCCTGTGAACCACAAAACCAAAACCATCAAACAAACTAGGAAGCTGCAACAAGAAAAGACAGCCCCTCCTGAAAGGGAGAACCAACCAAACCTTGTTTTGAGAGCAAGTTTCCTCATCCGAATACGCATCTGAGTCATTTTAGTCAGTCTTTGTTTGATCTTGTGCTGTAACAACTTAGGCCAATACAACTACCAACAAACAAAACGAAACAGAGTAAGCTCTCGTTTGCATCAAATCTAACAAGGTAAGGTAAGCTAACTTACCAAGTGCTTGTCAATGGTTTCAAGAGCCTTCTCGTAGTTTCTTGGCAGCTTCACCCTCTCCCACAAGTTCTTTGGCATATGGGCTCTCTCTATCGTCTTCATATACAAATAAAAAACACCTTTTTTTTTTTTTTGCAAAACAGAGAGAACAATCAGAAAAAACATTTAAAAAAATGTCAACTTTGGAGAAAGTTTCAGACAAGTAAGTAGTTACCTTCGTGTTCTCTAATGGTGGCGTAGCGACTGTTAGCGAGAGGACAAGAGCTTCGGTTGCAGATTCCCGTTACGTTGTAAGGGTTTCTACAAAAGATTCCTGTTTCGATTCTACAGAGCAGTAACGAAACTCAAATCAGTCAAAAGATGTCGGAAGAGGTATGCACGAGAGAAGGAGCAAAGGAGAGCTTACTTGGCCATGTAACTGCAGTGCTTGTGCCTGATGACTTGCCATATAACCTCGTCATGCTGCATCTTGAATTCGAAATACGGCGGCGCAGGGTGGGGATGATCGGAGAAGAGGGGTTTATGCAGAACTAGGGTTTCTTGTTAAGAATGTTTTGTTTTTGTTGGTGAGTGTGTGTGTGTGGTTTTGTAAATATTGAAAAGTTAGAGGGGTATACTGTAATTTTTTAATTTTGCGCGAACATTAAAAAGTTACGTAATAATGTTCAATTGAACCAACAAAAATTAAGTTAATTAACGATGTACAGATATATCTATACTATTAAAGCAAAATACTTAATAGATATTTACCCTTAGTTTTTGAAGTTAATTACAAGGTATACCATTAACTTTTTAAATTTTTAAAATAAAAAATTTGACCAAAATAAATACAATCAAATTGTTGTTTTTGGTTTTTTGGAAAAAGAAAGATATCAAAATATTATCTCCTCTTTCGTAGGAAAGTAATAATTCATCAATTAATATGACACTAAAATATAGAAACAAATAATAAGATAGGACCAAACAAACATATTTTTTAAATAATCATTAAAAATATGTTTAAATAATCATCATCGCTTCAACCTGTTGCAAACAAAGATTTTTTATAAAATAATTAAGTCAATATAACAATCACCTTAAATTAGAAAAGTGTTAAGACTTTCAGATTAAATGATAGATATACTAACTTCTATAAAAAAGTGAAAGTTTACCTTTTCTCTCAAGATATGCCACTCCTTATCTTATGGTTAACCAACAACATTAACTTCCTAAATATTAATTACTAATTACACGTAAAGTAGTGTTAGTACATGGTAGGATAGTATATGATCGTCTATGTTACATGTTAGCTATATTTCAATATTGCATGATTTTATTATAACACTGCATTCAAGTTTGTTTTTTTTTTTCTGAAAAGAACATTCAAGTTTGTTTTTTCTAAATATTTTTGATAACCACTAAGACTTGGCAAGTAACTTGATACTATATATGATATTTCTGAATCTCCGATGACCACTAAAATCAAAACACAATAGTTTTCAATTAGTTATACCTCCATTTATATTAATTTTTTTCCATTCATCTTGCCAAATTTTAAAATTATATTGATACTATATATGATATTACAAGTAGTGTCAGTGAGTTCACAAAAGAAAAAAACTATAATTTTACAAATATGTTTAAGAAAAATGTATATTATAAGAAAATATAAAAAATTGTTTAGATCAATGTTTTTAAACCGACCTCATCACTGAACTAGACTGTTTTTTATCATTAGATCAGTGGATAGACTGCGGGTATGATATAGGTCAATAGTTTAATCAACTTATATATATATTAAAATATCAGAAAAATAATGTTCTAAAATAATGTCAATAGTTTAAAATATGTTTTCTTTACTTTTTGATTTCACACTAAAATATAAAAATCATTTAGACAATTTTATTACAAGTTGGACTTACGTATGTAATTACAATAAGATTAAAAAGTATTTAAGTATCCAATGAAAATACCGAACTTAAATTTCATAACAATTAAAATCAAATTGGTCAAGTTTTAATTTTTTAAGTTTATTTGTTTTTAATAATAGATATTTCTTAAAATCTGAATTAGATTATATAGCGGGATACCGGGTTTACTGACTCGACCGTGAGTACAATTCAGGTTTTAAACCTCTGATTTAAATGCAATAATGTCTTGAATAGACAAAATTCGTACAAATTGACAAAGCATAACATTGTTAATGAAATTTTGTAACATATAATATTCCGTGCTTTTAAAACGCGGGTAAAAACCTAGTATATGGTTAAAAGAATACTATTGTTTGTGTTTAATCTTATTAACAATCACAGTTTGAATAACATTTGCGATTAATTAGCTACAAAGTATGATAACAAACTCACCTATAAAATCCAATTTATTATTTGCATCTAGATTGATCGTCAACGCAATATTTCATTTTGTGCATTTTTAAGCTTTTCACAGAATCCAAAACGATTTAAGAGAGAGAAAAAATAAAAATACATGTTGATATGGCCTATGAATAACCAAGTAATGATAGTTTGGTGGCGAAGACTAATTTTCACGTGTCAATAAGCAAGTAAGGGCATCTCCAACCCAATTCCATTTTTTTCTCCAAAATGGAGTAAAAGTGAATATGGAGTAAGAAATGCTCCAGCCCAACTTCATATCCCACTCCATAATGAAATTTACTCCATAAATGGAGTAATCCATTTTTTGTTTGTTCATTACTCTATTATAGAGTAGAAAATGGAGTAGGGTTGAAATATTTTTACTCCATATTCACTTTTACTTTATTTTGGAATAAAATATAAAGTTTTACATTGGAGATGTTCTAATACCAACTATTAAGAAGCCTAACAAAAGCGGAAGGAGATGTACATGACAAACATGGGATGTTCAAATCTTTCTACTGAATTGTAAATCACTCAAAAAGGCTAGTATCGAGACAATAACCAACTAGAGAACAATCATTCATAGAAACAAACGGCGTGTAAAGAGGAGCTCTAGTTTAAATCGATGGTGGAATCAAGAAGAAGACGGGAACCAAATTTTTGGGTGAACAAAACAAGTCCGACTTGGGAAGACAAAGAGAGCCATGAAGATAATTGGAAGACACGTAACCATCGAACGTTTCAGAGGTAGAGACCATCAACAAGTTTGCACGATACAATTACATAGGAAAAGGTTATATAACCACACTACATAGTCAAATCAGAACAAACATTCAAAAAATCTTTGGACATCTCGTCTCAGACGAGTGAGTGGCTTTACCATTACCCAAACTCCGTTGATCAACCAAGGCACATCCAGAATCACCAAATCTCTGCGCACATCATTGTCCTGGCCATTAAGCACGATGTCGCCTGCGGGGGGATCTGGACCTCGACCGCTTTGACCTGTATAGCAAAACAGGTTTAAGAACAAGCACAAAGGTAGCAAATGGTCTTTTAAATTAAGGAAAATAAAGAAGTTCCAGTTTTAACCACCTGTCAAGAGAGATGAGTAACATATGATACTGGGAATACGTACCTAGATTTTTCATGAGAAGAGTAGGAATTGTGCTTGTTCTCAGAATGCTTGCTATGTGGTGACCGCGAAGTAACATGTCTATACAATCAAAAAACATATATAGTATTTTGTCTCGTGAGTTTTGTGCTACCTTATTCCGCTTTGAACGATGCTTAGCCATCTCTCTTTGGTTCAAACTTTTGCTTTCAAAAGTTCTCTAACTTCACAAAGTCTAACAGACATATAGAAACACTAGTGATCTCGAAATGCTAGCAGTAGAGAAAAATTACCTTTTTCTGGACCTTCCGGGAGATGGTGACCGATTCCTTCTTCTAGAAGAAGACTTCCTGAAGAAGGGCAAAAAAATCGTCAGTATCAGTTAAAAGAAGTGCAAAAGAACAAAACTCAGAGCAGAATACTCACCTTCTTGAATCATCAGAGGATTCGTCACTTGATGGAGAAGAGCGTCTTCTTCTGGATCTCACAGGAGATGGTGATATATTCCTTTTTCTCGAACGGGACTTCCTGAAGAAAGGCAAAAATAATCATCGTGAATACTGGAAAACATTGTTAGCACAACTTAAATGAAGAACATTCCATGCCACCTTATTGAATCATCAGAGGATCCATTACTGGTTGGAGAACGTCTTCTTTTGTCTTTGCTCGAGTCTTGAGAATGTCTGTGTCTTGACCGTTCTTCCTTTTCCTTCTCCCTCTTTTTACCCCGGTCTTCCTTAGAACTTGTTCTGTGAGGCCTCTCTGCATCCTTCGAGTAATTCTTTTTTACATCGAGATCAGTAGATTTTCTATTTGATTCGAAGCCTTTAACTTCCTCTGCTGACTTCATGTCCTTCTGCTTCACTCTATCTTTTGAGCCATTCTGAGAATCTCCCTTTTCTTTTCCAGTTTTCATTTCTTCTCCTCTACTTCTATCCCTATTCAAATCGTCACTCAAGTCTTTCCTGGAACTTTTATTGCTATCCTGACGAAGGTTGCGATCTGATTCCAAGCCAGAGTTCTTCCTGTGAGGCTGATCTAGTATTGCTTCTTTATCACTGACCGTTCTGTCAGGATGGTTTGTTCTGCATCCTGAAGTATCATCAGAGCTTGCACTTGCATTAACATTTTTGTTACCTTCACTGAAAGAATTTCTTCTGGATCCCGACATCTGATCCAAGTCTGACTTATTGTTATTGGCAGATACATCACCGGCTACAAGTTCTGGATTTAATATCGTGTCGACCGTTGCTTTAGGTTCAGGAGGATTATCCGCGCTTGGCTGCTGAGTAACATCGTTTCCCGACCCCATGCCAAGATTTTCAACTCCATCATCGGCATCAGCATTAGAAGTAGCATCAGTATCGGCATCGTCATCATCAGAAGCATAGCTAGCAAGGCCCAGCACATCTGCTTTTTTATCTGCGCCTCCTACTGAGACCAAAATCTTTGCCGAAGCCTTGTGCGTTGGATCAGCTGCCGACAGAAGAGATGATGATGACTTAGGTTTGTGCTGGACATTGTCATCTACAGCAATGAGCACAGAATAACAGCAAACAAGATGGAATATTCAGTAGACGTTCCACAGATTAAAAGCATAACCCTAAATCTTGAGGACAAAACAGACCTTTTTGTATTGCTTCATCTTCATCAATCACTTTGGTAGCAATTTCATCAAATAATTCATCTGTAACCTGTTTAAAAAAATATGTCAACTGTTGCGAAAAATCAAAAATGTGTTTATAGACCAATTTCTATCAGGCTACCTACCTTGCGAAGAACTTCAGTCAAGATACGTTTTATCTCTGAGCTGATTGCTGTGTTTCTAGCTGCATCCATCTCATCCTACATGCAGCAAACCATGCATTTAAATTATGGTGCTGAATAAAGTTGTATGTACCAGGGGAGCTTGAATCGTCATAAACAACAACTGATAAAACAATATTGAAGTTAAAAGAACCTCATCCTCCTCTTCTTCTTCTTCTTCTTCTTCTTCGGAAGATTTAGAAGCGCTGAACCTTTTGTCGTCACGCTGATCAAATCTCTCGGGAGGTTTATGAAGTACATCATCGTCCATAGGCTCTCTCTCCTCAAAACTCCCTGAAGAAGGCTTTCCATGAGATGGTTTGATCTTCGATAACTCTTCCTTGAGCCAGTTAGGTAAATTAACCTGAAAACCACCTTATTAGACAGAATTCATGGAAGGTAATGAACTACACTAGAACCCATTTATTCTTACGCTTTTAGAAGGAACAGACGATGCTGCGTTTGAGTCGTCCATGAAAGCAGCAACAGGGTGAAGATGCGGCCTTGTTCCAAAAGCATAAGGGGGTCCACCAGGCTGGAGATTTGGTGGGGTATACCCTCCATATGGAGGCATAGCCATAGATGAATTATGCTGCCAAAAAAGCATACATCAAACTTGCAACTGTCAAAACAATACACAAATGAAAGATAAAACCAAAAGCGTTAAGAGTACCTCTGGCATTGAAGGTACCGATGAAGGAATAGGAGGATAAACTACTCCAGTTGAGGCATGGGGCAGCCACGTATTATGATGACTAGCGTAATCAGAACTCTCTCTGGTAGCAAACTGTAAAGGCTGATCCTGAAGAGTACTAACTGGAGCGGCTGTTTGATCTCCATATGCATATTGCATTTGCTGCTCTGCCCAAACAGGCCCCCCACCATCTGGCACTCCTATCTGCACATGATGCTGTGTTGCATTGCCCGATTCTTCTTTCCCTGCAAACAAAGTAAGAAGTATAAGTTCTGAGATGTTAACAGCTCAATCAGTCTTCCCAACAAAACTACCGTTTCCTATTCAGTGAGAAAAAATGATCGATAATGTCTAATCTATGTGCGGGATACATCTATAACTAAACCGGTTAGACAATACGTCACTATGCATATGAATAATGTCTAATCTAGTGCTTGACCAGAAGCGGGAGTGATGTTCCAAGTAATTGGTTACCTGCAGCAGAAGAATAACTATAAGGTACCTCCTGCTGATGAATAGCTGAAGTGGTAGGCATGTTTTCTTGATGTGAATAACCCTCGTTTCCTGTTGCATAATGTGGAGCTGGAAACTGCTGATAGCTCAACCCTGGAGCCGTCTGTTGATGAACATCTTGATAGCTCTGATTAGGGTACTGATGGTAGACTTGTTGTCCACTAGGTTGGTTCGTTGCAGCCCATTCTTTAGCTTTTAGTGCCCAATCCTCAGCGTTGCTATTAGCTGGGTGCCATAACTAGATTAGTCAGAAAGCTAAAACCCTAACAACCACTCAATTAACATTAATCTGGATCAAGAAAGCAAACCTTGAGCTGTGTGACCTTGTTGAGACCATTCCTAATATGCAAAATCAAAAAAAAAAAATCAAATCTAAGAATCAGCAATTCGAAACAAGATCAATCCAACGACGGAGCAAAACCTGCGGATATGGCTGACGAGGTCCAGCGGGGGAGGGAGCAAACTGAGTGTTACCGTTGGCGGCGGGGTTAAACGACGGCTGCTGGTGAGAGTGAATCGGGTAAGGAGGGTAACCAGGAGGAGGAGGTGGTCCCCAGTGCGGTGGTGGCGATGGAGAGTGGAATTGATTGGAGTAACCACCGGGCTGCGGAGGAGGCCTCGCCGTGTGTTGATAATATTGGTGGTAAGGATCCGCCGCTTGCGGTGGAGCAGACGGCGGTCTCATGTACGGGCGCGGTGGCTGGTACGCGTCCATTCCGGTTCGCGAGGAATCTCTCTCGAGGATTCACAATTTTAGACCTAGTTATTTAGAAAACAGCAGGTCGTCTAGTTTTACTTTTAACTTTCGTGCCGTTAAAAGCGTCAAAACGTCAGGTTGTTTTGATTAATCGTACTAAAACGGCATGTAGTTTACTTTGTGTGCATGTAGTTTACTTTCTGTGTACGAGTGGTATAAAATCTGTAAAATCTGAAGGATCCGAATCCAAACCGAAGACCTGAATTCGATGTCTAACCAAAACAACCTGAATTCGATATGTGTGGTGGTGAACTATTATTCCCTTTTCCAACGACATCATTCCATCTAAACGACACCATTTCAGTATTCTTATTGGGCTTAAACTTTATTAGGCCCATTTATAGATACAAGCCCAGATAAAATATGAAAACCCTAAGCCATCACTATAAGTCTGCGCTGCCTCTCCAGAAAACCCTAGCCGCAGGAGGAAAATGACGACGAGACTCAGGAAGAACAGGAAGAAGCGGGGCCACGTCAGCGCCGGACATGGACGTATCGGAAAGCACCGAAAGCATCCCGGAGGTCGCGGTAACGCCGGAGGTATGCACCACCACAGGATCCTCTTCGACAAGTACCATCCCGGTTACTTCGGCAAAGTCGGTATGAGGTACTTCCACAAGCTCCGCAACAAGTTCTTCTGCCCGATCATCAACCTCGACAGGCTCTGGTCGCTCGTCCCCGAGGACGTGAAGGCCAAATCGACCAAGGACAAGGTTCCTTTGATCGATGTGACTCAGCATGGGTTCTTCAAGGTGTTGGGGAAAGGTCATTTGCCTGAGAACAAGCCTTTCGTTGTGAAGGCGAAGCTTATCTCGAAGACTGCTGAGAAGAAGATTAAGGAAGCTGGTGGTGCTGTTGTTCTTACAGCTTAGGCTTTTGTCAGTTGTTTTTGGTTATAACTTGTCTTGTTTTTGGATCTTTGAGTTATGGAAACTTATGTTTGGTTTTATAAATGGTTTGTTATGACATTCGGGTTTAGGATTGTTATTACCGTTCGATGATCTGGAATAATTAGTGAATTGTCGTTAGGATGAGGTTAAAAGAATCGGTTACTTTGATCTCACGGTACTTAGAGATAATAGGAGGCTTAGAGAGTAGCTTGTTACGCACGCTAGTTATTGGCTTTGGTTTATAGCATGATTACGAGTTGTAGAAAGCTGTTAGTGTGCAACTTTGCTTGATGTGACTAGTAGCTGTTACAAGACCCAACTTTGCTTGATGTGACTAGTAGCTGTTACAAGACAGAAGTCAAACATTTCCATGAACATTTCTCACTAGTGTTTTGTTTGCATCGTGATGCATTTCTGCAGTGTGTACGTTATTATAGCAGTTTTGAAATGCTTTTTTAATTGTGATCTAACTACTTGACCATTCCCACTCTCAAGAATCAAATTTATTAAACTGAAAATTTTGGTTTAACACTGTTAAATCAAATTTTCATAATTCAAAACAACATTAGGATAATATTAACGAACGCACTATGTATTAGTGAGAATCTAATGCAACTTATGTATGTTTTGTTGAGAAGGAAGTGTTCAAATCTCGAATGGTCTTTTGTCCGAATCCGCCGCGTTTGGGTGGATTTTTTCCGATGTTTCTCGACGGAGCGGGAGGAGGGGTACTCTTAGGCTGTGGTGGATTTGTAGATTGCTCTTCTTTTGGAGTGATGAATTCATCTTCTTCGTTCTCCGGCTTGTTATTGATCGGAGGGGGCACGGGAATGTTCACTTCAAACGACTTTCTCGGAGGAGCCATGGCCTAAACAAAGAAAACGAGCAGCTATATGTTAATTACTTGAAAATGTAAAAGTAAAAACTTTTCTTCTTCAGAGACGGACGAGAACCTGATTTTCTTGAGTTTTCTTGAGTAGTAAGTAAGATGAAAGTTTTTTTAAAACTATATCTGATTGAAGAAGCTTTGGAGGAATATATATATACCAAAAGAGCTTGGAGTAGCGGCTCAATTTCTAGTTACACCAAAAGGTCTTAAGAATATACTTTCAGCTAAGCTTTTGACAAGTGGCTATAGCCTGTTTTAAGAGTGTGAATAGACTTTATCAAAAAAAAATAGTGTGAATAGACAAAAACAATAATGTTTCTGAGAGTACTTAATTTCTCTAATTAACATTCTTCAGTAAACAAAGTTATGATGACGTAACTAACAAATTGTTTTGATTAATTAATGTGTATAAACCTATAAAATAGTTACAAGATGTGAATGTCTAAACGTTGACACTATTACTTGCTTGATACTTCCACGATTTCACTGGAAAAGATAGACCTACAAAAATAAACAACATTATAGTATGAAATTATTGATGATTGTAAATTTGTAATGCATATGTATGATTCTATTCAGCTCGAAACCGACTATTCGATTTCGCTATTACCAAACATGATCTACCTTTCTATTTAGACTTCATGTAGCTGTTGTGTGGCCGTGTGGGTTAACTTTCTCTAGTTTTAAAGGTTTGTAGAACGATCAGTTCTTGGAGTCTCTATCTTCTCATACCCATAGTTACTCGCATCCACCTCAAGGTTGAAACTCTGACGCATTACATAAGTTACTCAAGTCATAGTTTTGCTATGAATTTTATAGTTATAGGTAAACAAATATTTTTTTATAGAAATATATATATTTTTAATGTGGATAAAAGAATTTGATCACGAGAAAAGAATTACAAGATGTGATTGTCTACAAGTTTCCTATTACCTAAAAGCTGATACTATTACTTTTTTATACTAAAAGTTGACACTATTACTTGCATGATACTTCTAAACGATTTCACCTTAAAAGTTTAGTTTTTTGTCGCCTACCCACTTAGTTACACCAAGATAATTAAACAACACTATAGTATGAGATTAATATTGATGATTGTAAGCACATGATTCTATTCGGCTCGAAACCGACGATTCAATTTACGCGCTATTACCAAACGTGATGTAGACTTCTGTTTAGACTTCAAGTAGTTGTTGACTTGTTGTTGTGTGGCGGTGTGGGTCCACTTTCCTTAGTTTGAAGGAAATTGATTCTCTCACTCCCACCAAAACCAAACCACAACAATTACAATCATGAACCCCCTCTTCCTCTTTGCCGCCCTTCTTTCTTTGTTTCTCAAATGTCAATATTGGTACTGAATTGCTTGTGTTATTTACTTCACCAAGACATTACATATATATCACGCCAGAGGCGGTACAAAACCTCGAACCTTGTTACCCAAGTATTTGGAAAGTAACCTTAAACAACAAAGGAAACATATAAACCGACTCCTATTTTACTTGATACGGAAGATATACAATATCTTCGTAATACTCCCCCTCAAGTTGGAGCATGGAAGTCTAGAATTCCCAATTTGGAACTTAAGTGGTTGAAGGAAACGCGTCCGAGAGCTTTAGTTAAAATGTCTGCGATTTGCGAACCAGTCTTGATGTGTTGTGTTACGATAAGACCAGCCTTTACTGCATCGCGAACTGAATGGCAATCATTTTCAACGTGCTTAGTGCGTTCATGGAAGACATCATTCTCTGCAATGTAAATGGCCGCTTTACTGTCACAGAAAAATCGTGCTGGAGTGGACTGTGACACACCAAGCTCCTTTAGCAGCTTGTAAAACCATTTTAATTCCCGAAGAGCATCTGACATGGCTCGATACTCAGCTTCCGCCGATGAATGAGACACTGTATCCTGCTTTTTAGTTTTCCAAGCAACAGGTGATCCCCCAAACATGACCACGAACGCACTCAACGATCGACGCGTCAGAGGGCAACCAGACCAGTCTGAATCACAGTAAACAGAGATGCTTAGGACTGGACTGCAACAAAATACCCTGTCCTGGACATCCCTTCAAATAACGAACCACACGAACTGCTGCAAGCCACTATTCTTGTGTAGGAGCTTTCATAAATTGAGACAAAAGATGCACTGCATAACACAATTCCGGTCTTGTATTGAGGAGATATATCAAACGACCGACCAGCCTCCTATATTTCGTAGGATCTTCAAGCAACGGACTTTTTGACTTAGCGAGATTGTGATTCTGTTCCACTGGTGTAGCAGCCGGCTTGGAACCCAAACAGCCAGTGTCCGCCACGATATCTAATGCGTACTTACGCTGAGAAAGAAAGAAACCGTCAGCCCCTCTACTAACTTCGATGCCGAGGAAATATTTCAGCCTTCCAAGATCTTTCATTGCAAAACAACGTCCCAAATACTCCTTAAACTTCTTCACCATGTGCTCATTGTTACCACATATAATCAAGTCATCGACATAGATCAAAACACGCAACTCAACACCATTGTGCAGGTAGGAGAAGAGAGAAGAGTCTTCGTAGGACTGAACAAAACCAAATTTAAGCAAAGCGTCTGACAGTTTCTTGAACCAACATCTAGGAGCCTGTTTAAGGCCATACAGAGACTTCTTAAGGCGACAAACTTTACCAGGTTGAGTGTGTCGAAAACTTGGTGGAAGCTGCATATACACCTCCTCTTCAAGATCTCCATGGAGGAAGGCGTTTTCAACATCCATCTGATACACTGTCCAGTTCTTTGCTGCAATGAAGCGCAGTAACGTGCGAACTGTTTTCATTTTGACGATAGGAGCAAACGTTTCGCCATAGTCTACTCCTTCAGTCTGACTGTTACCCCGAACCACAAGCCTCGATTTATGACGTTTTATAGTACCGTCTGCGTTATACTTGATTTTGTAAACCCATAGACACCCAAGAGCTTCCTTTCCAGGAGGCAATGTGACAATATCCCAAGTATCTTTATCTTCAAGAGCCACAACTTCTGTTGTCATAGAGTCATTCCACACTTTCAAACGTACAGCTTCTTTAAAATGTTTAGGTTCCGTCTCAGCTGTGATAGCTGACAAATACGCACGATGACCTGGAGAGAATTGTGCGTCAGTTATGAATTCAGACAGAGGATACAATGTATTACATGGACCAGTTGACGGGGACGATGAAGGAGACGCGGCAGAGACGGGGTGTGTACTACTGATGTCTGCAGCGGCTGCATTGTAAAGAAGGTAGTTCTTGAGAACAACTGATTTTGTTTTATCACGGTGACCTTGTCCAAGCTCAGGTTGATCATCAGGAGCTGGTGCAAAAACAGAGTTATCAGCGGAGGTTCCTTCTTCTTCTTCCTCTGTTTCCTCGGTAGACAAAATATTTGTTTTTGGGACAGCTTCTATAGACTCAGAGTTTGAATCAACTGTGGCCACGGTATCTATCACTTCTGCAGCTGATTTATCAGTACTCCCCCTGTCGACAAGTACGGTAGCGTCCTCATCCCCAAAGCTTTCAGGAACTGTGGTTGATGGAGAAGTTGTCAACGTAGGCTGCTTATACGGGAACACATCTTCCTGAAATATTACGTCACGAGACACCAAAAACACATTCTTTTCTTTGTCGTAGACTTTCCATCCCTTTTTACCGAATGGATATCCAATGAAAACACACATCCTGCTTCTTTGACCAAACTTGTCTTTATCTCGAGCCCGGTGGTGTGTGTAGCACGCGGAACCGAAGACCCGAAGCTGTTTGTAGTCAGGTGAAACTCCATAAATAATCTCATACGGTGATCTTCCTTTTAGAACAGAGGACGGAGTTCTATTTATCAAATATGCAGCTGTCAAAACGGCCTCTCCCCAAAACTTGATCGGAAGATGAGCTTGGAACATGAGAGCGCGAGACACATTGAGGATATGGCGATGTTTTCTCTCAACTCGTCCATTTTGTTGAGGCGTTGCAACGCAAGACGTCTGATGAATGATCCCAAGCTCTTTGAAGTAAGACGCAAGAACCATAAACTCAGTTCCGTTGTCACTGCGAACTATCTTCACTTTCTTTCCAAACTGACGTTCGGTATACGCCAGAAACCTTTTCAACATAACTTTAACTTCAGATTTTTCGAGCAAGAGAAACGTCCACACTGCTCTAGAGAAATCATCAACTACAGTCAAAAAATAAACAGCACCACAGGACGCGGGAATGCGGTATGGACCCCATACGTCTACATGAATAAGTTCAAAACAATCTGATGTTTTATTCGTACTATCATAAAAAACTTCACGAGTTTGTTTAGCTCGAAAACAAATGTCACAAGGACTTGAGCCAGATGCAGAAACAAAAGACCAATCTGAAAACACTGAAAAAGACGGATGTCCTAGACGCCGATGCCACAAGTCTTGATCAGATGTTCCGACCACACTATGACTCTTTGCTGAGACCAAGTCCGTCAAGTAGTACACACCATCCCGTTCTTCACCGGCTCCAATCAGCGTCCTCGAAAAACGCTCCTGCAAAACACATATCGTATCAGTAAACACAGCAAAACCATTAAACTGCTTCAGCAACTTCGACACTGAGATCAGGGTACAGTTTAAATCAGGAACATAAAGAACTTTGGTCAGTACGACATCTTTCGAGAGCTGGAAAGATCCCATGCTACTCGCAAAGGTCTTTCCTCCATCCGCAAATGAAACTGAGCAAGGTGGTACCGTCTCGACATCAGTTAACAAGGTCAAGGACCCTGTCATGTGATGTGACGCACCGGTGTCGAGAATAACATCTCCAAGTTTGTTCTTACCGGAGAGTCTATCTGACGAGGATGTTTCTGACTTTTCTTGAATCATCTGCGTCAGAACCTTCCATTGTTCAGAGGTCAGCTCTGGAAACGAAGAAGAATTGGAACTCGTAGCGTGAGCTGCACTTGCTTGACCACGACCACGTCCTGAAGCACCACGACCTCCTCTACCACGAACTGCGCTGGTCTGCCCACGACCATTACTACGCTCCTGAACCCATTCTGGGAACCCGATTATTTGCCAGCAATCGCGCTTTTCATGACCCGTTCTTCCACCATGTGAACACACCAAGCGAGACTTAAGTATTGAGTGCTCCGATCTACCCTCAATTCGACCAGTTGACTCTAGCTGCTGGTCACGACGTCCTGTGGAACTTCCTTGTGCATCACGGCGCACCGTATGAAACCCAACAGCATCTTGCTGCTGTTCACGACCACGAGCAGAGCTGATTCTTTGCTCTTCTCTGGCCACCTTGTTGTAAATCTCTCCCAACGACGGTAGTGGATCCGTTCCGATGATGGTAGTACACAAACTTCCAAATCTCGCATCATCAAGACCCATAACAAACTGATGGATCTTCTCTTGTTCTCGTTCCTTGGAGATTGCCGCAGCGGCACCACACGAACACACATGAATTGGTTGATAAACTTGCAATTCCTCCCAAAGTGTCGAGAGCTTTCCGAAATAGTCCAACACGGACTGTCCCTCTTGTTTACATGACGCAAGCTGAGCTTTGATCTGATGAACCCTAACAGTGTTCCCCACCGAGAAACGCTCTTTCAAGTTGATCCACAACTGGTGTGCATCAGATATATAAGTCACTGTTGACTTTACCTTAGCTTCAATGGAAGCTCGTATCCACCCAACAATCATTGAGTTCACGGTCAACCAATTTTCAAGATCAGCGCTTCCTTCTTCAGGTTTCTTCAAAGATCCATTGATGAATCCCATCTTTCTTTTGGCCTGCAACGCGTTAAGCATCTCAGACGACCACTCGTTGTAGTTGTCTCCGTTCAACTTCACCGAAGTTATCACAGCTCCTGGATTATCAGAAGCATACAGTGTGTAAGGCGACATCACTGCTCTTTCATCACCTCTCTCTCCATCTTTCTTGACTAAATCCGAAACCATGACTAACACTCACGAACTTCGTGTTCTTATTAAACCAGAAACGAGGAAACAGAGTTTGAGAAACAGAAATTTTGATTTTAATGTATGGATCTTAGCTCTGGTACCATGTCAATATTGGTACTGAATTGCTTGTGTTATTTACTTCACCAAGACATTACATATATATCACGCCAGAGGCGGTACAAAACCTCGAACCTTGTTACCCAAGTATTTGGAAAGTAACCTTAAACAACAAAGGAAACATATAAACCGACTCCTATTTTACTTGATACGGAAGATATACAATATCTTCGTAATATCAAACCCTACCAGAGCTGCCACGTGTCACCCTAATGACGAGGCCGGTCTTCTAGCTTTCAAGTCGGGTATAGCCGAGGATCCTTCGGGTATTCTCAGTACATGGAAGAAAGGAACTGATTGCTGCGCATGGAACTCAATCTTTTGTAACCTCGACAATAGGGTCACCACAATCTCTATCGACATTCCAGAGACTGGTGGAAACTTCCTCTCCGGCACAATCTCGCCCTCTCTAGCCAAACTCCAACACCTCACCGACTTTGCGTTAAGTAATCTCCTAAACATCACCGGATCGTTTCCACAGTTCCTTTTCCAGTTACCAAACCTAAACAACGTTCTTCTCGATAACACCGGTCTCTCCGGTCCACTTCCGGTTAAAATCGGTAGCCTAAGAAAGCTGGAAGGGCTTCGTATTCCAAGAAACCGGTTTACGGGACCGTTCCCTAGTTCAATATCCGAATTGACTCGCTTACGGGATGTGGATATTTCGTGGAACGAGATATCAGGGAGTCCAGCAAGGTTTCTGAATCAGGCTAAGAATCTTCGGGAGTTCATTGCAAAGGGGAACAAACTCCGGTTTGATTTTGGAAAGGTTAAAATCCCAGAGGGGGTTAGGAAGCTTGATCTATCAACAAACTTAATATATGGGAGAGTACCCCCATCTGTGGCCCCACTCTCAGAATTAAACGTGAGACACAACCATCTCTGCGGAGAACTTCCAAAACTTCCACCAGGGAGGTTCTACACCAGTGATTTTGAAGACAACGACTGTCTCTGTGGCTTTCCGCTTCCTCCATGTTATTAGTGAAGTCAAGCCTTTGGGCCTTAGAGAACAAGAAGCCCAACTTACCTCTGTCAATGAAGAGTCCAAGAAGAGTCTTCAACGGTCACAAGCTAACGACAAAGGAGCTTGTACGGAGAAGACCAGCTTGCTCCCGAGTAACTTCTTTGAGGTGTTTCTGTTGTTGAGTGTGGTGTAAAGCAGGTTGTCTTAGCTGTATGGATAAGGTCTAGGCTAGGATCGAGATGGTTCTAAAACCCTCGTCTTACTCTGTATATATACTCTGTTTTGAGCTTCTGTAATAGCTAAGTTGAAGAGTTATAGAATACAAGTTTCATTCTCTCTTTAACATTCACACATGTAAGGCTTGACAGCATCAAAACTAAGGGCCTGACTGGTGTAACCGCAGCGGTTGCGGTTGCGGTTCCGAGAGTTTGCGGGTGCGGGTGGTTGCGGTTTTAAGCGTTTTTTAGAGATTTGTATGACTGGTACAGCTGTTAGAAATTGTTGCGTTTGCGGGACTCTTATGACTGGTAAACTACCAAACGCAACATCTGTTAAATAATAATTTAACAATATTTATATTTTATGTAATTATAAAAATATTAAAAATCATAATAATATGATGAATATAAAATTTATATTTATAGAATCATATTCTTAAATTTTAAAAATTTATAGAAAATATTTTGGTTTTAAACTTTTATAATATAAATTGAAATATAATATGAATACATTTTACAATTTCTATTATTTTCAATTTAAATTTTTTATTGGATATTTTTAGTATTATTTTTATTTATTCTGTTTTTAAAGAAAAAAAATTACCTTCCCGCAACCGCCCGCAACCGCAAACGCTAGCTGGAACCAGCTTTTGATTTTAAGAGGTTCGAAGCGGTTTGAAGCGATTTGTAGCGTTTTCTGTGATTGTTTCGAAACGCCAACAACCGCTATAAACCGCAAAAGCTGCGTTTGCGGGTGGTAGCGGGAAAACCAGTCAGCCCCTAAGTCGAAAGATTTTACGCGGCCTATGAGCGAATTTAAGTTACTAATTTATGTTATGTACCCTCCAATTGTTGATTGCTCTACTCCAACTAATAGTTGGGATATGTAAGATGAAAATGAATTGAGTATTTATCTTATATTGTGTTAAAAAGATATATAAGAGTGTAATATTAGTTCAGAACTTATCCACATCAAATATAGAAAGTGTTTTCTTTAGGGATAAGTATGATTTGTACTAACATATCATTCTTGTCTTTTTAGAGGGTGAAGGCACGAACTATGTATTGATGGCAACGATATTGCAAATTCCGTGATTGTGTGATTAGTCAATAGTGAATTTATATAAGTAAACTTTTTGGTTTGTATTTCTATTTGAGTTGTATAGAATAATGCAATGATTGCGTTGTTAACATAATAACAAAGATCAATTTAGATTTATTCTTGCGTATGACTTAAACTTAAAGATGCTATAATCAATAAAGTCCATGAGACTTGAGTCATGTCCTCAGATCATCAGTTATGATGACTTTGTTTTTTCAGTTCGTGGTTTAAGGTTATCTTTGACTTTGCTATTCGTAGTTTATTTGAATATGATGTAATGGCTGGTTTTTTAAGTTGGGAGGTGCAAATCCATGTTCTTCATTTACTAGGTTCATATCGTTGTCAAAGTTTATCATATTCTGTATTGGTGGTGATAGTAACAAAGCTACTAAAAGAAACATTCAGAGTTTACTACTAGATCAAGAAAGGTACATGTAAAAAATATTTATGTATGTGTATCAATATATCTTTCCGATAATATGGTCTTATGATATACCTATTAATTATCTATTGAGATTGTTAAATCTTAATGACACTTGGTAACCAATAAAATGGTAATATAAGAGTTTAATATTCTAATTACTTAACTAATAGACAAATGATTCATGTTCTAGAAGGTTTCTCATTTTGTGACTCATGAAAACATGTGTCAATGAAAGAAACATTAAATTACATTCAATACATTAAAGGAAAATAAGTTCAATGTATGAAATGAATGGTTCTAGAAGTTTAAACACTTGTCATTATTTAACTTTGATGTATGGTTAAGATTAGAAGATAAACTTGCAAAGGAAATAATTTGGTGAGAAAGTTATCAAAACTTGATGAAGAAGTTAGGTCCTTCTCTCCGTCTATAAATAGATGTCTTTGCTTCATCTTAAAGCATCATGAAGAAAATCTTAAGAAAAACACATAAAGAAAAGTTGCAGGCGAGGGAGAGAAAAGATATACTCCAACTTAAAGATTAAGAAATCATCTTCCATAATTAAAACCTTTCAAAAAGATTTCCGCAAAGATGAATTGAAGTATTTCACAAATTTTTTCTATAGTTCTATTATGTGATTAGTCTAGATGTTAAAGACCCGCATGTCAATCAACGACAGTTTTTCCTGTGGAAAAATTGTTAAAATGTAACGTTTTGGGTTCGAGTAAAATCAAGCACATCAATAACCTAGCGGTGGATGCGGAGGCATTTTCTTCCACAATAAAGGTTAGGACCGGGTCCGCGGTTGTCACAATAATAGTGTCAAGTTTTAGGCAATATGTGCAAATGCATTTTTCCGGATGAATCTCAATGGAGCATAGAAGGGTCTGAAAACTTGGGGCCCTCAGTGCCGGCCCTTGGTAGAAGCATAGGAAGCAGCTGCTTCCGGCCGACAAATTTATAATTAAATTTCGGCCACATTTTCCTAAATAAACGCCTTAGTCCAGTAGTATAATATTGTATGCAAGGAGTTTAGTAGAATGGATCTGGGTTCAATTCTTGCCTAAACAATATTTTGTTATAGAAAAGCAGCCTTTTTTTTGTTTTTGCTTCTAGCCATATAATTCCTAGGACCGGCTCTGGGGTCCTATGCAAAAAAAAAAAAAATAACTACTATCCAATTTGCGAATCTTCACGTGAGAGCAAAACAATCAGAGTTAGAATGAAATTGTTGATGACTGTATGCATAGGATTCTACTCAGCTCGAAACCGACTATTCAATTTACATGGCCATTACAAAACATGATGTAGACTTCTATTTAGACTTCAAGTAGTTGTTGTTATGTGGCCGTGTGGGTCAACTTTCTTAGTTTGAGTACTTTTACTCAAAACATTAAAGGTTTAAAGAAAAGTTGAATCGATGTTAATTTTTTAAGAAAATCTATTTGACCAAATAATTATTGATTTTGGATGTAAATCCAAAGTTGAAGAATGTGGCAGACTGAATAGTCGTATCGTGTCCAGGCACCTATAAGATTATGGATCTCAAGACCAATAACGTAGAAAGAGTTTACAGAAAGTGTATGAATCTCAGTTGCTTCATCATTCATTTATTCTACTTAAAATATATTTTAAAAAATAAAGATAAAATCATAACTAAAAAAGTTAGACAAATTCCATGCAAGGCATTAAGAAACGTATTATGCGACTTATGTATGTGTTCTTGAGAAGAAAGTGTTCAAATCTTGAACGTCGACGGCGGTAAGCCTCCGTGGTGTGGATTTTCCCAGACGTTTTTCAATGGTCTCTTGTTGGATTCCGCCGCGCACAGGAGCCGGAGGACACTTAGTAAGCGGTGGAATTTTAAAATTTTCCCCCTTTGGAGTGGTGAATCCATCCTTTTCTTCTTCTTTCTCTAGCTTCTTATTGATCGGAGCTTGCACCGGAGTCGTCACTTTAAGTGACTTTCCCGGAGAATCCATGGCGAAGAAAACTGAAACAAAACAACAAGGAAAATAAAACCTTTGACCTAAACTGGTCTGTTAACTACTTTATACAAAAAAGTAACTTCGTAATTTTAAAATGAGAACTGATTTTCTTGAGTTTTCTAAGCAAAAGGAGGAACAATAGGATTAGGTTTTAGAGCTTTTTAAACTGTATCTGATAGAAGAAGCTTTGAAGAGAAAATACCAACAGAAAAGAGGCAAAGAGTTGTGGAGAATCCGATATCATTTTTAATTTAATTTATAACGGTGGAATATTTTCCATCTAGAAACTTTATTTCATCAACGATTGGATAACTCTTTGTTAATTTTCTTTATAATGTTAATGAAAATAAGCATGGATCACTATCACGTCCAAGTTCTTTACATTTCTAATATGAAAAAATAAGATAAAATATTTAGAAGCTTCTCCAGTTAATATCTTGATAATTACTCAATTTCTAGTTTCACCAAAAAGAAGAATATACTTCTTCCGTATATATCAAATATATACTTTCGGCTAAGCTTTTTATTTAAATTAATGTCATTTTTATGGATTCGATGAAAAGTGTATATAAATTTGAGATTATTTTGTGCGTGTTATCAAATAAATATAAAAGTATTTTAAAGAGCATGAGAAGAGCTTCTACAAAGCAGGACCAGTAGTTATAGCATTTTCAGAGTAAAATAGACAATAATAATGTTCTCTGAGTCCTTTTTTTCACATTCTTGACTCTCGAGTAACCAAATCTGTCACCGTACTCAGACGTGAAGTCATCATTGAACCTTGGGACTGATACAGGGTCGCTGGTCTTGGTATATGTTCTGCTGGTACACCTCTGTCTTCAAGAAGAACCAATCTCTCATCACAAGAGAACAGCAATATCTACCTAACATATCTGAGTAGAGAATCTCCCAGCCAAGAAAACCTATAAACCCGGTCTTATCCCCATACCAATGGCCACTAAATCCGAATTTAAGTGAAAGCTAACTCCTAAGAGAAGTGAAAAGCAAAATATTTAACACTCCTCATGATAGAACCAATCAATATGGCTCATATGCACACACACATCAGAAATAAACATTTCTCTCCAGATTCTGTACATAGCATCCACAGAAAGCCCCACAAACATTTATGTAGTGTGTCCACTCTGTAAAAAACAACACTTAGTTTTGCAACAACAACAACAACAATAGAGTTTTGTCCACAAAAAAAGAAAGAGAAGATTAAAGGAAAGATGTATGCATTTCTCTATTCCGTGTATGATGGTATGGATGGTTTGTCAAAGACTCCAGACTGTTTTGGATGAACTATTTCATCTTGCGTGAGATCTCAATGTAATTCAAAAGCTTCTTCAGAGCCTTCCCACTGTCGATAGCCTCCTTTGCTCTCTCCATAGCCACAGCCACATCCTCTGCACCTTCGGATCCCAACAAGTGATCCACAATCCCAGCGTTTAGGACGATTCTATCATAAGCAGCGCCTTTCTCACCACGCAGCGCTGCCAAACCAAGCTCTATGTTCTTCGACACCTATCAAAGTTTTATTTGCTTGCTTTGAGTAAATAAACCATTGTCCCCAACAACTGTGAAAAACAAATATATGTTGTGAGAGGTTTTTACCGAACGATCAGTTCTTGGAGTCTCTGTTGGCTCAAACCCATAGTTTCTTGCATCCACCTCAAGGTTGAAACTCTGACGTGACACCCCTACAATTACAGTATGTTACTTAAGTCATAACTTGAAATGAACCAACAATGTTGACGCATTAGTTTCCATATAAAATATCAAGCAATATATATATTTAGCAGTTCTTACCGTCAGCTTCAAGAGCGGTGTCTGAACTGGAAGAACGGAAACCAGAACAGTAGTTAACTGGAAACCCTTTTGATGCAGTTGCTGCTCGCACCCTTGTTGTCATTGAGAGCGCCCCTTCTTCTCCCTGCATATATATATATTACCAAAGAGAACTCTTATTTATTCCACTGTGAAAAGGTTCAAAACTTTTCAAAACTATATTTGATGACAAGAAAAAAAAAGGAGAATAGACCTTAACCACCAAACCAGAATGGACACCTCTTCTTCTCATAAGCATTAAGAGAGGCTCTTCGTACCCTTCGTGGTAAAACCCCGCCACTATTGATTCTTTCCCTGTCGCCTGCATTGAAAAGAACAGTCCATGAAAAATGTCTGTATTATGTTTTCCTCAAATTTTTTTGTCTTAGTCATCATGACTACTAGTGAAGCTATTATTAACATCTCAATCACTTATCTTACCCTCACAAACTGCTGAACTTTCTCCGTTGTTGCCAGAGGAGGACGCTTCTTTATATGCTCCCTCATTCCCACTACTGAATATCTAAGAAAAATGTAGTACAAATTAGCATAGCCCCCATATCTAAAGCTAAACAAAGGAATGGCTCAAAACAAATATATATCATACAAAGACGGCCGAGCTTCCCGTAGACTAAGATATGCAAATCCAGCCTTCTCATCCTGCAAAAAGACCCACAAACAGGGTTATACATACCAAGTTAACCATAGAGAGAGAGAGACCATTAGTTTAAACTATTGTAGGCACCTCGATGAGTTCTTTTGCTTGGTGAACAGACAACCTTGTATTCGCTCCCATAAACTTCAACATCTGCTCCTCAGTCACACCTCCCTAGACCCAAAAATAACTAAAAAGTTAAAAACGAAAATAAATAATCATTTTTTGTTATATCAATACCTTTGGAGGCATCCATTCAACGCCATGGAGGAGTGATGATTCACCATAGCAAGCTCTAACCGTAGCCACAAACAGCGTGCTTCGAAAGAACCGAGTGTTCCCATCATAAGGCTCTCCATAATGAGTCAACGACTTGACATCAGCAACAGGAGCACCACCGAGTTCATCATCAAACGCGAGGCAGTAAGCTTTAAGCTCCCTATCCGTCTCTCTATTCATCCTCTGACCAATCAAAAACGCCGAAAGCAACGACTCACTCACTCCACAATAACCACCTAACCCATCTCCCTCTCCAAGCGGCAGAACGTCTCTCAAAACACCTTTAACCTCCTCGTACCCGAGATGACCTCCAGCCAAAACCTCTCTCAACGCACCAACCAGCCTCATCTCCTTAGCTTCGCTCCCGACGAAACTCGGTCCAACGGAGCTACTACCAGTTCCCAAAAGAGAGCCCTCGGGATCAGCAATGAAGAGCACATCAGGAGGTAATGCTCGAACAAGAAGCGGCCAGAACACATCCATCGCCCGCTTTTCGCCTTCGCTCCATTGTGTTTCCTCGGGAAACGCGTTTGCTCGGATTGTCATCCCAGCAAAGAATGCACCAAGCTGTGCCTTTGACACTGGTTCTTCCCCTTTTAGTTCCCCTCTAGCTACATCATCATAGTAAAGAGTGTCTAATCAACACGTTCAAAAAACTATATATAGAGCCAATCACTAATCACTAAACATATTCTTTATTCTTAAACACCAGTATAAACATGCATCATAGTGAGAACTAGTAAAGACTAATCAACACGTTCAAAAACTATATATAGAGCCAATCACTAAACATAATGTTTATTCTCGAAAGTGACTTAAATCTCCGTGCACCAGTAAAAACAACCCGCATAACATAGAAATTAGATTAGAAATTATTCGTGTTACAAGAAAAAATTATTCATTCACATAATCATTATACAAACTCTTTTTAAGTTTTTTTTTCTTTTTTGCTTTCTTCTAAATTAATTAGAGTTTGTTCATAAACAACAAAACCAAGAAGCCTAACAGAAAGAGCCTAATGTCTTTCATCAAATTCTAAATCATAAGAAGATGAAACCAAACAAGCTCTGAAGATATAAAGTTTGAAACTTTATATATAAAGGCTTAAGCTTTTACATGAGTTAACTGATGCTTTACCTGATCTAAGTATAGTATCAAAGACCTTGAAAGCCTGTTCTTCAGTTAGGGGTCTTGTCTGGGTGGGTCCAGTGCAAACCCTAGCTTGGGCATCAAGAACGGTAGGGTTTGCTTTTGGAATCTCCGATCTACGGTAAGTGGAAGAGAGAGCTGGGTTCTTGATATCAGAGTCCTTGAGACCGAACTGTTCCATCATTGCAGAGTCCAGCACTGCTTTTATCTTCAAAGCGCCGTGAGGGAGGAGGAGCTTCCGCCGCCAAGGACGGCCGTTGAAACCGGTTAGAGGGAACCGGAGGCATGAGGAAGGCGGTGGGTGGTCGGAGTAGGTAGGTCTCTTGATTTGGAACGAAGAGAGGGAGATGGAAGATTCGGGGTTGAGGAGAGCTTTCATCGGATTGGATTGGATTGTCTCGTTCTCAGATGAAGATGACGGTACGGTATGAACCAAACCGTTTAAAGTACTTTGTTTCTTTTTATTACATAGCTTTTAATCAGACCAAAAGTTGGTAACAATAAGATAATATATTTTATCAGGCCACTGGCGCTGAGATTAGCCAGCCACATTTGTCTTTACGAAGGCATGATCAGTCACATTCAAGTTCAGGTGCGATTATACAGAGAATGTCTCATTCCTAGTTTATACTTGTGTATTTCATAGTTTTGTCAGGACAATAACATTCTTTTTTGTAAACAGATTTGTTATCTAAGGGTGGGTGTTCGGTTGGGGTTATTCAGATTTTTGGATTTAGCACTTAGTCTGATTCGGATTTTGTATGATTCAGAATTTTGAATTAGATTCGAGTATAGTTTAAAACTCTGTTTAAGACTTATTTTGGATCCAAAGTCATTTTAGATTCATTTAATTTTGGTTCAGATTCACTATATATCATATAAATAAACATAGAATTTAGTATTAGAAATATTTATTCAGAGTTTTCATATTCATTTCGGTTGATAATTCAATTTTCACAATGATCTTTTAAGAAAAAAATGGGTTATTTGGATTTTTAGATTTTTTTTATGTCTTCAATCAAATTAAGTTGATGACACTTTAAACTTAGATATATTCATATCATTCTACAAAATTTATTAAGATATTTTAACAGTTTATATCGAGTAAAAAATCAAAAAATTTGGATTGAATCAGATTTTGGATATTATTTTATGCCCACCCCTAATTGACATGTTACGATCGATGTATCTGGAAAAAGATATGTCTTCGTACTCGAGCCCTTTTAGTTAAGAATCTGCAGAAGCATTTAACAATAACATCTTTTATAACATTGTTTTCTGCATCACAGGAAACTTCTCTAAGTTTGTCATATGTTTTTATCCTACTTAGTTGTTACTAGTAATCGTATACCCAATAATGTAAATTACTACGTCCGTATACAAACCAACTACGTAAAACAATGTTATAAAAGACGAAATTAAAAAAAAAAACTATTGGAATATACTTATCTATGTGTTAAGTGTTTGTAGACTGCATTAACCCGACATAATTTTATGAATGGTAGGATGCCTAATTATTGGTAAGTTCAAAGACATAGGAACTTTTATTGTGGGTGAAGTAGAATCTGGCAGCATTCATGAGGCTGATTCCTTGATCCTTATGCCAAACAAGGTTCTTTCCATTGTCTTTTTTTCGTTTCATTTTTAGTCGAGAGATTCTTTTTTTTTTTTGGTAAACTAGTCGAGAGATTCTTGTTTTCATGATGACTCTCATGGATCAATGTGAGGATATGACAGTTGCTTCTCTAAACTATGATGAAGATAATGCTGAGCGAGCAGGACCGGGGTATAATGAGATTTGTTATTTGTTTTTAGGTTTTGTTTAATCCAGCATCGGTGAGTATGATGTTTGTACATGTTATTACATGACAATTTTGTGTCGCTACATGACTCTTTTCTGTTTGTGAATCATGTTTCAGTGAATATATTTTTGTTAAATAATTTATAAAAATAGTATTTATAAGAGCATCAATATCCCTAGGACTAATTTGGAAGCCCTTAGAGTATTTTAGTATTATAGTTAGGTTAAGGGACATAGGTTAAGGGCCATATTAAAAATTAAGATTATTGGAGGGACTTGCAAATGTCCCTTAAGTTATTTTTTTTTAAGTAATTAAAAAAAAAAGAGTAGAGATTGAAAAAACATGAAATTAGGCTTTTATGTTTAGGGAGAAAGTTAAGGACTTTTTTAAATTTGTAGATTATTGGTAGGATTTTTATTCCCTTAGTAAATTAATTGTTTATTTTAATAAATAATGACATATTAAAAAGAAGTTTTATATAAAACATTAAAATAGAAGTTTAACATTAGAATTGGAAACATAAGAAAATTACAAAATTTTAAAACATATAAACATCCTTGGTTATGTACCTATCATACAAACGAACCAATATACATTTGATGTTTTGAACATTCTATTTCCTATATTTACAACTCTTCATTTAACTTACCCGTTGTTGTCTTTATCAAAGTGTAGGAATGCTTTGTGCAAATGCTCATCTCGTTCCAACCTATGCCTATGCATTGTCGCTGTGATAAACTCCTTGTAGTCTATAGTTCCATCACCATCCACATCAGCCTGACAAAAGAAACATACACATCATTGTGTTTTTTTTTTGGATTCTCTCTATATGAGATCAACAAAAGAAATGGTTTATGAGTACTTACGGGTCTATACTGTTGGGACGGTTCGTAGCTCCCATGACAATAACATGCGCACGAGATTTCAAACCATCCATAAGCGTGAGCAGCTGAGAGACAATCCTCCTCTCGACCTCACCATTAGTCTTGTCTCTCTTTGGCGCAATAGAGTCAATCTCATCGATAAAGATGATGGAAGGAGCGTTCTTCTCAGCCTCCTCAAACGCTTTCCTGAGATTATTCTCACTCTCACCGGCCATCTTCGACATGATCTCAGGCCCATTGATACAGAAGAAGAACGCTCCCGTTTCGTTGGCCACAGCGCGAGCGATGAGAGTCTTTCTGGAACCAGGAGGTCCGTAGAGCAAGATACCCTTCGGTGGCTTCACACCGATGGACTTGAAGAGCTGTGGATGCCTTAGGAAGCTCAACGAGTTCTCTGATCTGAGCCATCTATTTCCTGACGCCACCAACGTCATAGTTATAGCTTAAGCTCCTTTACCATTTCCAAATGGAGGGCTGCCACTGAATAAGATATACAATATAACACCTGCACTCCAAATGTCTATTTCTTTCCCATAGCTTTCCCCTCTTAACACTTCAGGAGCAATGTAGTAATCACTACCCACTTTCTCCTTCAATTCTACTAACTAATAATCAAACTAATAATCAAACTATCTACAAATGGCATAGATCAACAATATGATGATTCAAGTGGCTTCTCTCACCTTCTTTGATGTAAACAGAACAACCAAAATCGATTGCTTTGATGTCAGCACTCTCTTCATCTTCAGTAGAGAACAAGAAGTTCTCTGGCTTGAGATCTCGGTGAACCACAGTCATGGAATGACAAATCTGGACAGCGTTCATAACCGACTTGAAGATTCCAGCAGCATCTTTCTCCGAGTAATAGCTATGAGCACCGATCCTGTTGTATAACTCGCCACCACGGCACAGCTCCATCACGATGTGCACGAACTTCTTGTCCTCGTAACTCGCCACCACGGCACAGCCTTCGCCGTCGCCTTCGGTGATATTAAAGAGAGAACAACAAACAAAAAAATACTGAACCGTCTTCGATTACATCTCCCACTACCCAGCTGCCACGTAGCGAAGAGGGACGCGCCGAACATCCCTTATTTTAGGCCCGTTTACAACGTCCTTTACTTTTTTTGATTTATTTTTAATCCAAAATATTATAAGGGCCGGCTCAAGGGATGCCGATATTGATGCAAAAGAATTATAGACTCTTAAAAATAAAAATTAATAATGAAAAAGTTTGATATATAGCCCGTAAAAAGTTGTAGCCGGCCCTTTTACTAAGTTTGTTGCCCAACTAGAAATCCTTGAGCTCCATGCCTCAATGACACTGGATGACATTTTCATACAAGTTACTTTTAGGAAGCACTATAGCTCTGCTAGTGAGTAAAAACTCTATAAATTAATAATATTTAGATTTAAAATTTATTAATTTATTGCTTTAAAAAGATTTTTTAATATTTATGTTTTCAAAAAAAATATTTTTAAAATAGAAAATTGAAAATAGTATTTCATTCATAATATTATATATTAGTTAAATTTTATAGAGATAATTTTAACTATTTGTTAAATTATTGATGTATTTTATGTATATGATTATACATCTCAAAATTATTTATTTTTATACGTAATTCGATAAAATTATAAATGAAAATTATTATGGTTAAAAATAAACAATAATTTTTTTTGTATGTTTATATAAAACTAACATATATGATATAGTTAATTTATAATTTTGGTAGAACCATATATTTTCTAATAATTTTCGAAATATTACTATTTTATTAAGTTATCGAATTTTTTTTTTGAACAAATTTTCGAGTTATGTTGTATTTTATATTTGTGAAATTTAAAATTCTATAAATTTTAACTATTTTTATTAGATTATGGATGTATTTTATGATAATTATATAAAATAGTTATAATTTATATAAATTATGATGGTTTGGGTTGGTTTACTCATGTTGATACTCCTAAATTTATGTATGATGATTATGTATCTTAGAATATAAATTTACTTTATATGTATTTAGATAAAATAATAAATAAAATTAGAGATGAAATTCATTTAGAATATAAATAAACAATAAAAATGTGTGTACATTTATATAAAATTAACATATATGAAATTACGAATTTATAATTTTAATAGGACCATATATTTATCATAAATGCTTTCAAAATGTTAAAATTTATTAGTTTATCAACTTATGTTATATTTTCTATTGGCTTAATTTAAAATATTAATTTATAGTCTTAAATTGTATTTGTTTGCTATAGCCTCATAGCCCATAGGTGTATACCTAATAAAATTATGGGCTGCTATTTAGTGGACACACTGTTAAACAATGCTTTGAAGCCTTGTTAAGACGGACGTATTGGGCCCAAAAAGTTTCTTTAGCAATAGAATAACAAATATTAAGACAGTTAAAAGAAAAAACACCTGATCGTCTAGCGCATTTGGTGTGTGCGCTATGCTAAGCGCTACCTCATGGGTTCGATCAAAGGCAGAGAAGAGAGAGAGGAAAAGGAGAGATGTTTGGTGGTGGTTCGATTGTCTTTACTGCTTTATAATTTGAGGTATTCTAAAATACCTTTCTTTTAATTTTTTTCAGATCACCTAAATCTGATAATAAAAGCCAAAATGAGAAAAAAAACATACAAAAATGACAGAGCTACATAATCAGAGGTGCAGTTAAAAAAAGATTATATAATATTTGGTATGTGACAAATATATTTCTTATATATTATAAGAAACTTGTATACTTCAGTTTTACCTGCCTTCTAATTTTAGGTATTTCGGAGCTGGTAGAATTTTTAATCTTTTCATTTGGAGACTTTTTTTTTCATTTCATTACGAGACTTGTAGACTTAAGTTTTGACAAATGATTTTGCATATTATAAATAAATCTGTTAACCTTATAAAACTTTCAGTCAAAAATTCAGATAAAATATACTTAAATAAATTAAAAGCATTTATCCATTAGAAAATTATAAAGTTTTAGTTATATATATTTCACATATAGAAAAGCCCACATATATTTAAACAGACACCGAGAGAGAACTTTTATTGTTTCTACATATTGTAGATGACTAGGGTAAGCTAGACATCTAAAGAGTACTTAATTATGAAGGCTTTTTATAAACCTTTAACCATCAGACTTTTATATGCGCTTATTATTTTAAAGGTCAATGCTTTTAATGAGCTTCATGTTGGCGAGTCTCTCGAGAAACACATTGAAAACATCTTCACGACTCAGCATACTCACTCGGACATGCTTCTTGTCAGATCCACAACGTTCTCCTGCCCTGCTCATAACCTTCTGTCTCCTCAAATCGTTAACCAGATCCGTCTCTTCCTTCGTCCCCAGCCACGCAAACGCTATGTAACCACGTGAATAAACACCAACCGTTACGTCTTAATCAATTCACAAAAATCCAAACGTTACAACAGCATAAAACATGTGTCGTCTAGTATAAGTTACCAGGGTAAGATTCGAGTGTTTTGCCAAAAAAGTTGCAATAGCCTTCGGGGTACTTAGGAAGAGTGAAATCACTTTCTTTCACCACTTCACGAAGCTTCTCCCACCTGTTCTTCATCATCTCACGACCATACTCGAAGAAGTTCTCCGTTTCGCTCTGACAAGTCTCCTTGAGAACTTTGAGAATCTTGGCAGTCCGTACCTGGGACTCCTTAGACACACCAATAGAGTTCACTATGATATACTCAACCATCTTCTTTGCCACCTCCTTGTCCTTCACCAATGCCCACCTTCACCATCCAAACAAACCAAACCCATTAATTAATATTAATGAAACTAAAAAGCAGTTCAGTAAACATGCATTTTAGTTTAATGCATGTTTTTATGAAGGAGTTAAACTAATGTCTGACCCGATGCGGGACCCAGCGTGGCCTGTGATCTTGGAGAAAGTGAAGAGCATGATGTCATGGTCTTGACAGCGAGTGATGGGAGTGTAGTGGGGCCAGTAATAAGCAAAGTCATGGATCACTTTAGCCTCGTCGTCGTTTGGACGGTTCACCACAGTCTCTCTGATAGTGCCGTCTGGGTTATTGGGTGACGTGACCAGCTCGATGAACGGACCCTTCTTGTCGAAGCCCCACGCGTCTCCTTCCCACTTGTACATGCCCGACCGAACATATGTTGTCTCCTCCACATACGTCTGTTTAAAAAAAAAAGTTGTAAACATTATTATATTTCGAAAAATGAAATTATTTGAGAGAAGAAGAATGGTTTTTGGTAAAAGCGAAAGAAAAAAAGTGGGGACATGAGCATGTTACTGATGTCTTTGCACATGAATTCACAACACATGCAGTATGTAAGAAGGGAAAAATGTTTTTTGTAAATTGTTAAATCAAAAAGTCTGGTGGATGTGAGGTGTTGTGTTCGATAAACATGTCTGTCACTGTGTCTTTTAGATCTCCAATCTTTGATATTGTAAACAAGAGCCCCTAAATCTTCACATCAAATCAGCTTTTTAGTTAAGAATTAGGATTTTGTATAAAATCATAATAAAAAACATAGAATAAGCCGTAGTCACGTAGCTAATGAATCTTCTTCCAAGTTTTATTTTATTTTATGCTTCTATAGTTTTTTCTAAAATTTACTTAAGTAATACTAGATGACATCCTAAAGAAGTTAAAATAAATAAAACAATTGCTTCTTTGTCGGTTTACATTTGGTTAGGCAGTTTTGAAAAGATAAACCAAAAGCAACACCAGAAAAAACCGTCAAAATCTCCTTTTTTTTTTTATTTGCCTTATCTCCTTATATTGTTGCCCAAAAAAACATTTTATTTAATTATGTTTAGATTTTAGTTTTTTTTTAAAGTTAGATTTAGTTTATTTATCTAGATAATTTTAAGAAATTACCCTTCTCTAAATGTCTATTTTCTTGATAAATTTAATTTTTAAAAAAACGCACAAGATAGATCTGGACTTGATCCAAAACCCTACTCGAATTAAAAAATAATCCACAAAGATTCAGAGTAGTGGTTTGTCTAGCTGAAAAATCGGTTTATTAGTTTTTAAAATAATTTGTCAACGGAAAAAAGGCATGATTTAAAATAATCTTTAAAAATAACCTTTTTCAAAAAAAAAAAATCTTTAAAAAGGAAAAAGATACGAGGAGGAGATACAAGAAGTTTAGTTTAGTGGTGGGGGGCTTACGGAGTAATAAGGAGCAGCGGCGACGACACTGACAGGTCCGGTCCCACCAGCAAGCAAAGATAGTGCGTGGACGGCCGCTTGACAAAGCTGCGTCGAACCGGTCCCGACCACGATATAACGATCCTCCGTTGCTGCGTTTCCGACCGCACCGTGCAACTCTTTGATTGCTTCGGCTAGTTCCGGCTCAAGGAACCAACAGAGGTTATTCACGTCGCTGAAATAGCTCATTAGATCACAACCACGTATCGTCACCGTACATCTGTCACCCATCTTCCTCCAATATTCTTCGTACGCCGTTGGATCTCCACTGCAACAATTTTTATTTTATTTTATAAGGAACTGATTTTCTGTTTTGGAGCCGATGATTTTGCAATGCGGTTAGAGGAATTTGTGAAATAAAAAAGAAAGACGTACTGATCAAGGTTGACGATGCAGTCAGACAAGGCGATGTTCTTCGTGTTCTCCACTTTCACCATCTTCTTATTCTTCTTGGTTTGCTCTTATTCGTTTGAAATAGTGTTAATGATTAGAGAATAGTGTAGGGCTGAGTGTATTTATAGGAGGAAAGCGATTTCTTATTTTATTATTAACTTAAAAAAATAAAATAAAAGGTGATGTGTTCTGGTTTTAAATGAGAAAAAATATTTATTAAAATAAATGGCACTTTTATGAAAAAAATCAATTTAGTTAATTTAACAAAACAAAAAGCTGGAGCTCCAATATATAGCAAGAAATATAATACTTCATTTGTTTATATTAATTGATGTTTTACATTAATGCACAGATATTAGAAAAATTACCTTTTATCAAATGCATCACTAAAATATAATTTAAAACTACTTTATTGAATTATAAATAAATGCAATAAAAATATAACTGTTACACAGATTTTGATAAATCTAAAATTATTTATATTTATGCAAAAATCTCTTATTATGAAACAACAAAACCTCCCCAGAATATCATATTACAAAGATAACATAATATTTGAGAAAAGTATATTTTATATTCATCGAATATTAAAATGATTCATAAAACTGAAAATTTGAGATGATTTGCATTAATCTGACAAATTT
This sequence comes from Raphanus raphanistrum subsp. raphanistrum, assembly GCA_019706035.1. Classification (NCBI taxonomy): domain Eukaryota; kingdom Viridiplantae; phylum Streptophyta; class Magnoliopsida; order Brassicales; family Brassicaceae; genus Raphanus; species Raphanus raphanistrum. The sequence continues at coordinate 41,535,917 of CM033981.1, read as the reverse complement.
GTTGTCATATAAACATGAATTTTGAAAATTCATTTAAAATTCAGGTTATTGAACTTATCATATCAGGAAGTAAATTGATTTTTTTTTCTTATTTGAAAGTATTTTAAATTGTAAAACTTATAGTGATTTTAAATTGTTTTAACAAAATTTCTTGGTGAAAAATTTAGAAGTCTAAATATCTAATTATTCTTGAGATTCTAAAGATATTTAATAAATTACATTAATTTATCTAATCTACTTAAAACTATTTAAAATTAAATCATTTCAAATTGTAAATTGAATACACCACCCCTATAACTTTAAATCAATAATCACCAAAATTCGCAGCTTTTTCTAAATGACAGCTCTTTATAAATTTTGATCTGATCATTTTTATTTTATTATAATTTCTAGCAAAAAATCACTAAAATGTAAATATATTTAAAATAATAAATCATCGACAGTCGTGAAGAAGATATGATAACATTGACAGAATATGGTAGTTTAATTTTATTGGAGTTCTGCTGAAAACAACAAAATATACATCAAATACCTTAAAACAAATTGTGTCAAAATAAATGGAATGATAGAACTGGCTCTACGTGCTGGATGATTTTATTAGGTTTGTGGAAAAATAATTGTGAAGGTTAATTTACAAAGAAGAAACTCTTTTTGTTAAGTTTTAAAGGCAAACATTTTTAGTGTCGTCCAAAAAAAAAGACAAACACTTTTAGAATTTGAATATGTAAGAACCGATTAGATTGCATTTACCATTTTACGGATGTACAAACGTAATAGTTTTTCTGATCATCTGATTTTTTTATTAAACACAAGAAATGATATAATTTTAGAACACAAATTCTATTAAAGAAATATAATCTCAGAGTTAAAGCTAGCAGAAAAAGAAATTTCCTCGAAAGCAGAGATTACAAACCAAACAAAAAGCCATAACTGATTATAGTTCCATACAAAAAAAATCGAAAGAAAAAAGAGTGTTTTATTACCTCATTCTCTAGTAAACACGTGATTAACCAAAATGGTGATAAGTGACTGATAACATTATCTTCCATCCCAATATGAAACAATTCATATATCTCATTTTCTTACTCGAGATCATCAGTAAATTAATCCTAAGTACTAGATTTTTGTCATGTTATCAACTCATTGATAACCATCAAGGATATGAAATTCTCGGTTTGCTAACACGATTAATGTGCAGGAAAATACAAAACTTATAACTTGTTTTTTATGAATCTAAATTACTTATAAAAATAAATTTGACTTATAATTCTTATTAAAATTTATTGATTGTTATTAGTAGTTACAAATTCGAAGGTTTTCCATCTGATTTGAGTATTTGTATTTTTAACAAAGAATTATTTTAAATTTTATGAAATCCATGATAACGTTCTTAGTAAATCTATATGATTGAATAACACATGATTTAAATTTAAATTTATAAATCATATTACCAATATTTCAACATGGATTTAAAACCATGGAACATATACCTTCTCTTCCCTTATTTATGTGGGTCTTGTGGACTCTATATATGGACTAGCAAGAACCAATACATGTTTTAAATTAACGACTTCTGGAAGCGGATGTGCTGATGAAATCAATCCAGTCAGATTGAGAATGGCAAGAGGCCTTGATTCCTCAAAGTTGCCATGCTCGTCCTAATCTGATGACTACAACATTGAGAAAAGCGCTAGCAAGAAATATATGGATCTCGTACACTGTTTTTTTGGATGCAGTGACAGTGCTTGTGTCATGGGTTGGTTGTTTCAATCAGTTTCATGAACTTGTATTTAGCAGAGAATGTCTAATCGCTTTCTTGTAGCTTTGGTATTAGTCGCAGAACTTCTATGTCAAGTACACCCAGTTCAGGAGATATTACACCAGGTTTTAAGAACTTGGTATATCATCTAGACTCTAAAAGTCTTATCTCTCTTCTTCTATCAAAGGTATTTTCCACAACATTTGCGTTTGATCTTTTACCATACTTCTTTTGATTTACCCACGCTTAAGGAATGTTATAATTGATGGTTTGACGAAAGCAGCTCTTTTCTTATTGTTGACATCTCTCTCTTTGGATGAGTGAACTATGTTATTTTCTTTACGAATGAAATAATGGTTTGAAAAAAGCGAATAACACTTCACTTTAAATTCCAAATCTGTTAAAATACATATACCAATAACTTCTCCTTAACTTCAATACAGAAATTAGCCGTAATTTATGATCAGACACTTACATATAGTATTTAAGAAATTCGGAAACATGTTTTAAATCAACAACTTATATAAATCAGAAACATCCAAATTAACTTCAGATATTGGGTATTATCCTATTGGGTTTGGACATCCAACGTCCCCTAACTCAATACTCGTTTGGGTAATTTTGTTGATTGGATCAGGATCAAATTTGATTTTGTTTGGATCAAGTTTGGTTTGGATCTCAGTTACAAAGACTATTATTTCCGGCCATTGTGAAAATTGAAATGTCCTTAAAACAGAAGAAATTTATTTGTCAAGCAATTTGAGATGTCTATCATTAATTTAAAATCTGAGGAAAAAGAAAATTTGTGATATACAATACCATCGTTGTGGAATGGAATGATAGTCACTAAACAACATGTTTTGAATGCTCATGTGTCATTAATTTTTTCGTATGTGGATTCTTTATTCTATCCCCACCTTCAATAGAAAATGGATCAATTCTCTTGGATATATAATCATATATGAGTAAAAATGATTAAAATGCTAACAATGATTGCAATCCCCTTAGATATCTTAAAGATCATGGAAATCAAATACCAAATATGGGAAGATGCTCAACTAGTGGTATGAATGTAGTATTCATATGGTCAATCATCTGATGTGAATACAACGGTATTAGAGAGAAGTAAAAATAGGCAAGTGGTGTCATGTAGACTCTTAGAAGGATTCTAATGGTTTTGGGTAAAGATGGTATAGAATCCAAGAGGATAACATGTTTGGATGGGTTGAGTAATATAGGAAGTATTCTCTTACTACTTCCTGTTGAGATCGAAGCGCTAATGTGAATAATGGGGTGTATGAAGTATTCTCTCACATTCCGATATACATAGGTAATTTTTACAATAGACTGGTCAGAAATAATTAAGATATTGTCTGAAACAATGCATTGGCATATGTTTTCAATGAATTTGAGGAGATTCATCTATGCAGTTTTCCAATGGTGTGTTATCATTGTATTCTCTCGTAAAATCAATAGAAAGATAAATAAGGTAGTGTGGATTGTTCCGATACAACCACCTTATTTTAGAAATAATAATAGTAATGTAAGATTGATTTGAATATCTTGATCGTTTTAAAAATCTTAATTATGTTGTTGAAAAATTATTTTATTATAAGCACTATCACATTTAATTACCAATAGTAAAAACAACACATGAGACCACTACGACTAATAACTCTATGTAATATGTACATATAGTTACGTATTTTCAGTGGTTCAAAAATGAAAATGAAATGATTATAGCAAATATGAAAAAATAAAATATTACATACACAAACATATATGCATATACTAACAAAAACATAAAAATTAGCAATTGTTCCACTAGTAAATTCTTGATAAAGAATCAATTATTTTATTTTTCAAGATCAATTTTATGATGGGATTTTTTGTGGTTATGTTAACTTCATACTGTTTCTTAATGGCATATTGCATTACAAACCCTGAATTTCTCTGGTTGATATCTATGGAATCTATCGGAACATTGAGACTCTATTTCTATATTTCCAGATTTTAGCTTTTGATTTCGTTCCTAGGACCCAAAACCAGTTGGCTGATGCCATGGCTAAAGTCTTTCTTTGTAATGGTTTGGTTGTTGCCAACTAGCTTGGTCGACTTTCTCCTTTTAATCAAATCAGTGTTCAAAAACTTTTTATATAATATAACATCTTATAACAAATATTTTGTACCTTATTCATTTTAAATTGTGACTTCAATTTTTTATAAACTGGTTGAAAAGAAAATAAATATTTTCTGATTATTAGTTTTTCTCTCAAAACTTATGTGACTATTTCACACAAATATGTTCATGTTAATGTTTTCTAAAAATGTTATTCGTGGATTCCAAAAATCAGAAAGGGTACACTTCTAAGATATATTGCAATCCAGTCGGAAAACAATCAACTAAGATATTAGGAAATTGAATGAAACATCAAAAACAGGATGGAAGAATATACATCCTCAAAATAATCAAAACAATTTACAAAATAAGACGGGGTAGAGAAATATGAAAATTAAATATCCCTAGTTTTTCAGAAGTTTTTTCATATATGAGAATTCCAAAGAAGTATGAAATTCCGATAGAAGTATGAGAATCAATAATTGTCATATTTTTTTCTAACTGAAGAATAGATCGGTTGCAATGATGAAGAAACATATCAAGATGACCAGTAACAAAAATAGTAAAATTACCTTCATCCAAGACCGCCATGAGAACTTCTTTACATATCGTCTAAGCTTTCACTTATTTCCCCTTCTACATACATTTTTCTTATATGGTTTCCAAATTTTACTTGACTTTGTAACGTTGTATCTCAATTTGAGATGTTTGGATTTCCTCTTAGTGGGAGACGATAACCATCGTAAGGCCTAAATTAATACCAAATGTCTCGATACATATATGTATAGTATGTCACTATATATACAATATTTTAATGTTGTATACCTGTTTTTGGTTGGTAGGATTATCTCAAAAGATTTATTAAATATTGATATATTTTGTGATGTTAAATTAATTAAAAATGGTTGTCAATTACACGAACCCGAAATCACGAAATGACTGCAGATATGAACAAAAATAACATAGAAATCTATATGGATTATGAATTCATGACAACATTCATATATGTGTTATGTTGCTAACTCGATCAATATCATTTTGAAATCTAAAAATGTCTCAGAGTTAAAATCCATCTACTTATAGTGATTTTAACATATTCACATATGTTCTCGGTTGTATAACATTGTATTTAAATATTTGATATATGTATTTCCTTTGTTTTTTATATTTTGTATGAGTATTATGACCTATTTGGTTGATGAAAATTTTCATTGCTAAATTCGAAGTCCATCATATTTTTGTAGCTATCAGAATGATGTTGATAGTGTTAGTAACATAAAACATAATAATAAATGGATATTAACATATGATTTAAACAGTTTATGTAATTTTTAATACATTACTTTTCTCTAAAAATGTGATTGGTTTGTATAACTGATAATCATTTTCATTGGCTTATAACAAACATTATAACCAGAGTTGATAAATTTATTCAAACAAACCAAGTTGATAGATTTACTGGTTGATTAAAAGTAGTAACATGTATCATTTATCAAATTGATGATAGATTTATATGGTTATAAAAATGTTTGTAATAATCCAATTAAAAATGCTCCTTCTATATAATGATAATGAAGGACCCATATATATGTACGTAAATTACGGTAAATTAATAAGTGGACTCACATATTAATATGTGTGATACATACAATATTTTTAACACAAATTATAAAATCTATACAAAACGTATTCTTATTAAAAATAAGTTGATATATGAATCTAATATTGTTGAAATGAATATACTTCGTAAAATAAATATACACTACGTATAATATATATTTTGCATAGTAAAATTTTTATTATAAAATCTAAAAACCAAAAAAAGTCAACCAAATTTTAGCTGAAAAACAATCGTAAATGTGAACCGTATGGGTAAACCGTCAAATTGATCACATAAGAGTGCAAACCTTTTTCTATTAAAAAACTAAAATTAGTTTCCTATTATTAGAAATTATTTATATTTATATATATTTTTTATAAATGTCAATTGTGTTTTTTTGTTAAAAGTACTAAAATTAAAAAAAATAACAACAAATTTCTAAGCATTGGTCTAATAGTATAAAATTAAAAAATATTTTAGTGATTTCTCAACTTTCAAAAATTGTATCTATATTCTTTGGAAAAAGATATTGCGGATATCATGCGGTAACTTCGTTGTAAAAAATTTACATGATATGGTTAGGATAAAAAAACAATTTACATGATACGGACATTGCCACAGACTTACGTTTGCCTTTGATGAAATAAATATTTATTTTTCATTATTTAGAGAACTTATTAATTATATACCATTTATGTTTCATAATAAGTGTCACTTTAGAATTGTGTATACAAATTAATAAATCATTTAGTTGTGCATATTTTATATATGTAAACATTATTACCAATACACATACTCATATTTCAACCAATATAAAAATAAATTAGATAATAAAATTAATAAATTATGCACTAAAATGCTAAAATAATACTTATTTCGCAACGAAAAGTTTTCTCTACAATGACAATTAATATGAAACGGAGAGAATAATAAACTTTGTCCAGTTAATTTTAAGGGTCGAATTATACTCGATAAACAATAATGTTTAAGGTAAGCTTTGTGAACAGTGATTTTACAATGTTTAAGGTAAGCTTTGTGAACAGTTGATTGAGTAGAAACACAAAGATGTTAATGATACATATGCTCACGATCTGATGATATACATATAAATGAAGATGAAGTGGTTTGCTACTCAACTACAATGTATGTCAATTTTTTTTTTAATTTTTTAAAACAATAATTAGATTAGTGTTCTTTTTTGTTTTCAAAATCTTTTATTTAAAATTATTAATTGTTTAACCTATTAAAAAATAGAAAATCAGTTAAGTTTTTGGTAAATTTTAAGTAAAATTAATAGTGAATTTGAATTTTTTATTTTCAAAATCTAAATATTTGTACATAACTTGGATTATAAATATCTGAACCAGATTTGGTATATAAAATATCTGAACAGTTTTAAAATCTTTATACCGAAATATCCAAATACCCAAAAAATATCCAATCCAAATATGAACGGATACACCAACACCCCAGATCTAATGTCTACTATTTTGATGCAACTAATGATACTATTATTCTTTTGGATACAATCTATCTTATTAAAGTTGAAATACAATTTCTATGTGTTTGGATACTTGTATAGCATTTATTAAGAATAAGTTTGTTTGGAAACTTGGATTGCAGTTAAAAAAATTGTTTGGAAACTTGGATTGTATTTTTATTAAAAAAATATCTCTATCCAAATAAAATCAGCAAATCCATTTAAACTTCCTACATTTTAGGAAACCACTAATTGATCATATATTTTTCGTGATACACAATATTTTTTTCCCTAGATTTTTAAATTAAAATTTTAAATTAAATAAATATCATTCGAATATTATAAATGCCGTAGGAGGTTCGAAAAAATATTGTGTATCACGAAAAATATATGATCAATTAGTGGTTTCCTAAAATGTAGGAAGTTTAAATGGATTTGCTGATTTTATTTGGATAGAGATATTTTTTTAATAAAAATACAATCCAAGTTTCCAAACAATTTTTTTAACTACAATCCAAGTTTCTAAACAAGCTTATTCTTTAAAAATGCTATACAAGTATCCAAACACATAGAAATTGTACTTCAACTTTAATAAGATACTAGACTTTTGACCCGCACGCCCGTGCGGGTGTTCTTTTTCGGTTCGCAATATTTAATTTTTATTATATTTTATATAAATGTGATGTTGTTAATATATATTCTATGCTGATTTAATACATATTTTATGATGGTTTGTTGACCGATATTGGACAGTTCCGTTTGTAGTTTTAATTACCCTACACAATATGTTTTTAGTATTTGGTTTTGATAAACAAAAAACCTAAAAGAATATATTTGATTTTTCAAAACTTACATATTCATCAGCAAAAACTATTTGAAGAGTCTCTCCCACCGAATAAGGTGTTTTGTTGCCAGGAATGAAGCAATTTGACTTGAGATCACTATTTCATCTTAAATGGATTCATGTTTTTGAGAGGTGTGAAACTTGCATTGCTCGACATTTTTTTTGATCTGGATGTGAATGTTGTTCTTCAACGTATATTGAATTGTATATAGTTTTATAAGTGAGACATATATGATAGTAAAATCTAAACTAATTATTTGAAAACTTGATTTGCAAGTCGTGTAGATAAAAAATATACTAAAGGTTAGGAATATTTTGTCAATATTTTGTTTTTAATTTTTTTCACATAATGATAAGTATTTAAAGTTTGGAATATACTAAAGATGTTGTAATCAATCGATCCTATAAATCTGTAATTAGCAAGTATATTGATATTTTTATAAATATGATACCTTTAATTTAGGGGCTTGTTATGTTAAGTTATTAAGATAGTTAAAGATTTTACGAACAGTGAATTGATATATCTGACTTAGTTGATATATTTTTTTAATGATAGGTGCAACAAAATCATTAGAAAACTTTATACATAGATTTTATGTTTAGAATATTAATTAATATAAATATTGAATCCTATTAATCTATAAAATAGTAGTCAACCCGAATGGTTTTTAATTTTATCCAATACAAGTAGTACATATAAGGGAAAATTCTATAAAAATATCTCAACTAAATTTGTTAAGCTTTTAAATACCTAAATTTTTTCGCTGTCTAGTTTAATATCTCAACTAAATTTTTTAAGCTTTTAAATACCTAAACTTTTTCGCTGTCTAGTTTAATATCCCAACTAAATTTTTTAAGCTTTTAAATACCTAAACTTTTTTGATGTCTAGTTTAATAACCCAATTAATTATTTTGCTCACTTTAATATACAAACTTTTAAAACTAAGTCTATTTAATATCCAAACTTTTTTATTTTAATTAAAAATACTAATAATTTTCAGACGAAATTTTAAAAAATCTCTAAATTTTACAAACATCTCAGAAAATTCTAATTTTATTTTATGTTTGAGAATAAAATTAACTAAAATGTGTATAACCTTAAATTTTGAAATAAAAATTTTAAATTTTAAGTATTGAGTTTAGTTTATTTTCTGAAATAGAAAACAAATTTATTTATTTTCCTTAAAACTTAATTTTAAAAATTTTAAAATTTTCTTCCTAACTTATTACCTTCTTTCCTAAATCATAAATAAAATTAGAATTTTCTGAGATTGTTTTGTAAATTTGAAGGTTTTTTAAATTTTGTTTGAAACTTATCAGTATTTTAAATAAATTTTGATTATTAAAAGGGACATAATTTTAAAAATTTGTATATTAAAATGAACAGTATAATTAGTTAGGATATTAAACTGAGTAACAAAAAAGTTTTGGTATTAAAAAGTTTAATGAAATTTAGTTGGAGTATTTTTATGAAATTTTCCCTACATATAGTCCGGTTTAGTAATGCTATTTACAGTTATAATATTATAGTTATATATTAGTTTTGGCTGTAACACTATTTTAATAAAAAAATTGGCAATGGATTCAACAATATCGCTTACTAAATTTTTGAAACAGTTTCATGCTGATATCGAGATTGTGCTGATGTCCAACTGTATGGTTAGAGATTTTATAGTTAAAGATATACAAATTGGTCAAAGATAATGTTAATGGGCTTCGATTTGGATTATGACGTGAAAGGCTTAAACAAAATTATAGCAAATCTGTATCATTAATATCAGTGGCAGATATTGTAAATATTTAGATGAAGTATGGGTTAATTTTCTTTTGTACTTCACTTTTAATAGGATAGATGTATGTTATATTGCTATGTAAATAATTGTTTATAGACTCTTTAGTCGACTAATTTTTTATATTGAAAGAAATTTATTTTAAAAAATTATATGAACCGAAGAAAATACAATGTAAAAGTACTGTACATTTGAATTCAAAATCATTTCTTTTAACAACAAACTAGACAAATATGTTGATTTGTATACAAATTACAATATAAATATTTAATTAATATAGAAATATATCACATTGTTTAAACAAAATATCAATGTAAAAGTATTGTACATTTATGTTCTAAAATCATTTATTTTAACAACAAACCAAATAAATATATTAATTGAAGAGGGAATAAAATAAAATCAGAAACACATAGTTATTATAAAAAAAGTTTTACTAAGATAAATATATTCAATAGTTACAAACAAATAATATTTTCCTTAAAAACAAAAAATAATATCCGCGCTTTCGAAGCGCGGATCAAAATCTAGTTACACTTAAATAACTAGTTAACTCATAAAAATCGTTTCTTTTTTTTTATAAATGCAGATTGAGGAAATATCATTTTGAACTTCTGATGCGATGAATTCCAACAAAACTTCAATAATTTTAAGAAAATCTCTAGCAATATTTTATTGGATCATCTGAAAAATGTGAATATAAAATACATATGATTATTAGTTATGATATTATTGAAACCTATTTTATATAGTAGCTTTGTAAACTAATATATTATAGTAAACGTTATTAATTCTTGCCATGGATTAATTCATAACCCACAGATTTTATTATTCTGTGTTAATTAATTTATTGACTAATCTTTATGTTTCTAAAAGAAGTAAGTTTTAAAACTTTCACGCATATTAAAAAAATATTATTTCCTGTAACTATAAACTAATAGAATTTTAATAAATACAATTATTTTTAAAAGATTTACAAATTACTATTAAATAATGTCTTGAAAAAGTAAAAGAAAAGATTTTTGGAACACTTTTTTTTTCATTTAAAACATGATTTTTTCAGAACAGATGGAGCATTAGTTTACTTTTTTTTTGAATAATTATGAAAGTATATTGCATCTTATGATCTACACCATATGATCAACTTGGGAAAATCTAAAGGTATTTTTATTCAGTAAAGTATCATTTAAATTATATAATTTATATCCTTTAAACAAACATAATTCATGATCATTTCTTTTTCCGAAATCATGATTATATTTTTGTTCTTTTTAAAAAATTGTAACGTTCCGAACAAAAAAGTTGTAACGCTTCGTATTCACTAATAATATAATATATATCGTTACAAATTATCATACTTTCCCATTTTGTTTTTTATACTCGAAATTTCAATTTCAAAAATTAGTTTCATTTATTGCGAGTGGGCGTGGCTAAATCTTGAAGGATTCTCTCTTTAATTTCGTTGGTTTATTCTTTCGTATGCATTGAATGAACACCAAAGAAAAGCTCAAGAAAGTTTGAGGGCAGTTAATGCTTTCAAATTTCTAACGCCATTTTACTTCTTGGCTTCTTGCAAACCACACTACTTTCATGCTTCTTGTAGACCACAGTACTGTCATTTATCTAAAAGTAACTGATGCATGCATAATATTTCTATTTTTCTACATAATGACACATTGACATGTGGTTTTGAGCGTTTTTGAATTGTAGAACTGCTCCATTTGTCCATTACCTCGACATATTCCCTTGTAAAAGCTACTTTCATATTTAAAACTACATATTAGTAATCGAAACGTAAATGTTGAATGTTATCTACCTAAAGTAACCGATGCATGGTATTTCATATTTTTTTCTAAATGTTGGATGCTGGATGAGCAACTGTCATGTGGTTACAGCTCCATTTGTACATAACTTTGACATTTAGGCCTGGATATATTTTCCTGGATCCGGAATTCCAATCCGAAAAATTGGGTTTTGGATCAGATCCGGATATGATAAAATACCAGATTGAATATACTTTCATTTATGTTTCGAATACTGGATCGGATCAGGTATTATCCGAGATCCGAACGACTATCCGACATATCCAATTTTTAGTTTATAGATTCATTAAATAAAAGTAGGTTTTAGTTTGTTCAAGATTTGTTTTATTTTCTTGTGAATTTATTTAAGTTTGCTTTTATTTAGTTTTAGAGTTATGATATTTATAGGTTTTATTCTCTTATAATTGATTCGGGTATTCGGGTAAGTCGGACAAAAAGCATCCATTTTGGATCTTTTCAGATAAAAAGAGCTAAATCCGAATCGGAACCGATTTTTCTATGGTTACTTCTGATATATCCGAAATCATCCGGATTCGATAAGTACCAAACCGAATCCAATCCGAGTTTTATAAATACCCAATCGGTACCAATTTTTACATATCCGAAATACCCGGGTAAATGCCCATGCCTATTGACATCTATAGGCTGAGGTTTATGCTTAAGATTTCAACGTCATTTTTGGGTCTAATTGTTAAACTGTCAAACGTCATTTTACTTCTTGGCTTCTCGCAAACCATAGTACTTTGATGTATCCTCAACACATGTATGGTGTATACATGATCCACTGTAAAAGTTTTTTCATGTTTCTTTTTCCCGTATTAGGTTTAAACTGAAACGTTGGATGTAATTTTTTTCGACGATAGCTAATGATATTTCGTATTCTATTTCTATCCATATACTGGGCTGTGGTTTTTACTATCTATATAACATGTGGTTTTGACCGTTTTTTTTAATTGTAATACTGCTCAAGTCACCTATAACAACATCTCCAAAAAACATTTTATTTTGAAGTTTGTAAAATTTCATATTTAAAGTTTTAAGATAGTCTTCTCCAAAAGCAAAACTTCAAACTTAACTTCAAAATAATTTATATTTTATATTATGATCCTTATATTTATGATACTTAATTTAAATTCATAAAAAATATAAATAATTAAATAGCACATATTTAAGAAATTATAGAAATATTAATTAACAAAATGATACAGTAAAACAATTTTACATAGGAATGTATAATTAAATATTAAATTACAAGTAAAATACTACATTATTCTATAAAACTATTTTCATAATACTTATGTATATGATCAATTAGTACATCTTTTAAGTTTTTTCTAATATTTTTGTTATCTAAATCTAGTTTAAAAAAAAATAAGTTCAATTTAATTTTATTTGTAGAAATTAAAATTATATTAAAAATTGAAATATTTATGAGTTATAAAATTTTGAAAGATTAAAAAGATTAAAGGGCAAAATAAGAGTCATACATATAATATGTAAATGTAAGGACCAAAATTCAATGAAAAATATGAAACTTCAAATTTAAAGTTTTGAGTAGCGATACTACATTCTATATTTGAAGTTTCACTATTCAAAATTTTAAATTTGAAGTTTTAAAATTCCTTCTTGGAGAACAAAAAAATTTCATAGTTGAAGTTATAGAATGTCTTTTGGAGATGCTCTAATATATAAGATGAGATTTATGTTTCTTTACATCGTCAAGGTTTTATTTATTTTAGAATTTAAATTACAAATAGAAACTTTCATATTGTTTTGAACCAACATAGGTAAATTTAACTATTATGATCTTTTTTACACATGTAGTGCTATATATTTCTTGTTCAGATAAAAAAATTCGCGTTTTACAAAATTAGTTTCCCCTCATAATTTATTTTATGTTTATTGAAATGTTAAACTTCATTGTTAATTTTTTTTTCAACTGTTAAATTTAACTTTCAAATATAATTGTACGATACTATCATAAATCATAATACAATCTATGTTATTTGAAATTTTTCTTAATTTGGTGGGTTTTTCCGTTGTAATTACAAAAAGTTTCAGTTATCTTTAGACAGATTTGTCGACCTACATATTTAATCAATAAGAATAATCATGTAAACCTTATGAATGTCAAAAATCAGCCAAATATATCCGTTAAAACTATCTCTAACTAAATTAGAAGCAATATTTTCTATTTTTAAAATAATTGTATAAAGTCGAATTTTCTCCGATAGTTTAACTCGATAATAGAATTACTCTGTTATAAAATAGAATATAAAGAGATATTATATTTTTTTGCTCTAGTTTTAGAATAAATTGCTTATATCCCTCTATATTTTATTTTATAATAGAACAACTCAATTATAAAATTAAATCATTGGATCAAATCCAAATTGTAATAAAGTTACGCTATTTTATAGTAAAATATAGAAAGGAAACCAGTACTATGTTGGAGAGGTTCTAAGCTTCTATTAAATACAATATATAATATGTAGGACATGAGATGTAGTGTCCATATAATTAACTTGATTGTCAGAGATAGAATGGCTGAAATAGATCACAGTGTGGCTGCAATTCGGAATGCTATCTCCTATGTTAGGTCACGCACAAATACATTAAGGTCTTTTGAGTGTAAGGTCGACTGAGGCAAGATTACAGTCTATGTCAACCAAAAGCAACCACTTTAGCAAGTCTACCAAGAGATAGTTTACCTTTGGATGTCAAGACATGATGGAAATCAAAATATCTGATGCTGACAACAGCTAATAATTTCATGGTGGCATTCTGGTAGCTAAAAGGATCGGTCCTCCTCAGCTAAGTGATTGGAAAGCCATTGATAAACTATGTCAGTTTCTCATGATCTTCTACAACAAGACACTAGTGGTATCAGCTTTAACTTCTCTCAACGCACATATATGTTATGGTGTGATAGTGACGATACCAACCAATTTGATAGGACTCAGCAATAGTTCATATCATGATTTAAAGTCTAAGGCGTCTGAGATGTTCAAGAAATTCGACAAGGATTGGAACGATCTGAAGAATATGAACATGATGTTGGTAGTTGCCACTGTTTTCTATCCTGCAAACAAGTTGGAGCTTGCAAAGATGTGTTTTGAGGAGTTGTATGGGGCAGACAGTTTCGAGTACAAGGAGATGCATGATTCGTTGATTGGTGTATTGAGAATCTTTTTTCAAAGAATACAGTGCAATACATGACAGTAGTGGTGATCCGAATTACCAGTCTTCTCAGCTTGCCGATTCATCTCAGTCAAGAGAGCAGTGTATCGAAAGGATGGAGATAGTTGACGATCATGTTGGTTATACGAGGATGGATGTTAGGTACAAGCAAAATCCAAATGAGATAGGTGTTAGAGAGAAAAGAATGAGCTGCAAACTTAGCTCAAGTGTGGAGAACCCGGATTTGATGATAGGAGTGGAGTATGATGTGATGTCATGGTGGAGGAAAAACAGCGTGAAATTCCATGTTTTATCTGAGATTGTTCGGGATGTTCTTGCCATGCAAGTATCATCAGTTGCTTCAGAGAGTGCTTTTAGCACTAGTGGTAGGATTCTTGAGCCACATAGGAGTTGCCTAACTCATTACATGGTTGAGTTCTTATGTGTACAGAGCAATGGATAAAACAAGACTTGAAGATGAATTCAAGGCAGCTTACAAATGCACATGTTCTATATGATCTTGAAGAAGTGGACAAGCTTGAAAGAGATAACAAAATATGAATTCAGTCGCCATTTACAATATGATAAAATTATTATATGCTAAGGCTTAGTTATTTACTTATTTTTCAGAGAATGGAAGCACAATCCTTCAAGAAGACCAAGTTCGTGCAGAAGACTAAGTAGTATCGGATCTTGTCGTTTTTTATGTTTGGATAAGTAGTATCGGATCTTGTCGTTTTTTATGTTTGGATTTTGAATTTTGCATCTGTTTCTTTAGTACTATCGTATATTTTTTATTTTGGTTTTGGATTTTTACATTTTGAACTTGAGAAAGTTATGTTTTGGTCGTTTAATTATGAATGTTTGTTTTCGGATGTGATCGTATTATTAAATTATTTTTGGGTAAATGTAGTTATTTTCAGCTAAATGTAGTGACTTTCGGTAATAAAACCCGGATTCAAACCGGATTCATTGTAATTTAGGAACTCAACGAATCTTTGATTGAAGATCCGATCCGAACCCAATAAATTCTGAACCGAATCCATACTGAAAGTTCATATAATTTGAAATGAACTTCTGAGTTAAGATCCGAAAACCAGAAAACCCATTTCATCCGAACCGAATCCGATGGGAGTACCGAACGCCCAGACCTGATCGAGACTGAAGTAGATATTTTAGTTTTATTAAAAAACAATAGTAGCAGTTAAGGTAGTGGATTTCCTTTTAAATTAAATAGGGAAGGTATTGAGACCACCAAGTTGGAAAGCGTAGGGAGTAGGGGGAAATGATGAAATCACAAGCCCATTCAATATAAATAATTAATTTGTCAATTCTCATCGTTCTTCATCATCACATATCATTTTCCTATATGGACCTATCGTAACACTATCTCTCGTTCATACCTTGGATCTTGGAAATCGTCATTCGAAATTAACTTAAGATAGTATGTAATATTATCGTATGGACGTGATCATATCGACTTATCAAATGACAACGATGTACAATGATTTATCCGTTGTAAGCTACTATATCAAATCTAATTTTATTTTGTGTAAGGACGATTAAAGTCCTTTGATCCACAATTATTCCAGTCCCGGGGACCAAGTACTTATGTACGTGTATTCTTCGTCAAAGAGTCCCGCACAATGATGACTCTTCATATGATGATATTGAAAGCCTTTATATTATTAATCGTTATGGTCGAGTTTTGTTCTCCACAAATATGCATATCTATAAAATGAACACTATGACTTCTTAATAAATTGAAAAGTACCTATACAAAATTATGAAAAGACATAATATATAACTTTTGATCATCTTAAGAAAGAATTTGCCACATTTGTATAAACGACCTCTACATAAAGTTAAGCAATACACAAATAGAAATAAAATCATGTTATCATTTATAAAAAGAACTATGTAAAGGCTTTATAAAAAGTGTGCGTATATTACAATAAAACTCACCTAGTTAATTTTAAATTACGAGTTTAGAGTATGTCTATTTGAAGGGTAGTGTTATCACGTGGAAAGGTTCGATATGATCATATGGTTCAACATAATTGAATGCGAAATCCGAAAGGTGAAAGTTACTACTATGTAATTAGCTTTGACATTAAATTGTCAACTCTCTGATAATGATAATTCAGTTCACCTTCCCTTTAATTCTCCTTAAATATTTTTAATATTCTTAATTCGTAATTCGTATATTCTCTGAGAGTGTTTGCCAAATGGCTAGCTTACGTAGTTAGAACGTTAAGAGTAAGGACAAGAACATGATGAGTCGGTTTGCATGCTTCGTGCTTCCACTTCACTCGCCGTTGTTCTTGTTACTTGTCGTCGTTTATATCTTTTTATTAATGAAAAGTGTTAATTATGTTAATTAAGTACAAACAGATATCCAAATCATATTTCCACTCTATTTCATATGGATTGGTTATGAGTTCTGACCATCGATTAGTTTTTTTCCCTCAGTCTATTGATTAAAAATAAATAGTCATAAAAATTTAGTTGATCCTTATATATATTTATACTTTTTTGGGGCAAACACAAGATTCATTCATTCATAAAGTTCACACTCCAACGGAGGAGGAAGAATTACAGAAGTATATATTTATATTTTAACCACTAAATTTATCTGGTTCCAGTCTGAAACTCAAATTGTATTAAATTTAAATTGCATTAACCAAATTATAAACGTTTTGTTTATAGTTAATATTCGTAAACTTTGTGACTGATATGTGTCGTTTCTTTTTGACTTTGTGCAATATTACAAAATATTAGTTAAAGAAAAAAACTGACCATGTTTGTGACTTTGTGCATTATTCAGAATATGAGAGATGTCCATTTGTTATATTTTCGTAAACTTTGTGTTGCTCCCAAAATGGTCAAGCCCGCAGTCCAGTCTAGTGTTTTAAACTATATTCGGCTTACAAATGGCCCATATTTCTCAATCTCTGTTCATTAAGAAAGCCTAATAATAGCTGGTAAGTATCTTTTTGACAGCTGAGTTATCTATCTATGTTAAACACTCCTTTTGGCCAAAGAATAGAGTTTCAAAACTTCTTTTCCACAACCTTATATGACTATTATTATGATTAATCAGGGGTTCAAAGGGTTCTGAAATCGAATGAAGCTTATTTGTAATTTAAAAGTGTAGTGAGATGTAATTGTGAAGCCTAACCGTTAAATATATGAGATTGCTAGCCTCGGGATGCATACTTTTTATATGCATACAAACTTAACATCTAATCTATTAATCTTTTAATTTAGCTTCGTAATTTTTATCTAACATTAACAAGTAATATTAAAACCACTTAAAGAATTAGTTAATAAGATATATTTAAATATTTACACTGATAGTAAAATTGTTATAAATAAATATTAACTAAAATTCATAACAAAAAAAAAGAAAAAAAAATTATACTATTTTTGCAAATTCTATAATTATATTCTGTATTATATAAAAATAGAAATGATATATGAATTAAATATGACCCAATTATATTAAATATGTAAATTTACAAACTTTATTTTAAAAATTGTTTCATTTAAATAAATTATCACTCATCATTAAAATGAGTTAAAATTTGTAAACTATATAATATTTTATAAAAAATAAATTTATTAACATATGTTAAACTTTAATTATATCTACAACTATATATTATCTTTTTATTTATTTTGAAAATCTCAACAATATATTGTTTAAAAAATTTGTATTCAAAATATAATAGTATATAATAGCTTTTAGTTCATATGCTATTT
Source organism: Raphanus raphanistrum subsp. raphanistrum (assembly GCA_019706035.1). Classification (NCBI taxonomy): domain Eukaryota; kingdom Viridiplantae; phylum Streptophyta; class Magnoliopsida; order Brassicales; family Brassicaceae; genus Raphanus; species Raphanus raphanistrum. Next base: position 41,517,557 of record CM033981.1, on the reverse strand, counting down.
AAAAATATGTTATTAGAAAACTATGAAATTTTAGTAATTCAATTAAAATATTAATGACAAATCAAATTTTAATTATAACAAAATCTTTTGAGAAAAATTTAGAAAATATTTCTAAAAATCCAAATATTTTTTATAAAATAATTTATTAATGTAGTAACAAAAAGAATTCAAAATTCAAGTAATCTTCCAAACTCGAATAGTAGTGTAATTTTTCAAAATTTTCTTGACAAAATATAAAATTTTGAAAATAAATATTCAAACTCAAAATGATAACATTTCAAATTTTACAAAATATAGAATCTTAGATGACAAAGAATAACTTTTTGAAATGCACCACAAAAAAACAAACTATATATGTTCTAAAAATTAAAGCATTATAATATTTTGAAATCTTAACTAAAAATAAAAGCAAAACTTAATATGATTAAAGATATCCTATATCAGTAAAATTTACTAAAATAATATGATAGATGCTACTATATATATAATTTACTAAAATAATAGGGTTATATTATTATTTGAACAAGACATTTTTTATTTATAAATCCCGTAAAATACTAAAATAATATATGTTAAAGTATATTTTTAAACGCAACATGTAAATATAAATTATCTTAAACATATTTATTTTCTATAATATAAATAAATTTTAAAAATATATTATAACAAAATGTATAAACTAAAGAAAAATATATTTTGAAAGAGGTTCTATTTGATTATTTCTTATTGTTATTTGATTATACCTAACTTGAAACTATATTAGTAAGTAATAAATATTAATAACAAAATAAAATGTATAAAAAAAATCAGTACCGAGTAAAAAAATATAAACAATAATATTACGAAGTTACACATATATAATATTAAAATGGAAAGTATATAACTAAACATTTATAGTAATATCAAATCCATTTATAAAACTGAAAAATATCCGCATAGATATGTGGCTTAAAAACTAGCAGTGCTTTACGAATGGTGGGTGGTGGGGACAACCTGAATTGAGATTTGGACCATTGTTGTTTGTTGTTCTTAGAGATGTCAATCATGGACCTGGACCGCGGGTCTGGCCCGTAAAGAACTGTCGCGGGACGGGATTGGGCCGAGATTTTACAGACCCGCAAATTAGCGGGCTTTGCGGGACGGGTCTTTGCGGGACTGGGTCTTTTGCGGGACGGGACGATGCGGGTCTGCGGGATTACAAAGACCCGCATTTTTTTCCTCTTCAATTCTTGTTTTACCTCAAAAAAAAATAAAAAAGAGTGAAAAAGGTAATTTATATGACTTTCCTCTGAAAAAAGAAAAAAGCTTCAACAATGATGATTCGAGCTCCGACGATGATGTTTTGAGCTCCATTAGTGTTTTAATTTGGTGTTTTTTAATTAATTTTGGGATTAGCAGCTTAGTTTTGGTGTTTGATTATATTTAGTTTTTATTCATTAAAACTAAAAAGTTGGTTATGAACTTAGGAGTTATAAGCTAATGAAAAACATATTCTGAAATTATCTTTAATTGGTATGTAAATATGTTTGAGTGTGATAAAATTAACTATAACTATTTTATTTGGTTAAGATAACATGAACAAGACTAAGCTCTGATCAAAACGGTAACGAGAATAAGCTATGGTTAGAGCCTTGATCGACTAAGCTTTGATCGACTAAGCTATTTAATTCTATAACAATGTTGTCGTTCAGCTGAAAGAGTTAGTCTTGTTACTGATTAGAGCTTTCTTCGATATGTATTTTATTCTTCATGTTCTCTCGTTACTTATCATTGTTATCTTGTTACATCAATAGAATAGAATATACATTAACATCTCATTTTTACATGCACTTTTTGTTTGGTTATGACTTCATATATATATATATATATAATCATCTCATGTTCTATATGCACTTTTAATAGAGAAAATATGCATAATATATTACAAATTTTGAAGAATTTGCATTGTAGACATTTCATGTATATTAATTATGTGAACTTGGTTATGTAGGGGAGCAGCCTGATGCATCTTAGAGCAACATGCAACATCAGGAAGTGTTCTGGAGCGGCCTGCAGTGTCAAGCATGATCGGACACATTACATTAACGTATGTCCCGCGGGACAGCCTGTAAAGGAGTGTGCAATTTGCGGTACGGGCTTGGGACGACCTTTTGGAGACCGCAGCCCGCGCGGGCCTGACCCGCCGTGACCCGCAAAGAGATGAACCCGCTGCGGTACGGGACGGGACGGGACGGATCAACCTGTTTGACATCTCTAGTTGTTCTATTCAAAATAGTATAATAACATTGAAATTATCATACTTTTTTTTCTAAATGAAAAATGTAATGCTGTTTTACTAAATTGTTTCAGATTCAATGAGGTTTTATCCAAAATCTAAGACTAATTGTTACTTTTAATCATTTGGAAATTGTTTTATTATTTTTTTATTTTTCGGTAAGTAATTAATGATGTATTTATTTAAATTCACTTATTAAATTTAAGTGCAAAGTCTTGATCATCTTTTAAAATAGAGCATAGGAAATGAAAAAAAAATGAGGAATTTAGAAAGGATTCTTCATTTGAAAAATGTGTTGTAGATTAAGAGCATCTAAAAAATACTTTATTTTAAGGTTTGCAAAACTTTATATTTGAATTAAGATTATAAATCTACAAATAGATTTGATCGTGAACTGGTTGCCGTCAATTTGATAAATCTACAAAAGCTACATTTCAATTTGAATAATTGAGAAAAGCTTATTGGCAGTGCCGGCCCTACACAAGTGCACGGAGTACATATGCACAGGGTCCACCAATATAAAGGGCCCTTGTTGGATCAAGGCAAAACCGATGTAAGACTGGTTCTTTTACCATAGATGGGGCCGAAGAAAATATATACGAAAGAAATACAGTAATAATGAGAACTCTCTTAGGAGCATTTAAAAGAGGTGTTTGAACTAACCCCAAATATAGATGAGCCTTTGCTTTTCACACAAGTAACAGACTCTGAGAAGAGAAAGTAATCAAATAAGAAGACAAAACAAAGTTTTTTTTCAAAGCAACTATCAACAGTAAACATATGATGACTTTGAAGAGAGAGAGAAAAAAGCGTTAACTACTTTTTTGCGATGAATAGGAGCTTTGTCGTCAGGGAAAGTCATATGTTCATGTTCGCTATAGCTTTTAACTGTTAACACGTACAAAGGCTTGTTAATATCATAAAAAGGAACATCGGGAATCGAATTTAATTCCATGAGCGGCAAAATCAATTAGTTAGATACGAGTATTTTAGGAGAGGAGGAAGAAGAAGAGCGTTTTTCCTTTTGTTTTGATACTTGTATAACGGTAACTTTTGATAGTCGAGAGGATTGAAGAAGAGGCTCCCCACTTGCACGAAACATGTGAATTTATTGAACCAACGAATCCAAAAAATAACCGTTATAGAATATTTGAACGATGTCCCAGGCCCAAGCCCTAATCAGGTTAGGTCCGTAAAAATGATTTATATTTTGAGTTTTGACAGCGTCAAACAGGTGGATCAAAAATTGTGTGTTTTTGGGTTCGTTCTTGTCTGCTAGCTTGATTTATAAACTCTGTTTCTACAAAAAAACTTTATCTTCAGGATGAACCAAGCTTTCACATATGTGGCTCAGTTAAGTCTTGTCTCACTGAATCCTCCCGTAATTGGGGGCCTGAGGCTAAACAGAAAAATATAAAATTATAAATTTTATTTTATAATTTTATTTTATTACTAATTATTATAAACCTTCTGTATAATATTTTTAATTTTATTAATAAAATAATACAAACACAACACATAGAATATTGTTTTTGTTACACTTGTTAAATAGCTTATTAGAAAAATAAAAGAAAAATAAAGTTAAACTAATATGATTTTGGTTGTAAAAAAAACTAATATGATTTTGATATTATAATTTTTTCAAAAGTTATTTTATTAAAAAAACTATATATATATATATATAATTAAAATTTTTAGTTTAAAACATCAAATCGTTGGAGCTAAGATTATTTTCTTATTGTTAATTATCCATATTGTGCCTAACATCTTAAGAGACTAAAACAATATTTTTCAAATATAACAATATTTGAAAATGTATTTTATCTTTGCGGTTAATGCGTTGCCGCTTGAATCAACTATTTTTACTGGGAGCCAGGGACTGATCCAGGATCAATTGTAGATGGGGGCACATAACAATTATACACTATATCCAATTTTCTAATTGGGGGCACTCCTTATGTTTTGTACAAATTACCATATATAGAAAAAAAAAAAAGAGATGGGGGCACGTGACCCCATTCCCTTAGCTTTGCGTCCGCCACTGCTGGGAGCTCGTGTGGCTCGATCTTGATGTTTCTGTAGTTGCCATTAATGTTTTTTTATCTCTTTGGTATTAGATCATGGAATCTCATATATTGTTGCAGAATACAAAACTCTTTGAGGAACGTGTTCCTGTTGCATGTAATTTGGTTAGTAAGTTGGACGTATAGACCGAAGCTTAGCTGAATATTTGGAACCATTCAGTCTCAATGTATTTTGTTCTTATATCATAGAAAAATATTAATCAATTTACTTTTAGCACGGTATCAGAGTTTCATCTAAGTATGGTGGTCAAATCCCACCTCAAAAGTTCAGAAATACCAGCACTAATATATAGTGAACTTTGGTCAATCTGTTTATCATCATATGAGTTTAAGTTGGAAACTCAGAAAACATAACATGACATCATGACTATATACAACTTCAGGTAATCAATCAAAGAACAACACAATAATATAACACAATAGTATTCTTACTCTCTAATCCCTTACAATTAAAAAATATGGTTAAGTCTGGATATCATACTCAAGAATATTTCCTTTTGTTGTAACTGCTTAATATATGAGACAAGATATAATAATTTCACATGCTTTCTTATGAAACTTCAAATTCCCTCAAAACTGAAGTATTTTGTTTGGTAAATTATTTTGACATGTATTGGTACCTTTATTTTGACATGTATTGGTACCTTTATTTTGAAAGAAAATACTGTGATATACAATACAAACATTGTGGCATGGATTGAGAAATGGCTTAAGTGAAATGGCACAAGCCCTTTTATAGATTTTTTAAAATAAAATATATTATTTAATTTCTCCTAGAAAAAAATTATTGGAACAGTAACTTTTCTAACGTGGCATTGCCGGAAAAACAGTGAAATCTAGATTACAGGTTAGAAAACAATAATGAAAATCCAAATTTAAGTAGAAAATAGATGAGATTGAGGGAAAGTAGACATGATATGTTGAAGGAGCCACCTGCAGAGGCGTTCCACGACCGCAATTCATCGGCTTCAAGGAGAAAAATCTATTCCAAAATTCTAGCCACCACTATCTAAAAACAATTTTATTTTCCATAAATCAGAGATCTGCTTGCTTCTTTACTCCTAAATGTGATGAAGAAACAGTTTGATACCGGATATAACATCTCGGAGAACCCGCCATCTCACCCGAGAGATCTGCCGTTATAAAGACTCGATATCTTCAATCGAGAAAGAAAACCTTAGACCTGATGACTGACAAGCAATTTCTGGTGTGTCTCGTCGCCCACTAACGGAGCAAGACCACCTACTTTCGACGAGTCACTAGAGCTTGAAGTTCACCTAAGGGTCCTTCTCGCCATGAATCCAATCGACCCAATCGATTGTAGAGAGAAAAAGGAAAAGCATTACCGAAAAACGCCGGAAGTCACTAACCATCATGACGCGAGATATTTGAGAGGGAGGAGAACCCAACGACTACCGGGAAAGACGCGAAAAGAAAACGAAACTTTGTAGTTGAGAGAAAAGAGGGAGACGCGCATGAGTTACAACCGCCACTCAAAGGCTCATTCTTTCCGTTTTTATAGATTTGATACATGAGAAATTGCTTAAAACACTAGATTGGTTATTAATTTTTAAAAATACACTGGATCATAAATATCATAACATTTGAAAAATGTGTAGTTTCGTTCAAAAAGAAAAATGTGTTGTAGCTTAAGTAATAAACTAGATCTTGACCCGTGCGACCGCACAGGTATTAATTTTCAGTTTTAGTTTTTATTTATTTATACTAAATAGTATATTTATAATATTTGATCGTTTTATAATGACTAAGCTAGGGATAAGTATTTGGGTATCCACTCGAATTCAGTTAAAATTTATTCGGGTTTGAGATTTTTGAGTTTAAAGATTCTATCTCTATTCGGGTATTTATAAACTTTGGTTCCGGTTTGATTTAGATCTTTGCGGGTTTGATAACCCGTTTAAATTATTTTTAAATTTTCAAAATTTATATATCTTTAAATATCCTTCAATCTAAAAAAATATAACATGTAAATTTGAGTAATGTAAGCTAAAATACCTAAATTTAAAATTAAAATAAATTTAACTTGAATATTTGGATGAATTATATATATATATATTAAGTATTTTGGTGTTTTTTATCTACTTTAGATGTTTACTTTTGACTATTTTTTATATTTCAAATCAACTTAAAATAGCTTATATCTGGATATTAACTCGAAAAATAGCTAACATATTGAAGTATATAAATATGATTTAAATACATTCGAATATCCGAAACATTTCGTTCAGATAAAGTTTAGTTATGGTTCTCTAGATACCAAAATGGTAAATCCGTTTGGATATTATCTAGTTTCGGTTTAAATTTGGTAATACTTTTTTCGTTCAGATTTGTTCAATGAAGAGTTGATATTATAATTTTCATGAATTATTTGTCCAATAAAAATATATTTTTTTGAATTTGACATTGATTTAATTGAGAAGTTAATGAAGTGTAATTAATTCAAATTTAATTTTAGAAAACACATTAATGTAAGTGGAAAACATAAAGCATTAAAATAGGAAGTATTATTTAATTATGTATTTAATTCAATTTTAATTTTGGAAAACACATTAATCAAAGTGGAAAAGACAACATTAAAATATGAAATATTATTTAATGTCAGTGGCATGGAAGTGTAAATAACACTGAAAACTAAGGGACATTCTATATGTATACTTCTCTTTTAATAATATAGAAGAAGGCACATTGGGCGGTTAATGAAAACTATTAAAATCCGCATTTTTATTTATGGTCCCATGTACACACATATCTCCACCTCTAATAATTTCAAACTTGCTTAATACTCCCTCCGTTTCATATTATTTGTCATTATAAGCTTATGCACACAGATTAAGAAAACATTTAATTTTACATATTTCCAAAATAAAAACACTATTACCAATACACTCAACCATATATCAACCAATAAAAAAATAGAATAAAAAATATTGTCAATAAATTTTGCATTGAAAACCGAAAACGACACTTATTTTGAAACAAAAATTTTCCTCTAGAACGACAAATAATTCGAAACGGAGGGAGTACTTCATATTTCTGGGGTATTCAATAAAAATAGACAGTTCACAGTTATGCGACATGAATGTTTGAATCTAATCGTCAGAACTAACATTTATAACCATTCCCAATTATTATTTCAGTATCTGCTCTATTTCCACAGAACTTGTCTTCTGGTCCACTAGTGACAAATCTTTCTGACCATTTTAAAAATTTTGAGAAGAACCCTAAATTAGTTACGAGTACGACATTACCAATCAACATTAAATATCCTTTTGAATAATCTACGTTTACACATTGGTAACAATAATAAGCATAAACGTTGAAACCACATTCCCCATTAATAATGATTAATACACAAAAAAAAAAATCGAAGGGAAAAATGTATAAAACTACCAAACCTTATTTTACCAAAGAAACAGTCAAACAGCTCATCCACATGATATTTGCAAAATCATCTAGCCGCAAAGATACTTTTAAGTTCCTAATCCTCTAATCCCAAAATGCATTAAAGCACTGCATGCAAAGTTAATAATAATAGAACGTTTTTTGATCCTTCATGGACATCTGCGGTTTTTTCCTGGACCTCCGTAATAAAAATAGTTACCCCACACACGATTCGTCCCACCTCTTATATCATAACAATTGGGATGATCAGCAAGAATCTTTAGATTCGAAACGGGAATAAGAGTATTGTCCCAATCAACCATTTGGAGATTCCGGAAATAAGATGCTTTACCAAAACCTTCACCGGCGAAATGGCCACTGCCCATTTGTGTCGAAGTGTGTGAACCACCAGGGCGGGTGTTCACAATCTCGCCTCCGAACTGGACCATGCTCCCATGTTGCCTTAGATGCGTGAATAGATTCGCCGGCCAGTACCCGACTAGTGCACCCGACCCGAATTGTAGCCACCAATGACCGTGCTTCGGATCCTAAATAGTACGAACTTAGTATTATTATTATGACAATATAAAGTATTGAAGACTTTGTGGAGACACATTTTATAAATGTCACGTTCAGTGAGCTGGGTTGACGCAGGAAACATTGATGTGAACCATGTGCTTTGAATTCTTTCTTAACTGTTAGGTTCAATTGGTAACGTTTCCAAATTACATAATACAAAAAAAAAATCATATACGTAGAATTGTATATTCTAGAGAAATTTGAGTTTATCAAAAACTTTCATAGTCATGATGATATATCATTATGCTATAGTGCAACTTACCAACATAGCCATGGTATAAGGTAATTTGGTACTAATGGATATGAAGGATTGAAGAGAGTTACCTTCCAGATCAATAAGCTTATATCGAATTGTCCACCTTTATAAGAAGATCTGGGAGAAATCGCAGCTCCGATAGCGATTCGACGGTTGGTTTGGACAAAACCGGAACACAACAAATTGTAGCAACCGGTTGTTCGGTATGCATCAGACTGAAAATCACTATCGTTACCATAATTAGCAAAATATTAATTCAAGCAAACAATTTACTTTAAAATAACACTCAAGTGATGAAGTAAACATGTACCGTCCAATAGGTGAAGAATCTTGGGTAAGTATCTCCGTAAAGCTCTGGGCTAATCTGGTGCAACGTAATCGACTGCTTATTAGTCTAGAAAAATAATATACTTAACAAAAAAAAAATCTGAATGGATAAGTAAATGAATCTCAATGTTAGGAGCATTATAATTCTATTAAATAGTTTTCTATAAAATAGATAAAAGGAAAAATTGAGACGTACTTGCCAACCGGCTTCGATGGTATTAAGATCGTGAGTAAACGAACCGGCTATAACCCAAATCTGAGAGAGACTGAACTCGAATTGGCTAGTGACACGCGGCGACCACACGTTTATACTCGCTTTTGCTCCGTAATATTGTCTCCCGGATACATATCCCACCGCATGCTACACAAAAATCAGCTTTATCATCAAAATAAAAATATTGTTTGTATTTAAATATTGTTATATATTAATTTAATTTAAATTATTTTTTTTTTCCTTTTCAGTAATCTACTCGTATTTTTATATTAAATTTAATTTTTAGTTTAAATTCAAATACATTAATTAAAGTCTAAAATTAGTATTTGATTCTAAAATATCAAACTGGTAAAAGTTTAATTTGTTTTTTTTTGTAAACTAAAAAGTTTAATTTGTTTTACTGAATTTTCAATTAAGTCTGTAAACACTGAAAAGGAGAGAATGGAACAGAGAATAATCTTTTTACGATGTGAACAGAGAATAAACTTTTGTAGTGTCACGCTTCTCTTTTGAGACTTTGGATTACAAGAAAGTGTGTGATGGTCGTGCAAAGAATTAACGAAAAAGCTGAGTTTTGGTATCATTCTATTATCTTTTTCTTTTATAGGTAAAAGAAAGCTCTGACTTTTTTTTGGATAATTATAGTAACTTACTTCGTGTCCGTTACTTGTGGAATCTCTCCTCATGCGCCTGATTTTCCTACCAAATCTCCGGACAGAACTTGCTCGTAACATGTCTTGTTCTGTTGTTCTTCTTATCGGAATCGTACCTTCAGGACATGACTCGCCTGATAAACTCCACAGCTGAGAATCCTCATGCGACTCATCATCTTTGCTATGTCCTTTGGGCATCTCAGGTGGATCCTAATGTAGGAAAGATTGAGTTCTTTGATGTTAGCCTTGTGGTTTTAAATGAAAAGGGAGAAGAAGATGAAAAGTAATGTACCATTGGTCTCTGTCCACGTAAGAGAGGATGATCAAAAGCTGGTTGTTTGTGAGTCGGAACACAATCTATTGTATCTCCATCTGAGCTCTGCAAGAAACATTAACATAGATAGAATAAACAGAGTAAGAAACAGAGCAAAACAGAGTAGAAACAGAGCAAAAACAGAGTAAAATGCTTGCATGTTGATAATAAAGTAAAAAAAAAAAAAAGAAGTCTAAATAAATACATTGATCACATTGATAACTTTGTGAGGGGAGATAGAAAAATTACCTGAATGGTTTTAAGGGCGGGCTTGTTGATCTTGAGGAGCTCTTTTCTAATCAGTTTCAGCTTCTGTATCTCTTCTTGAGGCCGGAGAGTTTGATCTGAGGCAGTAGAGTTGGAGGGAGAAGCGGTGTAGGAGAAGGAAGAAGAGACGAGAGAGAGTAACAGAATCAGTCTGAGGAACCTAGAAGAGACCATGGTAACGGACTTGAATGAAACCTGGTGTGGACTATGATGATAATGAAAACATCTGATGTGATGTTGTTTTCTTCTTCTTGAGTGATTCAAAAGACTTAACATTTAATACGGTTTCTTGTTGCTGTTCGTCTTCTCGATGTTTCTGACACATCTCCCAACAAATACATTAAACACATAATCACTTTCTCTAAGCAAACCCAGATGTGATCAGAAGCAATAAAGAATGGATCAAGAGAATTTATTAGGGTTGGGTGTTGCGGAAGTTTTGGGCATGTGGGTACATAAGCTAATATAAATACAGGGTTTATGATGAGATCAGAAGATTCATGTATCAAAGTTTTGCAGATTTGTAAGAAGTAAATGGATAAAAGAAGAGAGAAAAGGAGAAGTAAACTTCATATATACTATGTGAGAAGAGTAATGATATATAGGGAAACTTGGATTTGGTGTGATCATTCTTTGGTTTGAAGAAAGGGACCAGAGTTCAGATGAATATGGAGTACCTTTGAATTTGAGTTTCTTTAAACTTTATTGCTTTCTGGTGTTACCCTCTCTCTTTCCACTTCCTTTTTGCTTTTTTCCATTTTTTCACAGTTTATGTAGAATGCTATATTAACATTTATATTCCATGCATGTTGCAATTAAGAAAATATGAAGGTGCTAACATTTTTTAATTCCACATTGTTACATGTGGAATAGTGACTTATCTTCTGTATTTAAGAAGTTGTGGAGTTTACCGTACGTAGTCTCTTTATTCAGAGACTAAACTATGCTTATGATTAAATAATCTCTCCAAGCTGGAAGAAGAATATACAACACAAAAATCTACGAATTGTGGAAAACAAAGCGAGTTATTGACACAAAACATTATTATAGCATAACTGCATAGTACAAGTTGCGAAATTTAATTCTCGAGCCTCGATAGTGTCTATTCTTTGAAACACAATCATATTGTCTCTCAAATTTTGAGGGAGTGATTTAACCAAAGCGTGCTAACTTTTTTCTTCTTTTTTTTTTTTAAAAAACATGCTAACTTGAATCGTATGAATGTTGTTGACCAATATTTTAAGATTTCAGCGACATTATATTGCAACTTTATACGAATTTAATATACTTATTTTAAGATAATAATTATAAGTGGGTCATTATAAACTATAATGAAAGGGGGTCAATAGGTGGGGAAATTAAGTTGGGTTCAGTCCTCGTAGGGACACATACATTAATGATCCTTCTGTTAACCCATTTATAATCAAGTAACAGGTAATCACTCTGCCAATTTGTAAAAATTCAAAAATTCCTGTCGCTTATAAATTTTGTCTCTTTCGAATCTTTTACCATAATGTATTGGGAAGATCTATATATCATTTACTCTTTTGAGTTAAAAGCTTTATAGTAAGAATCAAACATCCAAATAAATAAGAAATGTGAGCTTGGTTACTATTTTGCCAAAACTCAACTCAACCATAATAGCATCCATTGCCCACTGGTGTAAACATATGACTAATATCGAACTTATCCATTTTTGTTTTGAAAATATTATTTGTTTATTATTTTAAAAGCATTTATGTGTGTAGTAATTTAACTAAATTTCACAAGGCTAATTATTTGTATCAAACGGGGTGATTCGAATATGTTAGCATCTTTACATATATAAACCGATTACATTGGTTTTACGTAATGCATGTGTAACGACCCAGGTAGAATCGTAGCTAGGAGGCTTTCATATAAACCAAGTTAGAATCTGCTGTCAGCGCTGTGACTGCTTTTCCATTTTCAAATTCTTACTAGTTAAATGATAAATTACCATCATGTCCTCATCACCTTCTTGAAAATAAGAAGCAGCACAGAGCAGCCCTAGCCGCCGTAACTCGGGAAGAACTCTGTTTTTGTTGTTCTGTAAACAGAGAGAGAGAGAGAGATGAAGCGAAAGATAGCTATAGGTTTCGAAGGTTCAGCCAACAAGATCGGCGTCGGAATCGTAACACTAGACGGCACAATCTTAGCCAACCCTCGCCACACGTACATAACCCCACCCGGTCACGGTTTCCTCCCTAGAGAGACAGCCCATCACCACCTCCACCACGTCCTCCCCTCACTCAAATCAGCTCTCCAAACCTCCAAAATCACCCCGGAAGATATCGACTGCATCTGCTACACCAAAGGCCCCGGGATGGGAGCTCCCTTGCAAGTCTCGGCCGTTGTCGTCAGGGTCCTGTCCCTTCTTTGGAAGAAGCCTATCGTCGGTGTGAATCACTGTGTTGCTCACATTGAGATGGGAAGGGTTGTTACTGGTGCTGATGATCCCGTTGTTGTGTATGTGAGTGGTGGGAACACTCAGGTGATTGCTTATAGTGGAGGGAGGTATAGGATCTTTGGGGAGACTATTGATATTGCTGTTGGTAATTGCTTGGACCGGTTTGCTAGAGTCTTGAATCTGTCTAATAAAAAAAAGTTTCAAGATTTTAAGAACAATGTTTGTTGTTAAACTCTTGTTTGTTTGATAGATTGCGAAGAAAGGAAACAAGTTTATTGATCTCCCAAGGTATGGATGTATCGTTCAGTGGGATCTTGTGTTATATCGAAACTACTGCAGAGGAGAAGCTCAAGAACAACGAGTGCACACCGGCAGATTTGTGCTACTCTCTTCAAGTAAGTCTCTCTATCCTTTTTCTTTCTTCAATAAATGAGAGACACAACCAGGGCTTGGTTGTTGCATGGTGGTGATTAATTTTTAGGGCAAAAGCCCAATACAGTGAAACCACCAGGGTTTGGTCTGCCCATTGGAGAATTAATATTTCGGGAGAATTAATATTTCGGTATCGCCAAAGATGTATCCGGTATAATTCACAAAAAAAGAGAGACACTTTGGTTAATGATTATTATGATTTGTTTGGTGATGCAGGAGACGTTGTTTGCGATGTTAGTTGAGATCACGGAACGAGCGATGGCTCATTGTGACAAGAAAGACGTTTTGATAGTTGGTGGCGTCGGGTGTAACGAGCGTTTGCAGGATATGATGAGGACTATGTGCTCCGAGCGTGACGGTAGGCTTTTTGCGACGGATGATCGTTACTGTATTGATAACGGAGCGATGATTGCTTACACGGGTCTTCTTGAGTTTGTTAACGGTATTGAAACGCCGTTACAAGACTCTACCTTTACGCAGCGGTTTCGCACGGACGAGGTTCATGCGGTGTGGCGGGAAAAGGAAGATTTGGTACGTAGGAGATAATAAGAACGTTGCTGCCAAGTGATTGTATGTGTACCCATTTATTTGTATTTTTTTTTAAGATTATGATAAATGAATCAACTTACCTCTTATATTTTGCTCATTTTCCTGTTTTTCTTAACCACAAAAAGAAGTCTTGAAATCAATCAAGAAGCGAGGGCTCCCGCACAAAAAAAGAAAAGAAAAATTATCGCATACAAAAACTAAACAGTTTTTTTCTCTCTCTCTCTCTCTCTCTCTCTCTCTCTCTCTCTCTCTCTCTCTCTCTCTCTCTCTCTCTTTCGTTATAACAATCTGATTTTCGCTATATTATCATTGCTTAACAAGAGTAGAGAGCGCTAAACAATTATCAGCCATTTCATGCAAAGTCTTTGTAGATCTAGCGAAGACATTCGACGCCTTAGCACCGCCCATGGCGTCGTTGCATGTATCAAAATCCGTTAAAGATGCACTAAGATTGATGTTAAGGCTAAATCCATCATTCTTTTTAAGGTCTTTCAACGCCTTTTGTAGATTACCAAGCGCACTATCATAGTTTGAGTAACAAGTCTTGAGTCCTCCACCACTTTTCCGGCCACTAGCAGCGACTTTTTTAGCCTTTATCGTTCTTTTCATCAACTCCCTTATGGAAACTTCCGTCGCTGCGTTAACATTCTTTTGACCCTTTACGACTGATCTGCACAACACCTTGAAGTCTGACACGGAGCATGGATCACGCCCGCCTGAGTTCATTGGTCGAGCCATCACTACGACGCTTTTGCTCACCACACAGAAGAGGAGAACCATCGCCACAAGGTAAAGATTTGTTGACATATTATGTGATTGTGCTTTTGAGATTAATATTGTGGCGTTTAAACACCGATTGTTGATTATTTGATCGAAGAGAAGGAAATTGATTATTTATGTGTGTTGCATTACATATGCTAACCAGAACTATATTTTTAGTAAGTATTTTTGAGGAAAATAACTAAAATCATTTGTCACCGGTGAATTAGAGGGACATATCAAATATAGTTCAATGTGATAACTTTTTTGTTTTGTTTAGAGGAAGAACTATAAAATCTTCAAAATTTTGATGGTTCGTGACTATGCTTCGACACTAGCCATATGACCAATGAATCATTTTACAATAAAGGACTGATGGAAAAGGCTTATCTTAAATCCTATTTTTGTTGAGTATCGGAAAGCTTTCCAGACCTTGATGCTGCGTCCAGGAAAAATCGGAGGCATCATAGGACTGCAAACAAACAAAGAATGAATGGTTACAAAAGGCGTTAATGATATTTCTAAAGATGAGTCAGAGGCTTCACACACCTATTCTTCACAGACGTCTGTGACTGAAAAAGGCCAACAAAGACCAAAAGAGTGAGAATCAGCGAGAGACCACCAAACCCGTTTTTCATAGCTACTGTCTTGGAAGACATCCTATCGCCTGAAGAATCTTCTTCCTTGGACCCTGCATTCAATCAATGGAATGGTACCAAAAGTTTAAGAAATATGCTTAAAGAACAGATCACTAGTTGTTGTAGATAGATAAAAAAATCAAAAGGACAGTATCATTGGGGTGGTGAAATCTTTTAGATCACTTTCTTTCAACTGCTTTATCGTTGTCATATCCACCTGTTGTCAGTATTAGTCGAGTTTGTTATTGATACTTGATGAGCAATGAAGAAACTAAGCTCATACAACAAGTTAAATCATCTCAGCAATTCAAACACCAAAAAGCTATTGGATAAGGAAGGAATGGCACACTTACTTCCTCTCTCGCAAATGCAAGGTAGTATTTTCCAAGTGAACTTAGAAAGCTGTCTGCTCTTAGAGGCTCCTCCTCCACCGGTTTATAGCACCAAGAAGATACACATGACACATGCTATATCACACGCATGTATAAGATGAGCAAGGCATAAGTTATGACAGCTTGAGATTCACGATTTGAAAGGATTTCTTCCTGCGCAAGGTCTAAGGTCCAAGATGTCAAGTGCTCGCACCATAAGAAACAGTCCAAAGATCACTTAACGTTCATGAAACATGGAAATGGCACTTAAACCTCATGCATGGATTCACGGCTCATTAAGGTGGGTGGCTTTATCATTGGTGACAAGCGGTCAAGCCAACTAGTCAAGTGAAGAGAAGAATCTTGTTGAGCAAGCAAAGGGTGAGATAGCTATGTTATTGCTCGATCTTGACGGCAGTGACTTGTGACGACTGGGACAGAGACGTCATGGCTCTTCGGTGTATCATATTGATTTTCTCTCTTTCTGGTAGAAACTCAAGTTAAGGGAAACTAACAAGAAATTATTAGAAAACCATGACCAAGAATTGATACACAAATAAAACTAATATTAAAAATAATTAAAAACAAGCAATAAAATAATAAAATCAAGATTTGAAACTATTTTATCACTCTTTGATCGAAATATGGTTGACAAAGAAAAAGAACGAAATGTTCTAATCCTAGTGTTCTTGTCTTAGAATAAATCGAACTAAAGAGAGAGAGAGTCGTATGACTTACAGATGAATGAATTGTTGTTATTCTATAAGTAATGAGTTCCTTATATAGGATTACATAGCTTGGAGACAAAATCAAATAACTTGGAGTAGGGAACAAGTAACTTGGAGTAGGGAACAAGTAAATTTAGAACATTCCATAATAGACATCACACAATATTCATAACACTTCCCCTTGATGTCCATTATGCGTGTAAGATGCTATTTCGTTAAAAACCGAGATTGTAATGCCATAACCGTCTAGAGTTTGTAATGCGTTTGGAATACTGCCTCGTTAAAACCTTTCCATGGTAAACCCAAAAACCCAATGTGGTAAAAACGGGAAGCCATGGATAGGAAAAAGAGTACAGCCGCATTACTCCCCCTTAAGTGAACATCACTGAAGGCTTCTCAGTGATCGCATACCAATCTGCTGCATAAGCTTCCTGGGCGTCCATGTTAGTAATGCCTTAGTGAAGAGGTCGGCTGAGTTCTCGCTGGATCTGACTTGGAGTACCTTGACCTCTTCTTCTTTCTGAAGATCGTGGGTGAAGAAGAACTTGGGAAAAACATGCTTAGTCTTGTCACCCTTGATGTAACCATCTTTGAGCTGAGCTATGCAGGCCGCATTGTCTTCGTAAAGAACGGTCGGCTCGTCTTTACCATCCGTGATCCCACATGCTGTCCGAATATGGTGTGTCATGAGTCTCAACCAGACACACTCTCTGCTTGCTTCATGGATCGCCAATATCTCCTAGTGATTGGATGATGTGGCTGATATAGTCTGCTTGACTGATCTCCATGAAATGGTCGTGCCTCCATATGTGAAAACATAGCCGGTTTGGGACTTAGCACTGTGTGGATCGGACTGGTAACCTGCATCAGCAAAATGCTTTCATGATATTCATGGTCCATTCGGATCATATGGTTTATCTCTCTTAGATAAATTCGACCATGAATGTCTTTGTATGTCCATGATCTGTCCGAATCATGACATCATCCATAATCCATCTGGATTATGTTCTTGTCCATTATATATCTTATTCATATCCTTTGACCAAAACTCTTTACGAACTTTTAGTATATGTCCATGGTGTGTTCATGAAGTGGCTATTGTGTTATAGTTTGAAGTTTAATCAAAACTAAACCACTTTTGGTCAATAGGACGTTCCTCTCACTTGGATGGTTTAGGTCGGATTTAAGACCTAGAGAAACTGGTCGGAACAAGCTGGACGGGATGGATTGGTCGGGACCAATGATGATTAAGGTCGAACTAGGTCGGACATGATCCTAGTCGGTATGGTTCCCTTTGGTCGTGAATCTGATGGATTCTCAGACCATTTGATCAATCTATTCTTGGTACGTTGGATCATAGATCCCAACATTCATATACGGCTAATGATCTCTACTATAGATCATCGTAGTCTCTTCATAGCCTTTCCAAGAGTCAATCATCTTAATCATCCTTTCTTTAAGTATAAACACAAGGAATATATTGACTACTATATGGACTTATCTGAAACGTTCTTATAGAACTTTCTACTAAGCATCACTTAGTCTTATCATATCGTGTGTACATACACGCATACAGCTGCATTTCAGTCCATGAACAACGCAGGAACGATGTTGTTCTATGAGAACTTCTTTCTCATTTCTCAAGGTATCTTATGTTACCTTTATATCCAGTGATATATCCAATGTCTACTACATCTTCCTTAGATGTCCAAATCTTTATTAATTTCGATATTGGGTAGTAGCATTCACCACCTAGGAATTTATTTCCTTGTTCCTTAGTCCCTGTGAGTATCCTTGTGTGATCGAGCCATTCCTTTTGAATGCTTTATGTAGCAACATGTACGACCACTTGTCTGTACTTTCATGTTCTACAGCTCACGATTTTCTTTTCCTCACAAGACTCATCTGTTCACTGGTTAGATGGCGTCTATCTTATGTATTTGGCCAATACGCCCATCATATACATTCTTTACTATAACTCCACGTCCCATTCATTTCTCTATGATGAGTACTCTTACGTGGGTTAGTGATCCTCGCATATCTCTTATGCTCAAGTGCTTTCTCTTTATCACTTATGAGTGTGTGTATGTGTCGACACCTTATATAATGTTCCATCGCGTTCTAGACATGATACAATCGATTGAGATTTTATTATTATCAGGACCATTGAATACTTTGTAGTTTGCAAGGCTACATTGTATGATACCTGTACCTTAGGACCGGCCGGTCTTATCTCATTTTCTAGTATGGTTTCTCTTTCATGAACCCGGATCTATCATTATGAGCACCTTATCTCTTTCTATCCGAGGTTCCTTGTATATGGAACATACTGGTCTATCTTGTATAGACTTCTACAGCAACTTGATTATGTCTCTACTAGGACATTTATATAGTGGTGCTAAGCTGGTATGACTTAGTCATTCTTTCGGGTCTGTCTGGCTATCATTCTTTCTTTGTTTATGGACGTCCAGTACATATATATCTGGTCCTAGGATCTTTGCCAAGACTTGGATGGTTAAAACCATTCCACTTTCACTTTCTATTTATCAGCTTATAGCTTTCTCCTTGATGTTGGATAGTCGGATTCATCTTGTATGTAATCTGTGTACCTTGGCCACACTATGATCACCTTTGTTTGGCTCATGGTCTCATTGAATTCGTGGAAGAAAGATCATGTCCTCTTATCCAACATATATTCCCGATTTTCATCTCATCCTTAGATGAGGTATTCCATCCTAGATGGCACATAGGTATGTGGTGGTTTATTCATAAAATCTTAGGATGGTCTATATCTGGATTATGACCCTTTATCATCTTTAGACGGGAATATCTATGCTCACTTTATATGGCCTGATGTATCTTATCTTTCATACATGTATTCTTGTGGTGTACCCAAGCTTATATACTTTTGAAGTCTCAACCTTATAGGTTATGCCTTATACGGCCAAGCTATAATGTCTTATGGCCTTCGGCCAGGCTTATCATGTTTGGGTTTTATAGTATGGTCATGAACCACACGGAGTGTTTATTCTCCCCCTCATGAACATGCTATAAAATACGTTTGTTTGTCCTCACTTAAACGTAATGCTTGGATGGCCAGCATGGTTTTAGACCATGATACACGAATTTGTGGTCTGGTCATGATCACGGGTTTTGTCCTCACTACCCTCATGATCAGATTATACTTTCGTGTTGCTTGGAACAATGAAGCCTACTGAGTTTCCCTTGTGTACATGTTTCACAACGTGAGATCTTATGGGATAACTCTTTGTGCCTTATTAATCAAGTTCGAACCAGGATGGCTAATCCGGTCATGCCATAAAGTGTATAAATTTGTTGGTGAACCTTATTGGTTACCTAGGCTTTTATGCCTTATCACACTGATCCTTAGCATAGTATTAGATCAGTAGGGAGAATGTAGTCTCGACCTCTTTTATATATATGCCTTTGGCGATTTTCATAAGCTAAAGGAACATTTCCTTTTTCTTTGCTTTGCCCATTGGTTTATTATTGAAACCATTTTGATGTGGCTTGTAATGCCATTTCGACCTTTACTCCCTCCTCGGCCATGATTGGATCTACAACCACGGTTATTGTGGTATCCTTGTCTACGGCCAGTGGGGATTTTGGGTCTCTCTCAATGGGTCTTAGGTGATAAATTTCGTGCCTCTTAAGACCATGCCTTAGGCGTGGTGGTCTAGACATACTCTTCTCGAGTTTTCATTCTCATTTGTCAATAAAAAAATATTTTTCAAGCAAATCAATCAAGGTAAAAGAAAAACTTTTATTAATGCTATGAAATTTGAATGACAAATTATATTTAAAACAAAACACCAAATCATAAGTATGAAATCAGAAAGTCTAAAGGCTTTAGACAATGGTCTAGCCTGCCACTCCATTTGTCACTTTGGACGTGGCTCCCATGGATTCTTCATCATCACTATATGCCTCATAGCCGCTCATATCATCTTTCATCTGATTCATCTGTTCATTTTGAGATAAGTATAAGAACAGATCGTTGTATGTGGTGAAACCTTTATTTCGATAGGTTAGTTGTAGGAATATATCTTTTGGATCTGCTGTGGAGAAAACTTTTTCAAGTAATTCCTCCTCTGTCAACTTTTCACCACAAAACATCAGTGTATGAACTACTTTGGATAGAGCATAATTTTATTTTTCCACGGACCCAAAGTCCCGGAAACTGAGGCTCACCCACTCATGCCTTGCCTTTGGTAATATCACCTTTGTGTATTTGGACTTTAACTATGTCCAAAGGCATCGAGAGCTTTGTATATCTTGGTACTGATTTCTCAGTTCCACATTGAGATGATGGTGCATTACTGTTAATGCCTTATATTTCTCATTCTCGGTTCCATGATCATCCTTGATGATACATTCACTAAGACCTTCTATCGTTAGTATAACCGAGATATTTATTGCCCATCTTAGATAGTTCTCTCCAGAGATATCTAGGGTATCATAGTCTATGGGTTGGAATCTCAACATCTGAAATCATATCAAAATGATTTATGTTAGTACATACAATTTCTGATGCCATTGGCTATCCAAGAAATAAAAGGCACTCGGCCAGTATGTAAACAATAAAGCCATATGGCTTGTGTGACCAATGCCATTCGGCTATTACACAATTAAGAGCACACGGACAGCAAACAAATAAGAGGACCACACGGCCAGTTTGCATTCTCTTTAGAAATTTACTTTCTCATAACTCATCCATCTCTTAATCAACTTGTTTGATTTATAAATCCCTTGAAAATAGTGGGATGGACGAGTGCATGGTCTAGCCATACCATATGGTATGCTACATCGACCCATGCGGTTTAATGGTCTAGTAGTACCATTCGGTACACTTCCTCGACCAAATAAAACGGATCGTGATTTAGCTGCACTGTGGTGCACATCATCCATCACCAGTGATTGTGGATCAACGTGGATCATCGAGGATCACCGTGGATCACCTTGGATCACTGATCATCGTAGATCATCGCGAATCATCGAGGATCATCATGGATCATAGATCAACGCGGATCATCGTGGATGATCACCGTGAATCACGGGTGAAAAATCTAGTTGCACCTGAGGGTGAACATCATCGACCATTGATTTTGTTTTATGGTCCAATCGTACTTAAGAGTACGTGTCATCGACCTTTACTTCATATGGTCTAGTCATACCTATTGGTATGCATCATTGACCTAAAAGAAAATCATGGTCTAGCCACACTATGGTATGCATCATCGACCAAAAGATGTGAAAACATTAACCTTATGTTTTGTTTGGACATATAGCGTGTCATCCTTAAAGGGGTATCACTTGTTGTCCATACAAAACGAAAGTCATGTAATCACATGCTTTATATTTTAGGGTTTAGGGTTTTTTAAAATCGGATTTAAACTTTAAGGATTAGGGTTTAAAATTCAAATCTGATTTTAGGATTAGGTTAAACATTGACCTTAAGTTTTGTTTGGACATATAGCGTGTCATCCTTAAAGGGGTATCACTTGTTGTCCATACAAAACGAAAGTCATGTAAAACTATTAAGGGTTTAGGGTTTTGATTTTAAAATAAAACAAGAACTAAAATCAACCAAATCAAATCGCAAAAACTTTTAAATCGGATTTAAGATGAAGAGAAGTTTGAAATCCGAATTGCTTGAACCACAAGTAAAGATTAGGGTTCTTGAGATCTTACCTTAATCTTTACCGATCTTTTCTCCTTAGTTCCTCTTTTAGAAACCTTGAATAATCAACAATGAAAGTTTCAAAGTTGGATTAGTATAAGATCTAAGAACAATAGATATCGAAATTAAGAGAAATAAGGAGTTGGCGGCTATTAGGGTTTTGGATGATCTTTGACGGCGCGGCTTGCATTGGCAGGTGACGGCGCGTCTAGAGTCGGATTGCTGTGTGGTCTACGGCTCTGGATTCTTCTCGTCAAGAGCTTCAGTTTGATATATTACTCGCCGTCTGGATCCTTACGGTTAGGGAGATATGGCGGTTTGAAGTTGCAGCTGAAATTAGGGTTTTTGTGGTCGCCGGATTTTAGCTAGGGTTTAGAGTCTCGTGCTGATAACGTGTTCTAATCCTAGTGTTCTTGTCTTAGAATAAATCGAACTAAAGAGAGAGAGAGTCGTATGACTTAGAGATGAATGAATTGTTGTTATTCCATAAGTAATGAGTTCCTTATATAGGATTACATAGCTTGGAGACAAAATCAAATAACTTGGAGTATGGAACAAGTAACTTGGAGTAGGGAACAAGTAAATCTAGAACATTCCATAATAGACATCACACAATATTCATAACACGAAATAATTTATTGCTCTCTCTCTCTCTCTCTCTCTCTCTCTCTCTCTAAAATGAAAAAGTTCATACAAGTTTATGACTACTCTTAATTTAGATTCAATTTCCTCTTATTTTTCAATTAGTAATATTTATATAGTTCATCTCAGGTTAAAATGATAGAAGTTTGGAAAATCGAAGCTTTGCCAGCAATGAAAGTAAATAACATACATTTCTAACTCTTATCGGAAAAGTGGGTACTTACATATGTTCTTTATTTGTTTTGCAGAACCATACACAATCAAAAGTGGTTTGAATAAATGTCCATAAATCTATATTATTAAAACTGAAGTACAAAATCAATATGTTTGGATACTTGGATAGCCTTTAGTAAAATCAGTATGTTTGGAAACAGGTTTAGATGTTTAAAAAAATATTAATTCATTCATACGAAATCTATATTATTAATGTAGCCCATAAACTTGATTTAATTTAAAAGCCCATAGATGAGATCGAATTATAATATGCCCAATTTTGATAGTCATGAATTCAAAAACAGAGTTTTAAATATACGATTAGATTCTCCTACATTTAAGGCAATAGTTCAAAGATATGTTTTGTGAATAAAATAATAACTTAAATCAAAATAATTAAAATATGCTACATTTATTACCACTTAATTTTTCACTCCATATAATTATTTTACTTGATAAAAACTATTTCTATTTCACTTAATTTAGCCAAACACATAGAAAATACTTTTTATTAATTTATAAAATCAGTTAGACATGAACATCATCTGTCCATTTAGGTACATGTTGTTCCTTTCGGATATCGTTTTTTTTTTTGAAACCAAGTCCCGTTTGAATATTATAAACTTATGTGTGGATTTTGAGTTGGGTCATTCTGGATCTGGATGAATTCAGTTCTGATATATAAGAACCTAAAAAATCAATATGTTTGGATACTTGGATAGCCTTTAGTAAAATCAGTATGTTTGGAAACAGGTTTAGATGTTTAAAAAAAATTAATTCATTCATACGAAATCTATATTATTAATGTAGCCCATAAACTTGATTTAATTTAAAAGCCCATAGATGAGATCGAATTATAATATGCCCGATTTTGATAGTCATGA
This sequence comes from Raphanus raphanistrum subsp. raphanistrum, assembly GCA_019706035.1. NCBI lineage: Eukaryota > Viridiplantae > Streptophyta > Magnoliopsida > Brassicales > Brassicaceae > Raphanus > Raphanus raphanistrum. Next base: position 41,493,842 of record CM033981.1, on the reverse strand, counting down.
ATTCAAAAACAGATGTTTAAATATACGATTAGATTCTCCTACATTTAAGGCAATATTTCAAAGATATGTTTTGTGAATAAAATAATAACTTAAATCAAAATAATTAAAATATGCTACATTTATTGCCACTTAATTTTTCACTCCATATAATTATTTTACTTGATAAAAACTATTTCTATTTCACTTAATTTAGCCAAACACATAGAAAATACTTTTTATTAATTTATAAAATCAGTTAGACATGAACATCATCTGTCCATTTAGGTACATGTTGTTCATTTCGGATATCATTTTCTTTTTTTGAAACCAAGTCCCGTTTGAATATTATAAACTTATGTGTGGATTTTGAGTTGGGTCATTCTGGATCTGGATGAATTCAGTTCTGATATATAAGAACCTAAAAATATCTAAATAATCAATTTATCTAAAACGGGTTCGGATATTTGTAACAAAAATAACTATATAACCTGATTCGGTACAAGTCTTTTGAATATCGTTAGTTATATTACGAAACATCTAAAATATATAACACTAATTATGAAAAATAAATATAGATGTATAAAAAAAACTATTTCTATTTCACTTAATTTAGCCAGACACATAGAAAGAATTTTTTATTAATTTATAAAATCAGTTAGACATGAACATTATCTGTCCATTTAGGTACATGTTGTTCTTTTTGGGTATCATTTTTTTTTTTTTTGAAATCAAGTCCCGCTTGAATATTATAAACTTATGTGTGGATCTTGAGTTGGGTCATTCTGGATTTGGATGAATTCGGTTCTGATGTATAGGACCCTAAAAATATCTAAATAACCAATATATCTAAAACGGGTTCGGATATTTGTAACAAAAATAGCCATATAACCTTATTCGGTCCAGATCTTTTGAATATCGTTAGTTATATTATGATACATCTAAAATATATAACATTAATTATGAAAAATAAATATCAATGTATAAAAATATATTTCAGGGGCCAATTTAACAAAATATTAATTGGTTCAGTTGAAATAAATATATTTAAAAACTTTATATGAACTGAAAAAAATCAATATAAAAGTACTGTACAATTGGATTCAAAATCATTTCTTTTAAACAAAATATCAATGTAAAAATATTGTAATATTGTATTCTAAAATCATTTATTTTAACAACAAGTCAAATAAATATGTTGATTGGAGAAAACAAAGCCAGAGCATATAGTTTACTAGAGACACTTTATGTGTCGAATTTATTATAAATAAAGTTTTACTAAGATAAATACATTCAATAATTACAAACAAATAATATATTTCATAAAAGTAAAAAATAATATCCGCGCTTTCGAAGCGCGGGTCAAAATCTAGTTCTCTTTTATAAAAGAAACATGTGCTAAGATTTACATAAGATTCAAAGGATCCCTCTATTAAGTTTTTTTCTAAAATGAAAAAGTTCATACAAGTTTATGACTACTCTTAATTTAGATTCAATTTCCTCTTATTTTTCAATTAGTAATATTTATATAGTTCATCTCAGGTTAAAATGATAGAAGTTTGGAAAATCGAAGCTTTGCCAGCAATGAAAGTAAATAACATACATTTCTAACTCTTATCGGAAAAGTGGGTACTTACATATGTTTTTTATTTGTTTTGTAGAACCATACACAATCAAAAGTGGTTTGAATAGATGTCCATAAATTCTCTTTTATAAAATAAACATGTGCTAAGATTTACATAAGATTCAAAGGATCCCTCTCTCGGCACATATTTTGTGCATATCTCGCTAACATATCACTGTAGCAAGGTGAAACTTATGGTGCCAGACTTTCTCATCACCTCTTGAAGTCCGTTTTTTCACCATGAAAATCGATGCTCTCAACCTTAATTGAGTCTTTTCGGAAGAACTTAGAGATGAAAACAATTAAAAAAATGTTATATAACACAATAAAAAAACACTATAATAAACATCATATTGAATCAATTACACATAACATTTTTCAGTCAGTTTGTGCATACCTGCCATCATGATAGTGTAATATCTCAGAAATATTCAACAAGCGATCTTGAAAATCTCGATTCCTCTTCTGAATCCTTTGAAGAGTACTTGGAGAAGATGCTGACATCAAAGATTCATCATCTCTAATGAAGATGCTAACTGGTTAAGTTGCAGTTTCCGCTGAATAGTAAAACAAAGTCATCAATATAGAGAAGTCATGAAAAACACTAGCAAACAAGGAATCAACTGAAATTGCCTCAAGATCATCGCTTTCTCCTTTTTCAGAAAGGAGAGGAAAATTCTCTCAATATCCAGTGGCTCTGCACCACTGTCAATCTGAAAGCAAGATTATCATGTAAAAACTATCTTGAATCAAGATTTTGGCTTCTTTCATTAGCGCACATGCAGACTTAGTAAAACCATTGTTACCGAGGAAGAATTCTGTCATCCAAAAGAGCATTTTCTTTTGCTCGTCATCCAAACTCTCTGATTTTTTTCTTGGCCTCAATTCAACTTAAAAACAAAAAACAATGACTCGTATGTCCATAACATATATATAAAAAATAAAAAATAGAAAGTCTTAGCTTTTCTCATAAGGTATTCGACGGAGGTGAGATGATGTTAGGCTGTCGAGGTTGCCACCAGTTTTCATAACTCTCGTGGTACTGTCACAACCTATAGAAAAAGAGAATTTTTTTTGTCAAACATTCACTCATGTACAAACAAATCACGCATCAAACATCTACAGAGATAGAAGGAAGAAGGAGACAGGCGCAACTAAGTACTTATTGGGATTAAGGAAAACATTCTTCATCAGTATTAAATGTGTACAAAGTCATCTATATATACAAGTCATCTAAACTCTACATATACGTATCTAAATACATTACTGTTACAATATGCATGTCACCTAATAGTCCCCCTCAAGATGTCGTCAGTATATTAATAAGAACCATCTTGGACATAAGTTTGTGAAATAAGCTCGTATATAAAGCCTTCGTGAACGGATCAGCGAGTTGGTTTTATGATCGTACATGTAATGTCTTCAACTCTCCTGAGACGAGCCTTTCTGAGTGACAGTCTCTCTATATGTGCTTAGTACGCTCGTGGAACACATGATTCTTAGCAATATGTAGAGCATCAGTACTATCACAATAGAGAACTGTTGTAGAGGATGGAGAAACCTGGAGATCATTCACCATTCGAGAAAGCCAAAGGATCTCCTTCGTTGTAAACACCATGGCTCGGTATTCAGCCTCGGCAGATGAGTGAGAAACGACATCTTGTTTCTTGGATTTCCAAGAGATGAGTGAATCACCAACGAAGATGCAGAATCCAGAAATAGAACATAGCGTGTCAGGAATGCTTTGACTTAAAAGTCATTATCTGCGGGATAAAATAAACCTTGTCCAATGCTGCCTTAGAGATAGAGAAAAACTTTATGAGCCGCCAAGAGATGAGGCTTGCGAGGAGCAGAGGAAAATCGACAAAGTTTATGAACGGCAAAGCATATATCCGAACGAGTGATGATGATATATAAGAGTTTACTAACCAAACGTCGATATGATTCAGCATCAGGAAGCAAGTCACCAACTTCAGCAGAGAGTTTATGACTTGGATCCATAGGAACTGATGATGGTCTGCGACCAAGAAATCCAGTCTTTGTCAATAGTTCAAACATATATTTATGTTGACAAATTGAGATGCCAGAGGAAGATCGAGAAATCTCACGACCAAGTAAGTATTTGGGGTTTCCAAGATCACGGAGCTTGAAGCAATTTTGAATAGTAGTGATAAGTTCAGTGATGGATTCCTCTGTGTTGCATGCGATAAGAATATCGCCAACATAAACCAAAACAAGAATAAACTTCGTCTCAGAAGAGCACTAGAACAAAGTGTAATCTCCATTGATTTTCTCAAAACCAAGACCGATAAAAGTCGTGGAGAACTTGAGAAACCACTGTTTGGATGCTTGTTTTAATCCGTAAATCGACTTATTGAGACGTAAAAAAGCATTCGGTGGCAGATTTTCCCCCTGTCTCTCAGCATATCCAGAAGGTAAATCCATATAGATTTCTTCAGTTAATTCTCCATTAAGGAATGCATTTGAGATATCTAGTTGATTCAGAAACCAATTCTTCTTAGAAGCCAAAGCAAAAAGAAGTTTAACTGTCACCATTTTAGCAACTGGAACCAGATCAGGTTTTCTTATTTTATCAAAGCGTTGTATAGCTAGTGGATTGGGTTAGTCGAGTGGCTGTGCGGTGATGAGACCTGGTGGGAGTTCGGTCATCCCAGTTCTCCGTGGTCTCTTGGTCACCTGAGCAGATTGATGTCTCTTTTTTTTTTTGCAGGATTGGGAGCACTTGTTCTCGAAATTACTTTCACTGCAACTCGTTTTTTTTTGGGTTGGGTTTCTTTTGATAGTCTCTTGGATCACCGTGTTTACTCAATTTTCGGCTGTTGGATTCTTGAGGCTATGGTATGTATCATCGTAGTCTCTCTTTAATTCAGGTTTAGCTTTTAATGTCAGTAAAGAAAAGCTTTGAAGTGATCATCAAAGACTAGCTATTTTGGCTGCGATGACACAAAAAGAACTAGACATTTGAGGCAACCAGATAAATCTCTTTCGGCCAAGAACAATGGTTAATGATATTCTAAAAATTACAAAATGTTATAGCGTGTCGTATGATGGACGAACGAAGTTAATGTCTTAATGTTTAGTTAAGAAAATTTTGTTAGAATCAAGCCTTTAATTAACACTTAGATTCTTGTTTTCTTGGGTTGTTTAAATGAATATATATATATATATATATATTCTTTATATATTAAAGGAGAAGCATTTTAAGAAATGTGTTCACATTATAATGGACACGTGTCAGTTTCACAATAATTTGAAAATGAACATTCATATTCTACATAAATGTTTTCACACTCTACATAAATGTGTTCACACTATGTACTTTATTTTTTATTTTTAATATAAAACTCACATGTAAGGTTCCAAAAAATATGGATTTAGAATCTAATTCAACAATAGGATATTAAGACATGACAAAAAACAACCCAAAACCAACTAATATTCAAATTAAGGATGTTCAATATGCTAAAACCGAATAATACCGAACCGAACAGACATAGATAATATGATTTTGTTTTGGTATATACCTTACAAACCGAATGGATGTGATTTTATAAAATCGTAAGATTTAGATATGGTTTGGTTTATAACCGATTAAACCGAACAAAACCAATCAAAATTATAAACATGTAAATATGTATATATTTTATAACAACGCATGAATATATTTGTTATATAAGTTGAACTATAATTTAATTTGTAAATCACTTGAACTATAATTAAGTAATAATTCACTGCAACTGAGGCTTCTTATTTTCTTAGTCTTCTTTTTTGATCTATTTGCTTTGTTTTAACATTGACTAAATTGAAGTAAAGATTATAAATTTGATGGACAACAATTAGTTGAAATTCTTTACAACTTTTTTTTATCTTTAACCAAACAGAGTTGTGTTCAATCGAAGACATATGAATTTGATGACCACTAAATATAGAAGAATAGAAAAACTTTTATTTCGTGCTTCTGTTTTGTTTTTTATTTTTATTTTCAAAATTTAGAGTTTTGATATTAATTCTAGATTTGATTATTTTATTAGATGATAGAAGCGTTTTTTTGTTTTTTATTCTTTTATTTAAATATATAATATTTTTTAATAAATGACTTTTTGATAACATGACTCTAAAATTTGTATAATATATATTATGATCTCAAACTAAATAATTATATTTTTAGTATAAAACCGAATAAACCGAAAACCGACGGTATATAAACCAAACCGAAATAAATATGGATTAATAATAACAATTATATTTTACTAACCGAAATACTGAAAACCGAAAAAACCAAAAAGAACCGAAACAAAACCGATATCCAGATTAAACACCCCTAATCCAAATAAAATTGAAATATTGTTTCATTCTCTAAAACCAGTGGCGGATCTAAACTCGCATTTTAGGTAGTGCATAAATGGACTTAAAACCTAATGTAAAGAAAAAAATACTGAAAAGAAAAACGTATTAATGGAGAATCGAACTACCTAATGGGGTGTCATGAGTAGTGTATCTAAACCAAAAATGCTGCAGAATCTTGGTTTGCATATAATAAAAACACAGTATATAAATTAAACATGTGTCATTTGACTCCCTGTTTAACTACCTGGGTACACCTCTATCTAAAACATAATGAAAATAACAACATCATCCCGCGCAAAGACAGATCTTATTCTAATATATATATACTAGGGTAAACCCGCCCTACGGGCGGGCGGACGATAAAAAACAAATTATGCAAATTATTTTAAATATCTAATTTATTTTTAACTAAAGTAGTACTAAATTTTATAGTTTTTACAACAATTTTAACTGTTCATTTTAGAAATCATATTTTTCTAATTATTATAAAAAAAATTAAAATTTTTCTTTTCGTTACATATTTTTGAAAAACTTATGATTTTACGATGTAAAAAGCAACTTATTCATTATAACTACAAATATTTTAAGATAGATAAATAAATAATATGAAATTATCGTTACTTTTTATACTTATACATGTTTTTTTTTTGAGAAAGAGTATACATATAAATCTTTTTAGAATCTTATATGCATTATCATTTATGGAAATAAAGCTAACCATGTTATTTGAAATCAATATTACTGGCTAACTTATAATATATAATCCTGACGATATTTTATTATATATTTACTATATTGATTGTTTTTTGTTATTGAATACCGTTTTAACAAAACTCATTTTGCTTTTTCTAAAACAATTATTTTCTAATCGGTCCAAGTATAGCTTCGTTTATGGGTTTCACTGAAAACCTGAATAATTTTAACATAATAACTAGATCTTGACCCGCCCAACCGGGCGGGTATTTATTTTATGTTTTTAGTTTTTTATATATAAATGATATATTTATAATATTTAAACATAAATTTAGATTGAAAATTAACATTTGTAGTTATAATAAAAATTAAAAGTTTTAAAAATATTTTGATATAAATTTTAAATTCCTAACTAAAATAATATAGAAATAGGTCATAATTTTTTCCAATTCCAAAATTTTAGCATTCTTAATAACAAAGAAAAGAATTTATAAATACATAAAATATATAAACATATTTGAAATTAAAATAAATTTGTTAAAAAAAAATCTTACGCTATTGTTATTTATTTCTATAGTTTGACCCGTGGTCGTATAAATATTTGCTTTCACTTCAATTTTTTTCTTTGTTCTAATGATAATATCTATATATATGTGTGTAAATTAATATGTATTACATAATTGTTAGTATAACATTTTTAAAACATTTTTTTATTTATTACTTTAAATAATTATATTATGTGATTTTAATCGTCTATTATATCACAGTGTATCATATAAAAATCTAATATTTATAACTAATTGGATTTATATTATAAAAATGTTATACTAACAATTTATAAATAAAATATTTTATATTTTATTTATATAATATATAAATTGATTTTGATGTGTGATTTTTATTTAATTATTTTTATTAATAAATATTGAAAAATATTAAATGTTAACGAAAAATACGTAAGGAAATTTATTTTGGTTAAGATTCATTATAAGAAAGAAATCTATTATTTAAATTAGGAAAAGACATTAAATACTTAAATCTATTATTTAAATAAGGAAAATACAAAATTCTCTATTATCTTTGTTACCAAAAAAAGTTTAATTTTTTAAAGACTCTTATCCCTATTACCAAACAAAAGCTTAAAGTACTTCTACTTTAATAAGATAGATTTAGATAATACTTAAAATAACTACCCACAACTATACCCAAGAGAGACACTTCCGGTCTCTATTATGTTTAGAAATCTCTAATAATTTATGGGTTTTATTCTTCACCCTCGTTCGAGTTGATCACCCCTACAGTCTCGCTCTCAACACTATCATTAAACCATTCTGTAAACAATAAAAATGATCCATCTTCATTCTTCACCCTCGTTCGAGTTAACAGTCTTGACATGATGTTATTACTAATTAAAAACCATTGCACAACACCATTTTGTGAGTATACAAATAAAAGCAAAAACTTTTTACATATATATATATACACACTTGCAACAAACTTGAGATTGATCTATTCACCTATTATGAGAGATGCAACAAAGTTTAGATTCACCAATAACAAAGTAAGATTCACCTATAACAAAGTACGGAGGATATATCTTTTCATTCAACAAAGTTGCAAGGAATACAAAACAAAGAAGAAACAATTCTGTTTTTCCAATGTTGCAGTATAAAAATCTGCAGAGATCGTGCAGAGGAATAAGCTTGATATTTCTTAGGACGAAATTCTTAAACATATAGAATCTGAATCCTCTGCTCTGGCCTCTGTAGTTCAAGTTGATCAAAGCAGAAACTGGACTTAACAGCGATCAATATAAGCCGGCCGGTCCTTTCTTCTCATGGCTTCAAAGTAATTACCATCCACACAAAGTATGCTTTTGTACTTATCGTCCCCTAAATCCACCATAGTTTTTGAGTTCTCCCATGGTTTTCATACAACTGCATCATCACTATCATAACTAAAGAAACTCATATCGTGTGGAAAGCTAGTAATGAAAAAAACAAAATGTTATATGATTTTTACCATTCATGGTCAAGAACTGCTACCACTTTAGGAGATCCAAAGTAAGTCCGGTACATCTGATATAAAAAAGCAACATTCTGATATGCATCAACCAACAATACTTGTTCTTCACTATCAATGTTTACATCCTTACCTCAGATCAGATTCAAAGGTTATTACTGTCGCCTTGTTCTGTCAAAAGCTCTTTTTGCTGAGGTTCTCCATGTAGTCAAATGTCTCTAACCCTTCAATCTGAGGGCTCCTTTGACGTTTCTAAAGAAAGCAATATTGAGTCGCCATCTATAGCAATTTAGTTCCTGAACTCAAAAAGGAAACACACACAGAATTCAGAATGTATAAAGTTAAAGAACATAAAAGACATGATGATGGTTTACCTACACCTGTCAGGCCATTGCTTTAAGTCCTCATCTGATGGTTTGAGAGGAAGATCAACTAATGATTTTTTTTAAGAACTCGTTTGAGTAAAGAAGAGGTATATTGTCATCGATTACCCATATTTTGTTCCTTGCAAATCTATGTTGATCCAGTGAACCACAATCTACAAACTTTAGACACACACAGAAACAACTCAATTACAATGTTACATTCCAAAAGATACAACAACGACAATACTAATTTAAAATTACATGAGGATAACAAATCTGAACGTACTTCCGCAGTGTTAGAGCAGCGACCGGATTTGATGGCTTTTAATCGGCAAGGAGAGTGTATGAAGTCGCCATCATCGGAATCAGATGTTAGAACTCTTCTGGATCGCGTTTGAGTTGTGCTGTCCATTGTTGAAGGATGAGATATTTAGACTCGAAACTTCGGCCGCTTGCTGTGGTATACGAAGAGGGATAATCACGAAAAAAACTCAGAGTTAAACATGTATTAATCGAAGGTTGAGAGGTTACAGAGATCAGATCGGCGATTTAGCTTCTGGGAATTTCGTCGACTACTCGAAGAAGATCGCGATTTAGAAAGCCCAGACGATTTCCAAAAGATAAAGTGATGCGTTTTAACCTGCGAAGCCCAAACCCATATAATCACGCTTTAGTGAAACGGTGCGGATCCGACGTGTCGAATGCTCAGAGACTCAATTTGTGACATGGCGTCTGACGTGTCAGCAGGAGAGAAACAACCCTTCTCTATATATATAGATAGATACACCACAACACTATAAACAGAGAGAAAAGTCTCTCATCGTATAACAGATTCAAACTTTTAGCCCCTTTTAATCAAAGTCAAGCTGTTGAAAAATTCAACACTTTTAATTTTCAACATATATATTCTGTCTCCATGTATCCAATCAAAAGAACAACAAATGAAGAAAAAATCAACACATCTCTACCTTCCATGTCTCCTGACGTTGTTTCTAGCATTATTACTCCGTCCAACCACCGGAGACGCAAGAACACGAGCCGTAAGAATCACATGCTCGCCACAGCTCGAGCGCGACGAAACCGTTTACATCTCCAACTTCGTCGCCACGTGGGACAAAGTCCTCCAACAGGTTCAGACCAACGGTTTCGGAGTCGCTTCCACCGGTTCAGGACCTTCTTCTAACTACGGTCTCGCCCAGTGTTACGGAGATCTATCTTTAAGCGAGTGTTTCCACTGCTACTCAGAAGCACGCGCTAACCTTCCGCAGTGTTACCCTCATAACGGTGGCCGTGTCTTCCTCGACGGGTGTTTCATGAGAGCTGAGAACTACAGTTTCTTCGACGAGTTCAGAGGACCTGAAGATGAAGTCGTGTGCGGGACTGATACGAGGAGAGAGGAGGGGAGTTTCGGGGAAGAGGTGAGGCTAGTGGTGAAAAACGCGGTTGGTGCGGCTCCTGGGAATGGAGGGTACGCTCGCGGTGCGTCTGCAAACGCGTTTGTGTTGGCGAACTGCTGGAGAAGCTTGAGTCCCGAGTCTTGTCAACAGTGTTTGGAGGATGCTTCTGCTTCTGTGGTTAGCAAGTGCTTGCCGTGGTCTGAAGGGCGTGCGGTTCACACGGGGTGTTTCCTTAGGTACTCTGATCATGATTTCTTGAACAAGATACCAAGAAACCCAAGATCAAGAGGTGACATTAAAAAAAAAAAAGTCTCTATAGTTAAAAAATAAAATAAAGAATCTGAATTTAGCTGGATCATAACTAACCAGTTGAAAAAAAAAAAAACTAACCAGTTGACTTTTGTAGGTTCTGTAGTTGTGAGTGTTGTCTCAGTGCTTGGCTCTGTATTTGTGTTCATTGTTGGGATAGCTATAGGTGTTAATATCTCTAAACACCGGACCATAGAGAAGAAGAGAAGAGGTCAGTGTGTACATTACTTGTTTCTCATAAAGATGAGAATGTTTTAACCGAGGTTTTTGGTTTGTTACAGGATCAAATGATGTTGAAAAAATGGCGAAGATCTTGACCAACAGTAGCTTGAACTTTAAATACACAACATTGGAGAAGGCCACCGGTTCATTTGACAGCGCAAACAAGCTTGGAGAAGGAGGCTTTGGAGCTGTCTTTAAGGTATGAATATGTTTCTACTGGCTATTTATGAAGAAATTGTGAGTAACAACAACTGGTCCTGAGATTTTAAGGGATATAGACAATTTAATAAAAACTCATATAATTTAATTTTTTTTTAAAAACTGGGGCCTGGCATATATATAACAAGTAAACTTTTCTTAAAACTTTGGAGGCCATAGCCAATGCTTCACAAGCATTTCTCTTGGTTTATAGGGGGTTCTTCCGGACGGACGAGATATTGCTGTGAAACGGTTGTTCTTCAATAACAGGCACAGAGCAGGAGATTTCTACAATGAAGTCAACATTATCAGCACTGTTGAACACAAGAACCTCGTCAGGCTCCTTGGCTGCAGCTGCTCAGGGACAGAGAGTATCCTTGTCTATGAACATATTCAGAACAAGAGCCTAGATAGATTCATCTTTGGTAAACACCAAATACTATTCCATGCATGAGTTTCATTTATTGGTTCCTAAAAGCAGGTGATCACTAAGAATTTAATAGATGTCAACAGAGGCAAAACACTAGACTGGCAGAGAAGGTTCGCGATCATTGTTGGGACAGCTGAGGGATTAGTGTATTTGCACGAGCAGTCTACTGTGAAAATTATCCACAGAGATATAAAAGCAAGCAACATCCTTCTAGACTCAAAGTTCCAAGCTAAAATAGCTGACTTTGGTCTGGCAAGATCGTTCCAGGAGGACAAGAGTCACATCAGTACTGCCATTGCAGGGACTTTGTAAGATATGGGTTTGTTACTTTAGAAACTTAAATGTTTGTTTCAATCCACTACTTGCTAATCTGCAGGGGTTATATGGCTCCAGAGTATGTGGTACATGGTCAGCTAACAGAGAAGGTAGATATCTACAGCTTTGGAATTCTTGTATTAGAGATTGTCACTGGGAAGCAGATCACCAAAAGCGAAATGTCAGATTACTTGGTCATACAAGTAAGTTAGACCACCAAAGAAACTTACATGCATTAAACTAGTAAGTCAGATTTTACTATCTCATACTAATTGGTGTGTTTTTTTTTTGGCTATAAAAAGGCATGGAAACATTTTCAGTCAGGTGACTTGGAGGAAATATTTGATCCAAACCTGAACTGGAAGACTCATAAAGACAATGTCACCATGAAAAAGGAGATAGTGAGAGTTGTTCAGATAGGGCTATTGTGCACTCAAGAGATAGCTTCGCTAAGACCATCCATGTCAAAGGTGTTGCAGATGCTAAAGAACAAAAAGGAAGTATTGCCATTGCCAAGTAATCCTCCCTTTTTGAATGAAAAAGTCATGGAGTTTAGACACGGTTCTAATAGTACTCCATCTGCGCATACATCTCATGCCACCATCTCGCAAAACTCCTTGTACTGTAGATGAGCCTTCGAAGAACTGCATTAGAACTACAAACCCATAGTTGAGCACAAACCAAAATGTTGTGCATAAACCAGTGACAGAAAAAGATATAGGTGATGATTGGTTCGATTGTGGCCGTAAAAATTTAGCTCTAAAAATTTAGTTGTAAGTAAGTTGGTTGTAACTGTAGCGTTATTACTGTAAATTTTTCTGTAGAGACTTGTGCTATAGTTAAATTTGTTGTAGTTTTAAGCTATATGTTGTAGATATTTCAAAATAAAATATGTGATAATAAAATCATTATTTTTTATCAACTAAAATAATTTTATTAATGATTTTTATAAATTATCAAAGTTTAGTGTTACTTAAGATGTGATATGTAAATAATATTTATGTTATTTGAAATATTTCAATAATTTAAAACACACTTAACTAAACTAAAATATTTATAGATGTTTTTACTATGATTATCTAATTTATTTGATATTATAGATAGTTTTTTCATTTTACAATTTCTACAGCCTATAAAACAAAGATGTAGGGTATTTATCTAAAATACATAAGAAAATATTTGATTTAGTTTTTTCTGTTGTTTTAAAAGTAAAGGTAAAGCATGATTGGTAAAAATTAATAGAATTGTTGTAAGATTTAACTTTCAAAAATAAAGTTACAATATAATTGGTAAAATTTAGTGATTTTAAAATAAATAAACCTAAAGTAGAGAGATAAAATCCAACCAATCACTCCCATAAAGAGTTAAAGTTAATTATTGGAACTTGAATTCTATTAATCAACTAGGTGTTTTGCCCGCACATGCGGGCATAAATTTCTTATAAATACTTATTAGTTTATATCTTATTAACCTGAAACCAGCATAATAAATTATTATTTATGTTTTTAAATAGTTAAATCAAACATCAAAATATTTATATATGTCAAATACTTTTAATCAAAATATATACTTATTATTGTGTTAAGTTTTTTTAAAACACTCATATCTTAGAGATAGTTTAGAAAATATATTTATATTTTTTGGTTGACTAATATTTAATAATAAATTGTTTTGTATCTTAATTTTTTTTTAAATTTTTATAATAAAAATATTGTTTTCAGATAGACACAAAAGAATATATATAGAAGCATTATCTTTTTTTTTTGATAATTCTAAAATATTATTTTGTAATCAATTATTTAATATAGCATATAACAAATAAACTTTATATCATTAAAATAAATTAGTGAATAGTTAGAAACTAATAATAAATTAATAACCTATCTAAAAGTCTAAAACCTAATAAAAATATGACAAATAAGAAAAGCTAATATAACATATAAATTTAATATTAGTAAAATAAAATTCGTTTTTATTTATATAGAATATTCATCAAGGGTATTATTTTAAATTAATGATTTAGTGACTCAGCTCAAAACAAATAATACATCAATGATAATTTAGATTAAATTTAATAAAAATATGAAAAATAAGCTAAATTAGCTAAAATCAAGGAGAACATGACAAGTAAACAAAATCACTTCATAAATAATAGTATAGATAAGTACACTTGTTCCATGAGTTTCATATTTATAGACTTTTCTTGTTTTCTCAATTATCAAGAAAATAAATTAAATGTTTATCATAAATCATCACTTTGTGTCTTTTTAGTAATATTAAACTAATAGTAATTCACTAAATTCGGGTTTTTACGATTTATAGTATTAGTATTAATAATTACAGAAAGCATGGAATATATTTTTTCATTGAAAACATGAAACATATATATATTTGTGAAATATAATTTTCTAAAATATACTCCTTCCATTCAACAAAGATAGATATTTTGAAAAATGACTTTATAAAAATAGATTTTTATTAATTTTATATTATTTAATAATAATAAATAGTAAAAATAAAAATTGAATATTAAATATTTTTTTTAAAAAAAAATTATTAATAATAAATGATGTATTTATAAGAAAAAATTGAAGTATCCGTAATAAGTGTGAAAACATGAATTTTTAATTTTGTGAAATGCATATAGTTTATTTTAAGAAAGGGATGAAGTATATATGTATTCCTCCTCATCAATTTAAACTGATTATTTTTTTTATAAAATCAATTTAAGCAGATTCAAAAGGAAAAAAAAAACACCAAAACCTAATTCATAAAGCCAAAACTTAACTAAGACACCGAAATCATTCACGATCTCGTATCAAGAAGCTAGCTAGGATGCAGGTGTGAAAAGAAATAATTTTGTAACCATATGAAAGATATGGATGATATAGATGGGTGTGAAATTAAAATGAACTTTTGATTCCTTCTTATTTACATTTTTAGTCTGCGTGAATTTTGTGGAGGCTAGGCCTCTTTTTAATTCATCTAGTTAGGTAGAAACAGAATTGGGTGGGTCTCTCTTCTCTGGGAGGAAGGTTTAAAAAAATCATTTTGAAACTGCTACTTTTTGGACTAAGTACTCGATTAGTCTAGTTGATGAAAAAGTAGTAACAATATGGTGTAAAACCAGTATGCAACAGAAACATACATCAGCAGAAACTGTATATTTTCATTAAAATTTTAATAAAATAATTAGTAAAACAGTAGTAGAATACAATTTTAAAAATATCATAAAAGTTAGTAAATAGTATATTTAATTTAAGATAATATTATTGATAAAATATTTTATTAAAATAATGAATTTTATTTAATTGTATAAATTAAATTATTTTTTAATGTGAAATATTATTATTTTAAAAAATAGAAATTTTATTTTATAATGTAAAATTCAGTTTTGGATACAAATATAATTTTATATTATTAAATAAAATAAATAAATTATGTATAGTTTACATGTCAAAGATGTTGCAGATGCTTTTTTTTTTCTGTCAACTATCCATCTAGTGTAGATCAAGTGGTGGTCAGTCGGTCGATCCTCTGTAGAGCATCATCGTCTGATCGGATCTGATCTATATGGGAAAAGATATGTCCTCGAGTCCTTGCTTCCTTTGCTAGTGCATCCGCTCGGGTATTCCGCTTATGTCAAAGATGTTGCAGATGCTAAAGAACAAAGAGGAAATCTTGTCACCTAGTATATCCTCTGTTTGTGGATGAAAGAGTCATGGAGTTTCAATATGGTTCAGATGGAGATTCAGCTGCTTGTGCACTCTGTTGCAACTATCTCGCAAAAGTTCCTTTTTATGGTAGACGAGGCCTTTGAAGACCTACCATAAGAACAAAAAAACATCGTTGACCATGAGCACAAACCAAAGTTCTGTCCTTTTTTGAGCAAAACCCAAAGTTCTGTCTATATACAAGTAAAAAGAGCTAGCTAGTGTATATATAGATAGATGTGATATTGAGTAATTTGTATTCCATACGGATCCTATGCAATGGTGATAGTAAGTTAATATAAGCCCTTTTACAGATCCAGACACAAGATAATGAATTTGTTTCGCATAAATAGGCTAAGCCATTGCCAACCTCAATTGATAATCAAGCTTCAACCTTATTGGAAGATAGAGTGTTTCAGCTACTCACAGCTATTTGAATATTTTTATTTTAACAATGCTGTTCCAGTTACAACTTGTAACAAATTGTGTATGTTATAATATTGCTTGGTCCTTGTGGTTAGTCTCTTAGAGCATGATTATTGCTTGGTCCTTGTGTATACTAAGAGACTAACCACAAAGACTAAGCAATAATCATGCTCTAAAGAGAACCACATAATACCTATCAGTCGACGCATGATGATTATATTAAGGTAATGCCATCATTTAAGAATGAAACAATTACATTACGAGTCACTTTTACACATATTATTAACACTGCAGGTCACATTGAACTACCAGGACACTTTATTCCAATTCCCAAGAGACTTTTCCAACTTGCAACAAGCGTAAAACCCATCGATACCCTTTTGTTATTATTTTTCCTTTAAAATCTAGTTATTAAAAACTTTATTTTAATCTCTTTCTTCTTGTCACAGAAAATCTTCAAGTGTGTATCCGGAAAAAAATGATGAACTTAAGAGTTGTAGCAGAATCTCCTCCCGGAATAAAATTCGAACCCAAATCTCAACAGAAAATCAAGCTTTTCGTCGTCGTCTTGCTGCTCCTCCAACACCGTGGTCATCTTGCTCAGCTCCCCCATCGTTGTGCTCGTCTCCTTCGTGGCCGACTTCATCTCCTCCGTGATTCACCTTTGCGTCGGCTTGCATAACGAGCTCCTCAACCCAGGATCTCTTTGTTACTGTTTCGTTCGTCTTCAATAACCTCCACATAACTCCGTTCCGCTCAGATCCACCGCCATGTATTTCCGGAGTCGTCGTCGCAAATCCTCTCTATCGTAAATTGAAAGCTTAAGCATCAATGGTGAACTTCCTCCATTTTGCACGCTTGGTCCTTTTACGGTTTTAGTTATTTTCATTGTGATCCTAAACTCTTAAATGATACATATTTCTCCTCAAATCCAGCCTCAAACTTTAAAATTAGCACTTCAGCCCCTGATTTATATGCAAATGAACAATGATGCAGATTTCTTAATGATTCGTCCCACATATAGTATGTACTAAAACACTAAATATATAATAATATAAATTAAATGAAGTAAAACAAGTGTTAGAACTAATTAAAATTATTATGAGATTCAATTGAAAAAAGAAAGCTTACAAATATTAAAAGGCAAGAAATAATAGATAATACTGTATGGATTAATGTTACATTAGGGATGACTAGTTAAGCTTTGTTCTATGGATATATATATAAGCATGTGTACATGTGGATATATAAAATAAGTGTACATGTGGATGTACAAGTAAGTATATATGTGGATGTATAAATAAGCGTACATGTTATCAGTATACACAGTTGAAACACTCATCTATAAATTTACAAAATCACGTGCATACCAGCTACAAGAAATATACAATAATTATTTAAATTTAAGTAACATATAGATGTGTACATATGTACACTATTGTTTTTGGTGCATATGTACACATATATATGTTACTTATGTACAATATATCTAAATAAAATGTACATGTATAAACTTTTTTTTGAACAACTTACATGTATAAACTTAATGTACACATGTGCATCAAACTGTTGTGTACAACTTAAATGTATAAATTTTTTTTTTGAACAAATTACATGTATAAACTTAATGTACACATGTGCATCAAACTGTTGTGTACACATGTGCATTAAAAGGTTGTGTACACATGTACACTTATAATGTTCATATAGTATCCACACATTTCATCGAACACTTACCATCTTTTTTTCTGTTTGATTTTCAGAAAAATACATCATTCCCAGTAATGTACACAAATGCAATAGAAATTTATATTGTTTTGTAGTAAATACAATGTTTTATTCAAAAGTTATTAATAGTATAATATAGTATGTAACCGAAACATTACAAAAGAAGTTGGCTTGGTCCAGCGGTTAGAGGGACTGGTCAGTAGTCTCTCTAGTCTCGAGTTCGATGTGATTGTAAATCCTTTTTGCTTTTTTTTTAATGAATGGCAGTTAGGTAATAAATTCATCTTCTTCAAATTAGAGCTTTTTACTATTCATGCAATTCAATTCGGATCCGTCATTGATTTTCTTGATGAAATCTTTTTTTTTTGACAATTTTATCTCCCAAACTTAGAAACGTTATATATATTAACCGATTATAGTACCAAGACAAGCAAAAACACAAGTTTTTTCATAGTTTCCGAATTTTAACAGATTATAACTAAAATGCCATGACCCATCCTTGTTCTTCTTTAATTCACACATCCATACACGAAAAACCAGAAGCTTAGGTCAGATTAGAGATTGGATTTCGTATTTGGCAACAGGATTGAAGAAAAAAGAGTATTTGTAATTAAAACTATTTAAAATATGATCACACACAGAAAAGAGAGAAAAAAATACTTTTTGATTATTAAAGGACTTTTTAGTCTTTTTATCCCTATAAACTACCTCAGAAGAAGAAAGTGACCTAGCATGTAATATAATTCTCAAAAGTGACCTGCAGTGTAATCAACTCTTTAAGAATTAAGACCCAGTGGTGGATATGTGACATAATTAATATTGCCACTATATATTTATATTTTAGTACAAAGGGTCGTCTCGCCCCTCGTCCGCACACGTAAATATTCTTTTCGTTTGGCCTAGGACTCTAGGAGTTTAATTCACTGGCAATGACACTCCATGTACCAAAGCTTTTAGCTTCTTTTTTTCTTGGCAAAACAATGTAATATAAAATTATACAACGCATGATGTCAATGCACATTCTGTTACTTTTCATTCTTCGGTAAAGAATGTTTCACTAGAATCGTCCATCATAGCGAACGGCATGTTTTCCGAAGGCTTCCAATGGCGTTTCCTTTGGTTTATAAACCAGTTGTTGATTTGTTTTTGATCCAAACCCGTTTCTTCAGCCAGGGCTATTTTGTCAGCTTCCTGCACACATTTGATAAGAGTTGAGGTGCGAATATTAACACAAGAGCGACCAATTGTTAGACTATGACTGAAATATAGAAACATAACATCCCGTCTCCATTAGTATATACGGTCCAAAACCAAGACAGTACACTTACGGTTGGGTATGGCCATTTATAATGAACATTCCACCAATCAAGCAATGCTTGTCTTGCTTCTCTTGGTAGCTTCCCTTTTTTCTTCTTCTTAGAGAACTCGAGTTTCAATGAACTGATATGGCTACCGAATTTACGTAGCAGCTGGTCCTTGAGTTCCCGGTCATTACTTCTTTGTTGGCTGTCCTGGGTTGCTACGTCATCACCTTCTCTCAGTTCCTCGTCTGATGAAACTACACCATCATCTGTTAATATAATGGGAAACATTGTCATGCAGAAGATCAATCAAAGCTTAATATTAAAAATATGATTGCATGCTCAGCTAAACTGCTGTACCTATACAGCTAAAACATGAAAAGAGCCAAAAAAACATAAAGAAGCGAACCAAATGGTTTAGGGGTAAAAGGGGGAAACAAAGTAGCGAGAGAATATCGAGGGATTCACACACTCAGACAATAACTGTTGTTGTGGCTGAACAAGTGTTAAGCTTCCATTTTCACTTGTCAGAGAGACTAAGTGCTCCACTGGGGCCTACCACTGCCCACCTGAGTCACGACACCTGTTAGCCTTTCTGAGCCTTTGGGGTATAGAAATGACCCCCGGAAACAACGCTTCCATAACACTTAATGTCGCTGCCACTACAGGGGAGCCATAATTTGCTTAATGAAAAACTTAGAGCATCTCCGATGTACATCTCTATATTTTCCTCTAAAATAGATATCTCTATTATAGAGGTGGATTTGTTCCAATGTATGCCTCTATAATAGAGTTTCTCTATTTTAGAGGAAAATATAGAGGAATTCTACTTTTTGCCTCTATATTTAGAGATGAAAATAGCATATATCTATATTTTTCTCTATAAATAGAAAAACTCTATTATAGAGACATACATTTGAGTAAATCCACCTTTATAATAGAATTTCTCTATTTTAGAGAAAAATATAGAGATTAAAATAGAGATGAATTGGAAATGGTCTTAGTGATACTAAAAACTCCAATAATGATATCAAATTGTCTCTATCAAATTTGGTATAATTTCAACATCAAATTCTGGTGTTGAATATGTTTTGCCATCTCCAACAATAACATCAAATTCTAAATCAAAAATATTATTTAATGTTTTCAATTTTAATAAATGTTTATATTTTTATTATTTGTGGTTAATAAATAATTATTTCATGACATTTAGATATTATTTTTTTTTAAGTTTTTGTATTTATGTTTTACCAAATTTATTTATATTTTTGATTTAACAATATTATATTTTTATGTATTTATTTGTATTAGTTTGTAATACAAGTTTAACTATATTGTAAAATAAAATGATAATACCCATTTAGTAATTTAATAATTAAAAATAATTATGTATAAAATAATTTAAAAATAATAATACAATAATAATAATTAAACTATATTCTTAAATAAAATAGAATAAAATATATATTTTAAAAGTTTGGTGTAATGAATAGTGTTACACCAAAGTTGTTGTAACACTATTCACATTACATCAAATTTGGTGTTTTGTTTTTATTGTTGGAGAAGGTCTAATCTATATTTAGTGATTAGATAAAAGAAATTAATTACTATACTCGAGGCAATGCAAAAGAAGCAACGAGATGTATAGTTTCATTATCATCCCACTATATATGAATCATATGATCATTTTACGGGTTTGCTATACATAGAAGGAACATGTTAAATGCATAGACACATGGGCTAGTGATCCCTAGATAAATCAGACAAAGATAGTTCGTACCATCATTGCTAGTCGAGGGAGGCATGTGCAATAGTAACTTAGTTTGTTCTTTACCTATTAGCCGAATTTGATTCATAAACATCAATGCATTGACAACAAAAATCCCAAGAAGGTACGACGACACGAGGAAATAACATGGCCCACTGAGGGCACAACGCAGGAACGACATGACAACCACTAAGAAATAGTTGAAAAAGATGGAAGCATTAAGATGATTGGGTTCTATAGAGAAGCCCTATTTACTTTTCCTTTTTTCTTTTTCCTTTATAATTAGGCCAAAATTAAATCAGAAAAAAACTTTTAAAAGATGCAGTTGCTAACTTGCTATTGGGTCACGGAGGGATCCACCAGCGGAATCCACGGGAGTACATGTGACACCCGACCACCCAATGCACTCCGCTCTTTTCTTCCATCGTACCCTCCTCTTCTATTTAGAATTTAAAAAGTCCTATAAAGTTTCTAATTCAAGCTTACCATGCTCTCTCTTTTTGTTGTTAGTGGTACGTGACTACTGCGTATTTACCATTAAGAACCCTACTATGTGCAAGACGACAATGCACAAGGCTCTCTTAATTGATCATGACTACAACTAGACGAAACGCCTAATATGTAATCACGAGTCATTTTCTTTGTAGGCGTGGATATCATCATACCTGCATGTCTAGAATACAAATTGCACTCTACAACACAAAAACCTACATTTTGTAAGATTATTTTATATTAGACTTGGCTTTCCTAAGGCACTATGATTCTAATCTAGTATATTCTGATATGAAGTTAAAGAAAATTATGAAGCTAGTCCTTTAGTACAAAACATCAAGCAACGAAAAAAAAAAAAAGAGCAGATAAATGATAAATCCAATTGTTATGATAAACATCAGTGGACTAATTAAAAGAGGATATGGTTTATTCCTAAAGCATATTAGCAAGAAAAGAAACCAAAGCATGTGACTCTCTGAAAACATGTGAAACGAATACATTAAGCAGTTTTTGATTAGTTTAAGATAAATTCAGTTGAAAAGAAACTCACTTCTGGAGAGAGTTAAGAAGCAGGAAAAGCCATTGGCCAAGGAAAAAGATATGTTCAGAAGGTAATACATATCCAATCAAAAAGAAAATACATGAGATTACCCAAACAAAAAAGCAAGTTGTACTTCCAAACATTAAAATATAAGATTATAAACTAAACATTCGCCCACTATAGAAAATTCAACCTGCAGTGATCCGTTTTTAAACCTTTTGGACATGATTCCCTACGCAAACTCATATTAATTAAATACGATCTGATATGTATTAACAACTTTTCCAAATTAAACAATGCTAACAAAGTACGATCGAAACTGCATTTGATATCTACAGACTACATACAAAAAAAGCACGATACCAAGAAGCCTACAAAAGCTGAAACCCACGATTTTTAGTTCCATTTCTTTACAGCTAGCTCTTATCAGGTGTAGTTGAAGAAAGAAATTATTAATTTAAAATCCCTTAGATCGTGAAAAAGCTTAGGCGGCTAATAAATTATTGTACAAGGCAAATAAAGCAGTCCTTTAAAAAAAAACCTAATAGTTCCATACATGGGCTTGTTGTAAATACTCACCAGCAGGATATATCCTTCTTAACTCAGAAGACAAACATAACTTATTAGATGTATGGTTCCAACAAGATAACAAGACGACAAACACTTTAACCACGCCATGCAAAATTACAACCACTTGGCCAGAAAGCATTTTTAGAAGGCTTAATTATAATATCCATGCGCATGAGCTCAGATTATTGAAACTTGCAATCTACCAAGATTTTTTTTTTTGCTCTTTTAGGCTCAAGTAACACAAAATCCAACCAGCTGACACATTCAAGACATTTATGATGTGTATATAGTCAAGGGAAGTTGGTAAAAGATAATTAAGCACATGCCAGTGATTTTGTAAACGTGAAGAAATGAACACATTTGGACTTTAATGAATTCAAATGTAAGACCAATTTAACACACAATGTATCCAATAATAAGGACAGATGTCTACCAGTGACAAAAAAAGAAAAAAAGGACAGATGTCTACAAGTTGGGGATTGTCAACTACTCCCTCCGTTTTATCTTTAAAACCCTTAAAACGTGGTTAAACTATTAATCCTGATAATGCACCATAAGTTTATCTCTCTAATAATGAACTTTGTTTGAAAATCTTGATTGAGTATATAAAAAGGATCATTTTTTGTGAAACAAAGCTTAGGTCATACAGAAACAATTATTATAAAATGGAAAGAAAAAAACTCTAAAAAATGTTTTTCACCAAGAGAATTTGGGAGCAGTTTAAGAACTGCTAAAGTTTTGTTTGACCCATCAGTCTTAATGAAGATGAAACCTACCGACTCAGATGGTCTAAAGCATGAAGTAACGAATCAGGCTCAAGAAAATCAGTGGCGCATTTTTAGTAGAACTTATGACTAGGTTTTTTTTTCTCTATCATTGGATTTTCACTGGAAAGAGGAGCATTTTAAAAAACCTTCAGTACGACACTGAAACGTCAAAATCGGAATCTCTACCGCAGAAGTTTTTGCTTACATAGACTATTTTCTTTTCGTCAGAGAAGATAATAATACAACTACATATATAAAGTAACAAAAGAAAAAGTATAACACACACAAAATCATGCACTAGGAAGAAAATATCGTTGAGCAAGAGAAAATCCCACCAACTCCTTTTGCTTAACACAATCTAAAGCCCCCACGGCTACAAAACCATAACGAAATGAAGAAAAATAATTTCACAAAGTTTATCTTTTCACAGGAAACACTTGTAAGCCAAAACAACAAGAACCATTGAAGGAAAATAGCATTAAGTAACTAAGCAGAAACAATGAATGTTTTCACCATATTTAGGGTTTTATATATCACTCGGTTGTTTCTACAACTGGATTTACTAAAGCTTATAGTTTCTATAACTTATATCGTTCTCACGGTTGTTGTAATATTAAAATAGAAAATATGTAAAAGGAACCAAAACATGTGTCAGAAGGTTTTCATAAATTCATAGAAACTGGTGTAGAGCACCGAAGGGAAAGTTCTGGTCAAGATTTTCCATATCCGATAGATTTGTAAGGTGAAAATTAAATAAAAGAACACAGAGATCAATAAAAACCTAGAGACAAAACAGAAAATAGCAAACAAGAAATCAACAGTACATGCAAATAAGAAAGAAATCATTTTAGAGCTGACCTGAAAGGCCTCTAACAGAAGCGGGACCAGTGCACAGGTCCTGTAGTTGCGTTTCGATCTTGTTCAGGAAAGTGGTAGCCTCATCGAACGGCCTCGCTAGATCGGATTTGTACTTAACCAATATATCGCAGTATGTTTCCTGAAATAGAAAATAATGATTTGTAGAGAATCGTTAAGTTAAAAAAAAGGTTAGAGAATCGAAGATCGAGGCATAAGGGTGAAGTGAGTAACCATGAACTCGTCAAGCTCAGGATCAGCTCCATAGCAAGATAAAGGAGCCACATCTCTTTTGTACACATCGTTCTCTCGCTGAATCTCTTCCAACACACACGCTATCTCAAAAGGAGCTCCCACCTGCGAATAAAGTAACCAAAAAACATACTCATAAGTACAACTGATCTTGGTATATTTTTATAAATCAACCAATCACCTTTTGGCAATCGATGTAGGTCTGAAGCAAGCGAGGATACAAAGGATGAGAAGCGATTTTAGACTTTATGAAGTTATTGTCCTGATCAGCTCTTCGAACACGCGGAGCAATCGAAACCGCCTCCGAGGACAAAACAGAAGCTGCTGTTGCTGCTGAGAAAAGCTCGTCGGATCCAAACACGTAGTTCTCTCCGGCAGATGAACAAATAAAGTTCTGGTAATCAGACAACGACATAAGACTCTCCGAAGAGGACATAACCACCGCCGCCTTTTCCTGATAATCTCCTGCCGAACGGAAACCGCACATTCTATCCATAACTATTGGTGATCGTAGCGGAACACGATCAGTGCACGACGGTTCTTCACTTTAT
Organism: Raphanus raphanistrum subsp. raphanistrum; assembly: GCA_019706035.1. Taxonomy (NCBI): domain Eukaryota; kingdom Viridiplantae; phylum Streptophyta; class Magnoliopsida; order Brassicales; family Brassicaceae; genus Raphanus; species Raphanus raphanistrum. Next base: position 41,468,959 of record CM033981.1, on the reverse strand, counting down.
GAAGAAGCACACAACTAGGTATGGTAAGGTTTAAAAAGAAAAAAAAGATGAAACGGAGTTGCTTCACAAACTTGACTCCACTTCTACTAGAGAGTGGCTAAGTGAGTCGGTCTCGGGCTGTCGTCTAAGGGCAGGATCGTAAATATGTCTGCCAAAATAAACCAAAAATGTTTTGTGACGAAAAAGAATATATTTTTTTGAAATTACGAATTTAGGTATAAGACCTATTTATCGTTTTTTCGTGCCAGTGTCCTCTAAAGTTACACTAGCATAAATTTATTCCTAGTTAACGCAATATTAGTAGAGTATTTACATGATTTCTCACAATTAAAAGAAAAAAATTAAAACAATTTTTAAATAGAAAATTTTGAGAAAAGATATAAAATTTTCATTTGAATTTTTATTATGTGAATGAATTATTTTAAATATTTAATTTAATTATATTATTAAATAATATCAATATAATATATTTGAGATGTAGACTATTTATTGTTAAAGATGCTTTGTGTTATTTATATCATTGTTATTTTCTCAAGCGACATTATAAAATTATTCTATAAAATATATAAATACTTTCATTCACTTTTAAAATTCAGGAGAGTGAAAAAAGAAGAAGAAAGGCTTGCCATATGTGTTAAGGAATACGATTCGGGTAAATTAAATATATACCATGATCAGCCTGCTTGTCTTTTTCTTCGTGTTTCAGTACCACCTTTTTGTTTGTCACATTCAAATGTATAACATTAATCATGATTAGTCTTGATATACATCAATTATTGTCCAAAACAAAATACATGCTATGTAACCCTTTTATTATAACCCGCTAACTTAATTTTATAAGAATTTGTGATTTAATTAGCTAACCAAGTAGAGTAAAAAAGGAATATAATCAAGTCTACTGGTTTGTTAGATGGTTCCATGATTAAATATTCTTTATTATTTTAAGGCTCAAATGATAGTTACTAGTGGTATGACCAGTAAACTTATGTGAATAATGTGTGGGGAGTGATGTGTCTCTGGTGCAGTTTACCTCGGTATCTATTTTACTAAACCATGAACATGACCTAGTGATATATGTTTATTTAAATTATTATTTTCTTCATTTAAAGACAAAGCAAAATGTATATATAGTTCTTATATAACTATGTACTCCTATTATAATTAATATGATATATTTTTGTTTGATCGTGAATATATAATGCAAAATAAAAAATATACATATCTTTTAAAATACGGATCATAATCTAGTTTTTTAAACTGAAGATTGCAGAAATCAGCATTATGTTTGTTAAATTTTTATTGCCAGCAATTCAACAACAAAAAGAACTATATAACTATCACTATCATTTGTCGTTATTGTTAATGAAGATAAAACATACATACTGTGAATTTTTTTATTTTTTTATTAAAAAACTTATACAATATTAGTTGTACCTGTAAATGAACCGTCTTAGTCACCTCTTTGACTTGATAAACAAATATGCCAAATCGATTTTTTTATGATAAAGATATTAGGTTGAATGTTTAAAATATTAGCCAAAAACTTTTAAGGTCTAATACTTACCTGCATTATGTTTAAAATATTAGCCAAAAACATTTAAGGTCTAATACTTACCTGCATTATTCCTTTCCGATGAGATAAACTTGAAACAAGTTTGTATTTTGTTCCAAAAGTTTTTTTTTCATTTTATTCTCCAAAAAATATTCAAGTATATTTTTAATATTTATTAATAATTCTAATTATTTTAAAAGACTTACAAATTTTACCAGAAAGTAATTTACTCTAACTAAATCTTCATTATATATATATATATATAAGTTTAGTTTCTAATATATATATATATATATTGTTTTATATAAACTTACAATTACACTATAAAGGCATTAATAATTTCATTAAATTATAAAAGAAGATATTGAATCTCTTTAGATATAAAACAAATTATAAAAAAATTTAAGGACTATATTCTAAATAAAAATTAACACTAAAATTAAGTAGTATACATTTGGTTCATGGACTCGAATACAGTAAAACTCTAAAAATATATATTATTTTATTAATTATAGATTTATTAATTTATAAATAATATTTTAACATTTATATATTTTGAAACATGTCTTGTGTAAAATAAGAAGAGTAAATGATTTTATGGTATATAGTTACAAATTTATTTAGCTTTTTGGTGTATATAAAAATTTATACCATAATGTAGATGTATTTTAGGTGCAAAAAGATAAAATAACATCAAAATATTTTGAAGTATTCAGAAAAATAAAGATAGATTTCACTGTAAAAAAAAATACAATATATTGTTTATATTTATATAAATGCTATGTACATTAGTTCTTAATTTATATTAATAATAATATCTTATATTTACATATATATTTTTTTAAATATACTTCTATTTATCTAATTATGTCATATTTACATTAGTTCTGAATTGGTGTTGTTAATTTAACTTGTATTTTAGTTTATCATGTATTAATTTATAAAATTTGTATTGTACTATATAAGTATTTCATAGACTCAGTAACTAAAACCTTAATTGATATACCAATTGAAATACATCAAACACACAAAAATTGGAGTAATATCAACTCCAATGAAACACTAAAAATAACATTATCCCATCAAATTTGGTGTTTTGTGAATAGCATTAAATCAGATATACATATAATTTTTAATAATAGTATTTGTAAAATCATTTGTTATAATACTATTAACTAAACAAAATACTAAAAAAATATTAATTTTCATAGTTATTTCAAATTTAATAAATATAATGTATTGTTTTTATTTATCATTTAATTATAACAAAACTTGAAAAAATATTTTATTTTAAGTTAATAACATTATTAAATGAACATTATTATATACATCATATTGTAACCAAGTAAAATATCCTATGCATTTTTTATTTTTATTTTTAATAACATGGAATTTTTACTGTAGCTAATATTTTTACAAAAAATAAATTTAAAAATTTAACAAAAATATATAATTGAAATGGTTCAAGTAATTAAATAATTAGTTATCAATTATTCGAATATACATTAATAATTTGATGATTAATATTATTCACACATATATTTTTTATTGAGCTATAAGAATACTATAGTTAAATTTTAGTTTGATATTTCCTCAAAATAAACATAGAAGATAATTTATTTGTCTTCTTAAAAAACGTATCAACATATCTATTGATTTTACTAAAACATAAGTGAATTTTTATTTGACATAAAATATTTTAATTTTGAAATATAAATTTATTAATATACAGAAACATACTAATTGGTGTTTTAATTTATAAATAAATATATCAAAAAAGGTAAATGTAATTAAAACTCCTAATTGACGAATATGTTATATAACATATGATTTTGATTGGTTTAGTATCAAATCACAATATAGGAATCTAATAAATTACAGAAAAATTCATAAATTACAAATTACACAAAAATAGTTAATTTATCATAAATATATACTACTAATCGAAAAATGAACACCCAGATGAATGCATGTTTGTACAACAATTACATTTTCGTACAGTGAAGAATTTTATATATTTATTCTATTAAAATAAACATGTGTGCCGGTACACTGGTCAAAATTAATATATATTAATTTTGTTGTGAAGTATATATTATCAAAATTAAAGTACATTTGAGATTTTTTGGAAATATTGATAACAGTATAGAAAAAAGTATAATGGTGTTTGGAAACATAAATAACAATATATATTAAGAAAAAAAATTCATATTATTCAAAACCGAAGTACATTTGAGATTTGTTTGGAAACATGTATAACATTATAGAAAATAGTATATTGATGTTTGGAAATATAGAGAGCAGTAAAGAAAAAATAATAATGGGTTTAAGTGATTAAAAAAGTTAGAATTTCATTATATTATGAGAAATTATCTATATGATTCATTTTTAAAATATATGAAAATATTCCAATCTAATTACCTAAAAATTTTTTTAAAAATAATCATAAACACAATTTTAAATTTATATACATATTTCAAATCAAAAGATAATTTAAAATTATTTTATACTAAAAATTGATTCAAAATATACATATATTCAAAATTGATTACTGAAATAGTTTCCAGTAAGCATTATAAAAGAATATTTTCAATATATATAAGAGAAACACAATACAAAGCCCAATTTTCAAACATCAACTTAAATTATGATATTTATATTTCATATTAAGTTTTTAAATAATAATATATGATATTACTTATATGATAGTACATATAAAATACTATTAATTATATGATTATTTATAATATGGTATGTATTAAAGCATAAAATAATTCAAATTCCAAAATAATATGAGACAAAACCAAAACAAATAACGAAAAACTATCTATCACGGTCAGCTGTAACATATACGAAAAGGGTCCAATCTAATTACCTAATAAATAATAGGCTTAAGTTATTAAGAAAAATTGGAAATCTATTATACTATGAGAAACTATCTATATGACTCAGTTTTAAAACATATGAATATTGCCTAATCTAATTACCTAAAAATATATTTTGTTTGAAATAATCATAAAACAAAATTTAAACTTTATATATATATATATATATATATATATATATATATATATATATATATATATATTTCAAATAAAAATAAAAATTTAAAATTGATTTATATCAAAATTGATTCAAAAATATACATATACTCAAAAATTGATTTTAATAAAATATTTTCCAATAACTATTATAATAATGCTTTTAATATATATAAAATAAATACAATGTATAATTTCAAACACCAACTTAAATTATGGTTTTTATATTATACATTAAGTTTTAAAATATATAATATATGTGATTATTTATATGATAATACATATAACATATTATTAATTATATGATTACTTATATAATAGTACATATAAAATACGATTAATTATACAGTGACATATATATGATATATAATAGTGGTATGATAAATAAATAACAACATATTTTGAAAAATATTGCGAGGACGAACGGATCAAAGTTCAGTTTAATCTTATGGTCGAAGATGGAAAATAAAACATGATATCAAAATACTAAAATTTTGTGTAATTTTAGGTTGTGAATGTTTGGAATGGTTAGAACTAACCACAATTAAATATTAGTTTATGTAACCATTTATCATTAACATACACAAACACATGATGCGGTTTGTAATTTTAAATTTAGTGTTATGATTCGAAGCCTTAATTTAAGTGCTTTTTTGCATGACCGAACGTTGTGGACGCGTGGTTATATATTATTATCGAAGCCGTGGTATAACCTCAGTTCAAATTCAGAAGTGTACATCTAAGAATAATGGCTGATAAAAAGAATACACCCATGACCCGTGCGTAATATTGTGTACAAAATACTTTCTTGGGACTATTATCGTGTCTTTAGGCATATACTCTACGATATGTATATTATTATCGTCTCTTTTAGGCATGTTTATTCCCGCAGACATAATAATATAGAGAGAATAATACGTTTGGGTGTTTACAAAAGCATAGTTTGCTTGCAAGTAAACCCCAATAGAGAATCTAAAGAGTATGGAAGATACAAATAAAATTGAATTGGAAAATAATCTACTTAAAATTCGAGGCTAAATATTCGTCGCGTGATGGAAGAAATTGCACGGACCATGATTAACTTTAGTCTTTTAATTGAGGTTCTTAGCTTCAGATGGTTCTTAGCGTTTCTTTGTTTTTACCTCTTAATCTTAAATAAGAGATATAGACCAACTTCAGTCCATACCTATTTTATACACTATAATTTTCACAAAAAATAGAATAACTCTATTTTCTACACTATAAGTTTCTACATTATAATTTCTACACTATAATATAGAGTGAAAAAGTGAAATCCCTCAATTTTCTCTTCTATAATAGAGTAATTCTATTATAGAGTGAACCGGTGTAGCAGAATTTACTATATAATAGAATTATTTTATTTTTGTAAAAATTATAGAATAAATAATAAGTATGTATTTTCTGTGGAAAAAGAGATGAAACTAGAAACCATTTCTATTTCGCGTGTCCATATACATACACAGTTTGGGAAGCGCTCGCTCGCCGACTTGTAGGAAATGGAATAAATCCTGACTGCCAATGGATCATTACTCGGCTACAGAGTATGAACGACAAAAGTATAGACACCATACTTGCAAGGATGCTGTTTCAGACTACGATATATTATGTGTGGAGGGAGAGGAATGGTAGGCGTCATCACCAACCTTGGATGGGTACTGATCAATTGAGAAGAAGAATCGATCGAATCATGAGGAACATGATAGCCTCACTTCGATACAAACAGGATCACAAGTATGGAGGATTACTACTGAGATGGTTTGAGAGCACTATCTAATTCATTTCATTCTTTACTGCAAACCATAGCATAGAGTGTTCATAGTTCATTTTGTTTTTTGTACATAACATTCTTTCTGATGGATCAATAAATTTTAAATTTCATCAAAAAAAATAATAAGTATGGATTAGAGATGCCCTAAAAGCCGTCTTTTAGCTAAATTTTTTTTTAAAAAAATAAAAAATATCAAATCATAAGTTAAAAACACGGCTAATAAACCGGAGTTAATCATATATCCATGGCCTAATTACACTTTCTAGTTCCAATTACGATGGCCGACACAAAACCCTACTATTCTAGTTGTCTAACCGGATCAGTTCAACTTCAACTTCACTTCTTTGATCATAGCCATTAACATGGTCTTAGCAAGAAATTGTTGTGTTTAATTGCTTATTTTTTTGAGAAAAGTGTTTTGTAGCTTTCAGTCATGTGCTAAGTTGGTCTTAGCAAGAAATTGTTGTGTTTAATTGCTTTCAGTCATGTGCTAATCAAATACCCTTTGGAAAAAATTTAGTGGCCATTCGACTAATAGCACTTCTCTGTATGCATAAAGAATCTTAGGTCGCGTATAATATCAAGTGATATATTACACAATATGGTAATAGAACCTATAATTTTATTCTATTTCGTCACGTTTTTGAATCCCCTAATTATTTAAATAATATTTGTTAAAAAGTAAAATGATAGATATACCCTTATTATAATTAATTAAATACATTAAAATAAAAATAAATTGATTTTAAAAAATATTTAAATAATGTTTTTTAAATAAGAAGTTAAATAATAACTATATATTTTACAGGATTTAGAATTTGACAATTATGATTTAGGATTGGTATTTAAGGGTGGACAATTAATTTAGAACTGGTGTTTAAGATAATTTTTAGTGCTATTTATAAATTATGTGCTATTTTATATAAAAAATAATAGATATTGAATTTTTTTTTAAATCCATTTAAACCTTATTTATGAAAAAAAAACTCATATTTATGCATGGGTTTCCTCCGAAACCCAATCCGACGATCCAGTATATATTTTACGAAAAATAAAGTGTAGTAAAGGTCTTTTCGTTGATGTTACAGTTTGATTGACACATCCATCGGACCACTTTGGTGGGAAATTTTACTGACATAAAGTTTTGGTTTCGTATCAAACTATATAAAAACGACAGAGCTTTGTTTCTTCCGTTTCACTTCGTTGGATCGTGCGAGATGAGAATCCCCACCGTTGGTCTTCATGGCAAACACACACAAACATATATATTACGTACTCTATTATATCTGTTTTTTGGGTAAAGGCTCTTGGTCACACGTTTTTATATGATCATTATATCGACAAATTAGAAATGTTTTGGTCCGACCTTTCCATCATCAGTCCCTGACTTTGCAGAACAAAATAAATATAACAATAGTAACTAAATGATTGAATCAGTTTGTATTTATTGATGCTGATATTGTACAGTAACAATTTTAAGATTCAACACTTTTATTTTTTATTTTTAACATTTAACATCATTTTATCTTTTTATTACCTCATTATTCAACATAAAATCAAATTTTCTACAATACAATAATTTTTTAACAATAATCAACACCTTATTTTATTAATTAATAATCATTTATATATTCAAATTAAGTAAACCTAATTTCTATTTATATAATTTAAAATAATAAAAATTTGTGTAAAACTAAAAATAAACTATTTAATTTATAATAAATCAGTAATTTCAAATAGTTAAAAAAATATACAATATTAATCTTTTTTTAGATTGACATGGAGCGTCGATGATCTCTATTTTTTTATTGAATATGTTGAGTCTTTTCAACGTAAAATAATCCACAATATCAAATTTTATTTTTTCAACATGATCTTTTTACATTTTTTTTAACATGATCATGGTACTAATTAACTGTTAAATCTTTTATTCAACATTTTCATTATGAATAGTGTAATATACTTTAAGCTAGTTGGTGAGTTTTTTTTTTTTTTTTTGAAAATAACGTTAGTTGGTGAGTTTCAACTTTCGTATTTCAGTACTGGTTTTGCCTGATGTATTATCATTATTTATGTTAATTCATTTATCTAATATCAAGCTGCTTCAACTTTGCAGGAATTCTCAAGAAAATTAATGTGACAAAAGTTTACTGTATGTTGTTACGAAAGCAAATATTTAATTATTATAACGTTAACGGTAGCTACAGATGTCAAAACAACATTACAATCGCTATTATACCGTTATTAGTTTTTTTTACAAAAGAACTAGTTACTTCACTATTTAACATATTTACACTGAATTTTTGAAACAACTGTATATAATTCTGATAAGTTGAGCAGAACTGAGATATTTAAAACTCGTAGGGCGTTTTAAAATATAAAACTTGACCAACGTACCTGTTAAAGACAGTGGACAAAATAGTCTCCAATAGCTTTGTTTGTTAAGCAAAAACGAATACAGATCGATTTGATTTTTTTTTGGTTCTTCAGCCTTCTCTGCACCAAAACCATATATATATACACCAAAGTTTCGAGTGATTTGGCAGGAAATATAAAATAAATGAAAGTCTTTATGTGACTTTTTTTTTTTTTCCGTCAAAGATTTTGATTAAAAAAGGCCAAAAGCCCAAAACATTACAAGGCCCACAGAGGAGCAAACAAACTAAAATCCTCCAATTGGGCCAAACCACACCGGCCCAACTTGAGCAGACAGACAACCGGAAACGCAAAACGACGTCGGCTCTTCATAGATCTCTTCTCGATTTTGGCGCCACGTGTACTCATCGTCAGACCCGAGATGACACGCGTCACAAAAGCCCTCTCGTCATCTCCGCTTCTCACCACCGTCCGCGAACGACCGTGCGCTTCGCCGGACTACACCGGAGTTCTCAACTCCACTACATCCACCGCAAACGCCTCCATCTCTTGGGGTTTCTGAAGTGGAAAGCATCAATCGCCAAGCGAGAGCTATTCCTTCGACAATAACGAACCACCGCAAGAGATGAGGTGCCGCCCACGAAACATTTTTCCACCGCTATTTTTTCTTGAGCTTCGTCACCGTCGCCGTAGATCTTCGGCTTCAACCGAGATCTCCCCTCACGACCCACGAGCCCATCATCTTTTACACACCGCAACTATTAAAAAACAAAACCCTAAAGCCGACGACGCGAGCTGTGGTAGCCTCCACGCCCCAGAGACTAGTCCGACGTCGGTGAAGCTATGGAAGCTTCCACCTCGCGGAGAACAAAGACCGGCGGCGATGGATCTATGTAAGCCTCCATCTCCCGGAAAAATCTCATCTATGAAAACCTCGCCGCGCCGTGACTTCCAACAACCGCGTCCTCCCTCCACGATCAGAAACCACCGCGGATGGTGACTGTCCAGAGCTTAAACAAAGCGGATACCGGAAGAAACAGACAGAAGACAAGGAGCGGATGAATAAATCTCAAAGACAAACGACTCCGGCGACGGCACGGACGCTCACGCGCCGGCCGTACGCCGGAACCAACTGGATCTGCTCTCTCTCTTCTCTCTCTCTTTGAAAGTCTTTATGTGTCTAGAAGAGTCAATTATGGATTATTTAAAATTGTCTTTAAGAATAAATCTTGTGAAATGTCACTCGAAGCAGTTGGAAAGAACAGTACTGTTCTTTCGAGTAACTAGTTACTGGAAGAGCTCCATGACCTATCAGCCTATCATCCTTTATTATATTTTTTGAAAAAAAAATTAGAGGTATTAATCATTCAAAAAGAAGTGCAGTATAGGGATAAACTATTTCTCCAGATATTCAAATAAAATTCAAAATATAATTTCATATCCGCATAACCTTACACGTTCAGTATTTTTGGATTAGTTCAAACTCGGATCATTTAACTTCCCAAAATCCGTTTACCACTATAGAACATCCTCAGGCCCGGTGTTGACCCCATACGGGTGAAACAATTGTATGGGGCCCAGAATTTCTCTAACTTTTGAAGCCTACTATTTATATTTTTGTTTACTTGTTATGGATCAAAGTAAATTGAAGTTAAATGCAAACACAACTAAACGTTATATATCATTTTATGTTAATATGAATGAATAAAAAATAAAAAATAAAAAATAATCAGAATTATTGTTTTCTATGTTAAATTATTTTCTCTTCACAAACAATTTTTCTTCATGCATTTTTATTTCCCTTTCATACGAATTAAATGAGCAAAAGATAAAAAAATAGAAGATAACTAATTATAAATTTTAGGAATTAGTTTCAAATTATTTGTCTTAAAAACTGATAAATGTTTACTAATTTTGAAAGCGTTTTAATATTTTAATTGTAAATTTTCATTGATAATTTTTATTACATAATTTAAGAACCTCATTTTTGCATTTCGTATTGGACCATCGATATCTCAGGACCGGCACTGGACATCCTCTACGTGGTTAGCGTTTATATTGTTGTCAGTTGTCACACACAGTATCAAAATCGGCTTCTGAGGCTAACCTTCCAACCTATTGCTTAACCATCCTCACAAGCAACCATGCAGACATCTGTATGTCCTAGAATATGAATATTGAAACAAAAACTTACCTATAACACTAACATCATCTTCTCGAGAAAAAAACATTAGCATCTGCTTTTCAACCAAAAAAAAATATCTAACTCACTAAAACAAGGTGAGGCGATGTCAAGAAAACAACCACATTAAGATACTTGTTCACAATCTTATTATAATTTATAAATTACTGTAGTTCAATGATTTTATTCCCATGAATACCACGTGCGTACGTGGTTACAAGAAAAGAAAACCCAAAGTCTGGGGATGTCGTGGACATACATTAAAACAAAACAATATCAAAGCATCCCGATGCAAAGTGTTTATATGTTTCTTCACATACGTTTTTTTTTTCAAATGTATGTTGTGAAAAAGTGGTCCTTCGGCTTTGTCTATGGTCCACGTCCGTCAAATACAAACTTTGTCTTTCTTTTGTTATCTAAACAAATTTCGAAGTTTTTTTTTTGTAACTTAACAATTTTCGAAGTTTAATAGAAAGTGCAGTGTTATATCTTTCTCAAAAAAAAAAAAAGTGCAGTGGTATATATATATATATATATATTTTTTTTTTTTTGAAAAAAGGGCTTGCTGTATTATATTTCTTCTTCTATTTTTACTAGATTTTTTTTTTTTTGAACAAACTTCTATTCTTACTAAATAAGAGTAGTAAAAACTACGACACTACGGAAATCGCTCATATTAAGTTGTACTTTATCTGTTGTATTATAATAAAAACTTTAGAAAATAGTCCTAAAACATCACGAATACCATTGAAATACACGCAAAAAAACTTACCATGGTAACTTTTTATTTTTGAGCCAACTTTTTGTTGTGTTAATTAATATTTTCGTTTAATTCTTTCTCTTTATGATTTACGAATGCATTTCTCTTTATCTTCAGTGGCATTTGCTGAATCTCTTGCAAATTCAAATTGAGTAGAAGTTTAAGTGGAAAGCGGTTGCTGGATAGTTTACTGATTCCATTTAGTTTTTCCTTTACAATGAAGAACGAAGATGAAGACGAAAAAGAAGAAGAAGAAGAAGAAGAAGAAGAAGAAGAAGAAGAATTGTTTTAATTGTGTTAGATTCATTTTTCTACATTTATCCTTTCTTCTTCTATATCTTTCATAGATGCTCTGTATATTTTTTGATTTGTTTGTTTTTTTCTTCAGATTGTATTGTCAATAGAAAAAAATAAGAATTTTTTTTTATCGAAAATTATTTTAATTTATCTGTCCATGGAAATAAATTTAATATCTAGTAAATTAATAAAAATAATTTAAAATAATAATAATAATTTGAATCGATAATAATGGGTTATCAGTTATTAAATTAATTTTAAAATTGTAAATTAAATTTACTTCAGTTGCTGATAAATGATATTAATAATTAAAATCAGTTATTTTAATTGATAGTAAACTAACATCATTTAGAAAACTGATGCAAATATTAATATCATTTTCGTAAAAGTGATACATATTTACATCATTTACAATAATTGATGAAAATATTTTTTTTTTTGAATCAGTTATTAATCAAATGATGTTAATTATTTGCATCACCACTTTCAGAATCATTTAATTAAGTGATGTAAAACTATTTTGCATCATTTATAACTAATGTAAATATTAAAAATAAATGATGTTAAATCATCATTTTTTTGTAGTGGGATATACTATATCGTTTATGAATTTGGTTGTGCACCTTTCATCCAGTACAAATTTAGACGGAACGTTAGAGTTTTAAAATTAACACTAATAACTATGTCGCCGATACTAATTTAGCAAAAAAAAAAAAACTATGTCGCTGATACTATTACCACAAATTGTTTGTTTTTTATTAACTAGGTGTTGACCTTGCGATCCACCACTTAAGTCCGGCGCCAGTCTGCGTCTGTACCGTATAAAGCCTTCTGGACACACCTCTCCGCCCACGAGTCGAACCCGCATTCCTTCAGCTGAAACCGAAGGATACCACTGGACTATCGCGTCCGGGTTATTACCACGAATTGTTGGCTTATAAAATAAATAAAACATCAAAATGAAATAAATGAAAAGTACATGTAGAAGAAAAATCTAAAACTTTAAATAATGTTTTTGAGTTGTGTCAAAGACAAGACTCAAGAGTGTATCGAGCTCCAACTGTGCGGGTGAGATCAAAAGATATATTTATGGAAAGTTAGTTTTATTTAATTAGCAAAGGTCAAAGCTTACCAAAGATAAAATCTTTCTTCATTAACGTGGCACCATTTTGTTTATCTTCGGTTCTGACTATAGATTAGATATTACTATATTTACAAGATAAGCCTAGCCTTTTGGTCATGGCACATTTGACGGTGGAAACCTAGCTATTATTCCAAAAGTGCAAGTATTATCTGACTTTTTTCATTGGCTGTAACCGTATAGCTCAGCTCGCAAATCATAAACATCATGTTTAAAAGAAGCAAAAAAGCTGGTTGACTTAAAAAAAGTTGACAAAAAAGTGATACACGTTATTTTAGTCAATGCATAAACTATAATTACGGAAATTAAATTAAGAATAGTTGCATACAGAAAAACAGAGATCGTACATTTCAGCTGCTTTTTATCACAAAAAGCAAAAAAAAGTTTGGAAATGTTTTCAATCTTTTCCCAAATGCTGAACATTATTTTTATGGCATTGGCGTATACACTACTAGTTCTAAATATATATATAATTAGTGTTACGATTAGTTTAGCCACTCAAATTTTAACACATCACCCACAATAACTTGATTACATATATCACTCTTTCGAGGGGGTTTTCCCTCCCGGCAATTCGAAATAACCCGATAAAATCGTAGTAACAATTAAATAAGTAAAACGAACTCTAGACAAGTAACCGATGGCCAAGGGTTTGGGAGAAATTCAGGCTAGTTGAGACCTATGATTATTTTCTTAGAACCATGTGAATAAAATTTTGATTTCAAATTAAAACTGAAAATTGAAACAGCCTAGAGCCGGCAACTTTGTGCGTGCTTTATTATAGTGTTTTTTTCTTAATAATTAGAAAGTTAAACCTTTCAGTTCATAATTTTTCAAAGATAAATCTAATTTTTTTTATTAATTCTTATTTTTGGGGAAATATTTTTACTCCGTCAATTTGTCTGTTTCAGTTTAATAAAAATTTAGATGACAAAAGCAAAAAAGAAGCAGTTTTAAGAGTTTTTTTTTTAAATGTATAAGCACTACGTATACATAACATAAACCATTTATTTCCTAGTAGTATGTAACTGTTTTTTGACTAAAAATTAGTATATACAGTAATTTTCCAGTAACTTTTTTTTGTTCCAGTAACTCTGTTAACATTACCACAGTGTTTAATGCTTGTAGGTCTGGGTATTCAATTTGGGTTCCGTTAATCCGGGTTTTGGGTTTTTCAAGTTTAGACTTCAGGTGATCAAACAGGAATCGCCCAAAAATCAGTTCGATTTCGGTTCAGATCGGATCATTACGTCATGAACTGGTAAGTACTCAAAAATTATCGGTTCTGGTTATTTTTGTATTCAATCTACTCAAAAATACTCAAAAGTAATCAATTTATCCGAATTACCCAAATAAAAAGTATATGAATTACCAAAAATACTTGAAATACTTAGTTTTTTTTTTAAAACATTAATTTTATAAAATATTTTTTAATTTTAAAATTATAACTAACGAAATCTGAATATTCTATTATTTGATTCAAATGTAACTAAATATTTTTTTGGATTTACAACATAATTTAAATATTTTAGTTATTTAAAATCTAAATAAAAGTAATATTTTTAAATATGTATTATATTTCGGGTACCCAAAAATATCCATTCGGTTCCGATTGGATCCGGGTACCCGCAATATATTTAAGATCATAGGAACTATTCAGGTTATTATGTTTTCTAGTTCGGTTTTGGATTGGATAATTTCGGTTCGGTAAGCTTTGGTTTTTCGGTTCCGGTTAATTTTGCCTAGGCTTAAATGCTTGGTTGAAGTCTATCTTCTTAAAATCACTTTTTTTGAGAATTAGCATTCTTAAAATCACTTACAAGTTACAACTACTACCAAATACGAATATTATGTTATATAATTAGTACGAAGATATTTAGTTTATAATTTTGTCCACTAAACCATGAATTTTGTTTTTTGTTTTCTTCTCTTCATTTAAATGCTCTTTTGAAACAAAATGGTTATAATGTGTACATAAGATGTTTGACCATGCGTATGAAGAATCGGGTCAACGACAAAAATGATCGAAAATGTTATCTTCTTCGCCATTTCTGGATACGAATATAAAGTTTTGTTCTAATCTAAATAAGATATGTTTTCTCAGGGATTTTAGTTCCTGATGCTTCTTTTGAAGTTTGGAAATAAAGTTTAGCAAAAATAAAAGTTTGAAAATAAAAGTCACACGATACAATAATATAAAGAGAATTAAATAGGGGAAAAAGATAAGATATGATTAATTAGCTTAGCGGGATATAATATTATTCGTTTTTTAATTGAAAATGGATTTATGGAACTTGTTGTGTCTCCCTTTCAAATCCGGTCCACCATTACTGATAAAATTAGAAGAAAATGGTCATGTACGTTCATCGGGCTATCATAACAATAATCATGGTGACTGTCTAAGTGATTTATATGTTCCTTCGAAAGGAACTTTGAATGTCATTTACATAAAAAAAAATTTGATACAGAAGGCAGGAAAGAACCTGTATCTGTACATGAGAGTGTGTATAAGTTCTCTTTGAACTCTGTTAAAGAATATAACCAGCCATACGAGTAAATATATGCTATTTGTTACTATGGTTCTTCTGAGAAACATTTTGAAAGCCACATGTATTTCAACTTCACGATCAAAGCAAAGACTCCAAAGCACGGTACATGCATCAACCCAACGGCGGCATACCTGCCATCAATTAAACCATTGAGTCAATTCAAAATCAAGAATCATTGTCTACATCAGAAGTTGAGTTTGATCTCTATTCTTTGGTGGTACAGGTTGTTATAAAAGTAATGGGGCGATGAGTTTGTGTAGCGTACCATAAAGGGGCGTAGGATGATGACAAGTCCAAGAATGGGTATGGCCACCTGCACAAACAGATAACACATATGTTATACTAATCTGTTCATAGAATCATGTAAAGGAGGAAATAACCATGACTGTTACCAGAAGGAGACACAAGCATGAACAATCCATTGGAATAGCACGAATACTCCGGTCCATACCACAAAGTATGATATCCTGAACAATGGGAACCGCTGCATACAAAGAAATCATTATCAAAGTCATCACCACTATAGCCATCATCATGTTATTATGTCAAGAGTAAAGAAAGCATGCAGACTAACCAGAGAGTTCAAGAAAGTTTCGCCAAGGAGGAAAACAGCGTTGACCGAGTGCATAATCACAATGAACTGCAGTATAAATGTTAGGTTAGAGTTAAGCATATATTCTGCATATACAATGCTGTCTGAAATTATTTTAAATCGTGTTAAGAAAATATTTACAGTATATTTAATGATTTAATGAAGTAGCTTACTCTATTTATATATATTTGTAATTATAAACTATAAATTTAGCAATATATCTACAATTTTAAAGTTTTAAACCATAATTTATATATTCATTTAATTTTTTTATATTCGGATTCTGTTTAACCGCACCACTTGCACGGTCATGAGCATATAAGAGAACTTACAAAATGTGTGACAAGTTTTGTAGCTAAAACTTACAAAGTCGAGATTGAAATCTTTGGATGTGAGAAAAGGGTAGATGATGAACCAAAACACACCATCTGTAAGCAATACAGCTCCTGCACAAGTCTACAAATCCAAACACATGTTCAGAGACAGAGAGAAACTTAACATAAAGAACTTAACACATCTGACACTAACTTGAAAAAGAATCTGATGGATGTAACCCAATGTAGAAGCTACTTGACGTGTAGACCTGTTGTGTCTTTCGTGTCCGTTAGAAGCTTTAAACACATTAGAGTTTTCGCCATGAATGGGAGGAGGTCTATACGACCCTTGCTCTTCATCTACTGTATAGACTCCATTCTGATAGTTATCACCAGATCTAAATCTGTTTATGGACACCAAGGCTGCGACCTGCATTATAATTAAGTCCAATATAAGTGTCCACATAGAAGTACATCTAACAATCAACTTTCACAACACATAGAAACAGGGGCGGTCCTAAGCATAGTCAAATAAAACATTGGCCATATACCCGTTTTAGAAAAATAATTTACAAAGACATGCCTCTAAATTTGTAAATAAGAGAAAATAACTATAAAAAATCTTTACTGAATTATCTATAACCCAAAATCTCAGGGCTGGTTCTACAAAGAAAACGTTGATGCTGATGAATTGTTTTAAGCATGTTGAGTGCCATGACAAGGCGATAAGGAAAAGCCATACCCCGAAGTAGATTGTGACCAATGTGAAAGTCCATCTGATGAGAACAATCAACACACTCCCATCAGAACATGTAAACGTTCCTCAAAAATGTGAAATCTTATCAGAGAGGACATGGAAGACTCACTGGGTGTAGAAGATGAAGATGCCAGCTCCATCAGCAATAGCATTACCAGAGATGAGTCCAAGAAGAGTAACAAAACCGAAAACTCGAAACCCTAAAAGCCAGTTCGGATGGATCCTTGCCACACAAGTGTTCCAACTCTCATCATCGTACACAACTCCTGTTCCTCCTTCTCTTCGATCATCATCATCACCACCTCCACGTTTCTTGCGTTTTCTAAGTCCTTCGTATTTCCAAATAAGGAAAGAAGATAGAAACAGAGAGGTTAAGACGAAGATCGCGCAGAGGAAGAATCTCCAGTTCAGCCAGTAACTTGGGACGTTGGTCTCCGCAGACATCGTTGGTTGCCACGTATGCTCTGTTGAACCTGTTACGAAACTCGAAAGATCAACTCGGCTAAACACATTTTTCATCGTTATCAAAATGTCTCTGTAATTTTCTTGATTTTTAGAGTTTGTTTATGCTACAAAGAGCTGATGAGCTCATGATGTCTTGGGAAAGTGTAGACAGAGAAAAGAAAAAAAAGCAGAGGCGAGAAACACATGATGAGACATCACGGAGTTGGTTTTGCATTAACATCAAAAAAGAGAGAAAGAAGATAAAGTTTAAATGATCGAGTGATGTTAGCATTCAAAGCAAGAGACAGATTCTTTACTTGACCAGAGACGAGAAAAAAAAAACAAAGTAAAAACAAGAAAAGAAAAGAAAAACAAGAAGACAAGAATGAAGAATCATTACAAAAGTAGATTAGATGATACCTGCAATAAAGCTTTGATCTCTTGTCTTCCGTATCAGATTCTGTTAGTAAACATGAAGAGGAGAAAGAACTCTCTCCTCCTCTGTAATGAATTTCGAATCTGATGATTTTAAAAAAAAATATTTTTAATTGGTAGAGTTTGTGGGAGATTTGGTTTTGTGTTCTTTGTAATTCTCACTTGCCACTCCACACGTTTATTGTTTTTTATTGGTTTTTAATTTTATTATTTATGAACCGTTGTTTTGTCCGAGTAATTAAATCGAACGGTCAAGAGAAAAGGGTCTAGAAAGGTGAAGACGGACGTCGAAGTTAGTCCCCGTTGCAGGCTTTACAATCATTTAATGGGCCTTAGGCCATCCTGTAATGGGCCTTAAGTAATGTAAACGATCGAAGCTTCATTCGGTTCTCGCTTCTCCTTAGAGGCGGCGCAAAGAAGGGGAAGAAGGAGTACACCAAGTGAATTAGGAACAAGTTAAGAACAAGTTAGCATAAGAATGTTGTTAGATATAGGGCCGAGCAAAAACTTAGGAACCGAAGAACCTAAACAAAATATTCGAAAACAGACCAAAACCCTCGAATACCCGTCTGGCTTTTATATTTATATATATAAAATAACCGAATCAAAACAAAACCAAACCAAGTCAAGAACCAGACCGCTATCTAAATATATAAAAATATTAATTATATATGCATAACATAAGTAACTGTATATTTAAAAATTAAAAAAATATATTAAAATATCTAAAATGTTTTTAAAACTAAATTATCATAAAATATCGAACTATTCCAATACATCCCCTAACCCTTTATCCAAATTACCCGATATCTGTGAACCGATACCCGAAATGTCCAAGCCTAGTTAGACATATATTATGTAAAATATATAGCAGCAAAGTTGTTAGCATAAGAAAATTGTTACATATGTAGTAAGTTTACAAATGTCTTTTACCTCTTTTAATAAAACTTATTCTCTTTATGTGTTTTTTTCATAAACTTAAATCAAATAGAAATAAAAGTTTTAATATATTTGATAAATTTTAAATATAAATAAAATAGTTGAAGAGAAAAAACAAAATAAATATTTTTAGTGGTGTGTGATTTGGTATATACACTTAATATGATTTATTTTAATTTTTACGGGTTATAAATTTTAAAATTGTAAATTTTGGAATATGCACAACCTAATCTAGTAAATTTTAAACTTAACACGACTTCCATTCTAATATAGTACTAGATCTTAACCCGCACGACTGGGTAGGTCTTTGTTTTTGTGATATATATATATATATATATATATATATATATATATATATATATATATAAACATATCAAAACTTTATATTAGTTGAACCAAAATATATAATTTTTATTTATTGTTTAAATTTGTATTTCCTAATTGTATTGTGTAATCACAGACTTCATTGAAATGTTAGGGAGAAAATGGAAGGAGTATATTGAATATGTTTGTAATACGAATAAATGGATAACTTTTTTTTTGTCAACAATGGATAACTTACCATGTGTATTAAATGTGTTTTTAGTTAGTTGACAATATTTTCGAAATACAATATTATAAGGATATGAAAATTTTGATTCCATTTTACATCTAATTTATGTTTAGTTAAAAAATATTAGTATTATCTGCATTTAGTTATGGAATAATAAAAAATTACCCAATTTTTGGTATATGAAATATTGTCCTATTTATATTAAAATTTTGTAAATTTTAACTTATGTTTTATATTATTTTATTTAAATCAAATACAAATTTGGTATGGTCTTGATATAAAATAAAAATATAAAGAATAAATAAGTAATGGCTAACCTAATTAAAAATGTAATAATCAAAAAAGAACATGGCCCAACTACATACCCATTTATCTAGGTCTACTCGTGTAAATTAAGAAATGATCAATTATAATTATTAGTGTGCTATCAAAGAGTCCAAACACATTTTATTTTTAATTTATATCCTTGTTTCCAAACAAAATATTTCCAAACAAAAGATTAAAGTACTTTTACTTGGTTTAATATTTGTTTAACATCTACTTAAGATTAGAATAATAAGAGTTGGTTTACCCAAAACAGTTAACAGGTTAGATTTTTTTTTTTGTTTTTTGAAAAATGGCCATATTCTTCCTTTCCAGTTTCCAATATATATCATTAATGATGCAATGGCGATAACTTACGTGTAGGCGTGTAACGCAGTATGGTGTGGTATGCAAAGAAAAATCATTTTTTTGGCTCTTCCCAAACTTTTTAGTTTCCATCGTTCTTTTTCCTTTTTTTGTCACCGACTAAATCACACTACGCGTCGTCGAGCTTGCCCGAGTCACCCCCGCAGCCGACTCGTACTCGGTTCTAAACTCAGCCAACTCTCTCGCAATCCCGTTAACTTTCTTCGACCTGCCATGGCTAATATTGCCTCCAGTAAAGCGAGTCTTTTTCTATAGGCTCACCGAGTCGACTCGTTGTTGATGTAAAGATGTCCGCCCTGAAGTATTCGCTGATGTAGTTGCTGAAGCAGACGTCATAGTGAGTGGTGAAGACCATATGGAGTCGAGATGCTGAACTGGAGTCGTGTAGACTTGGAGAGCAAGGGAGTATCTTGAAGAAAAGGCAAATAGGAGTAAACTTGTGAAGCAAGTTTATGACTTAAAGGAAGAGGAATAAGTGCATTCCAAGAAAGTTGCACTTATTGATATGGAAGATGTTCATATTATGGTTCCTTGGAAACTAGGGTTTCGGGAACGTGGAGAACTATATAAGATAGCTATGGGTCGTCTGTAGAGAGACAGAGACACAGAGGCTGATCTTATAGAGAGAGAAGCGCTTGGAAGTGTTCTGGGCCGTGCTGAAGCAGGGTCTGAAGTACTTGACGGTGGAGAGACATAAGCGGGTAGCTTAGGAATTGTTCAGTAGCAGCTGTTAGGGTGTTAACAGGCTAGCGAGACTGATTAAGCAGAACTTGTAATTGAGTTGTACAAGGCGATTTCTAATAAAGCTATTGAGTGTGCTTGTGTAATTGTCTCTCTTGGTTTACCTTCTGCATTACTTATTGTGGTGTCATCTTTGCACTTACACTCGTGAGCAGCTACCTCCCTCTCACGGGCCGCATCGTCTGGGACCCAAACGAGCCCAAACCAAACATCATCGCCTCCCAAAACGATGCCGTCACAGTGACCATCGCAGAGAGTGACGCTGACTTCTCACTTCGACAACGTCCAGCTTCCGAGTTACACAACTTACTCCCCAAGTTACCAGTCTCCCATGACTCAGCGACTGCGTTCTCTCTTCAAATCACACTCTTCCCAAATAACGGATTCTCCATCGGCGTGGCGTCACCGCACACCACGCCGTTTTAGACGGAAAAACGTCAAGCATGTTCGTCAAAGCCTGGGCTCACTTGTGCAAGCAACACATGGAAGAAGAAGAGAACAGAGCCATCTCCTCTCTACCAAAGACTCTAACTCCGTCTCTCGATCGGTCCTTGATCAAAGACCCAACCGGTCTCGACGAACAGATGATCAAGCTCGTGAGGTCTCTCAACGGGACAAGAAGCCTGAGTCCTCCTCCTCTTCCCACCCAGGAACCAGGACACGACGACGTCGTGCTCACCACGCTCGTTCTGTCTCGTGATGACGTGGAGAGACTCAAGGAGATAGTCAAGAACAAGAGCCTCCACCTGTCCACTTTCGTCATCGCCTATGCTTACGTGTGGACGTGCCTCGTGAAGGCGCGTGGAGTAAGCGGGGAGAGGCTCGTGAGCTTCCTTTTCGTCGGAGACTTCAGGGAGAGGCTCGACCCGCCACTTCCGTCGACGTACTTCGGAAACTGTATGTTTCCGGTCGGTAGCTTGAACAGAAAGGCAACGGATTTCGAGGGAGAGGAAGGATTCGTGACGGCGGTTATGACCCTCAGCGAGCTGGTGAAAGGGTTGAGTTCGAGAAAGATAGAGACGATTGCTGAAGAGTTTAAGACTGTGTTTGATTCTATGGATGTGGCCTCGCAGTTGGGGACTGTAGCCGGGTCGACCCGGTTGGGTGTATACGAGGCGGATTTCGGGTGGGGAAGACCCGTTAAGGTTGATGTGGTCTCCATCGATGGGGAGAGGATCTCGATGGCAGAGAGACATGACGAGTCAGGTGACGTAGAGATTGGAGTGTGCATGAAGAAGAGTGATATGGACATTGTCCTTACTCTCTTCAACAGTGGTTTACAAAAAAAACTAAACGTCTTGTTTGTTACTACAAAATTTCAATAAGACATTGCTCATTGAGCTGTTCTTGTTTCTTATCATGCTTTGTAGGAGAGAAGCTTAATCGTTAGAGTTGTGAGTTTCCAGTGCGAACTATCTAGAAACAAAATAGTTGCATTTTGTTTTGTCCCTTTCCATAGGAGCGGACTTGAATTTATGTCTGTAAGTCCTCCTAGTTTGGTATTTTAAGTGCTCCATACTTTGTATTCATTCGTGAATACCAATAACTAGAGAGGTTAAGCAAAAAGTCTTAAGTAAAAGACAAATATATGGACTCAAACCACAAGTATTAATTACAATGGCAGAACGTGACAAATCATGTGGGGTAGAGGCCGGACTGTGTATGAAGAAGACTGAAGTGAATATCGTCTTTCTTTGCTCAGCGATGGTTTACAAATCTAACAATCTTTGATACCAAAAATGTGTGTTTAAGAAACGCCTGACCTCTATCATTTTGAAACAGTTGTACAAATGGTGATAAAATCAGATGGTATAGAAGAGGTAAATCACTCAAGTAACAGATATGTCTTACACTCTAAGAAACACATACTATAGAGCAGTATCGGTTTAACGGAATATAACACTGCTTCGGTACGAATACAAGATAACATATGACCAGAGATATAATTTTATTTTGCCTGATTTACCGCTTCGGTGAAGATATATATAATTGAGAGGACCAGTCTTGGGCAAATCAAATAAAATATTTACCTTAGTTTCCACATTTTAAAAAGTTATTATATATAATTATTATAACTGAAATTATAAAGACAATTTTTATATTAAGATTAATCTTAAAATCTGTATGGTCTCCAAATACCATAGTTGATCATACTGAGATTAGATAGGTTTGCGATTAGTTTCATTTTGAGAGTTAGGAGTTTTGAGTTATTGTTTCTCGACGCTCGGGGAGTGACGGATCTAGAACCATTTATAGTTACAGGTAGGCCTGCGATTTCGGTTTTCCGAAACGGAACCGAACCGAATTTTCGGTTTTCAGTTAACCGGAATTTTTAAAATTTTGTCCGAAAAAAACCGAAATTAAATTCGGTTCGGTTCGGTTCGGAATTCGGTTATTTTCGGTTTTTAATAAATTTCCGAAAATAACCGATTTTTATAATATTTACCAATTTTTCGGTTACCACTCGGTTTATTCGGGTTTTTCGGTTAGTTTCGGTTTTAGTGTTTGTTACCGAAAAAACCGAAATAGGTTTTTAATTAAAAAAACCGATTTTTCAGATTTTCGGTTAGTTTCGGTTATCTTCGGTTTCGGTTTGGACCTGAAAAATACAAACATTAGTCAAACATGCAACAAAATAAACACCAAAACAACATTCTTCATCCTTTCTCAATCTCATAAACAACCGATCAAATATTCTGAATGAATCTATAACTCTTTGCAACAACACACATTGAAAGAGTCATAGATTCAAAGTTTCAAAAAACGATTGAGAATGTACCAAAAAGACAGATTAAGGGACCAAAAACAGAAACAAAGAACACCACTAACTCCCTCAATCTCGTACTCCAACCTGCAACATAATAAAATCAGAAAATTGGTTTAAAACAGAACAGTCATACGGAAATATCTAAAGGACATAATGACATTACTTGTAGGCTCTAATTGTTTGATTCTCCTCCTGAAGATGGGATTGCTAAGTTCTCTACAAAATGAGAAAGACAGTCAAATGCAGCACTGAAAACATGAGAAATATTTTATGAAAATGTTAAATGATTACCTAAAGAGTCTTGGAAATCCAATTCTTCAAACATTTGAGTCAAACTCGCAAGCTTCTCTGTAACTTACAGGCACAGTACTACAAACCAAACAAAAACATTATGAATTGGGGGCACATTTTTGTTTATTCACTAAACTAAGAGTAATTTAACCAAATTAGCTCAAATTGTTTAGGAAAAAGTAAAAAAGAATAGGGGGCATGTGCCCCCATACCAGAAGCCTATGTCTGCCCCTGCACTCAGGGTCTCAAATACTTTTAATACTACTAAAAATCCACTATGCAGCATATATGATATCACAAGTGAGACAATGCATTTTGTATGAATCCTTCTAAATATTAGTATCCGAAGCTATATAACTGCAACTAATATAACCAAAATATTGTTTCTCACGAGTATCATAACTAAAAGAAGCACTCTTCATTTTAGTTGAACGTAGACCTTGTGAGTTTGGAAAATCGAAATGTTCTCATTACAAAATCTTGCATGAGATCAACGAAGAATTGACCTAGTAGCTAAAAAAAACAGGCTACCTAGTAAAAATCTCTTTAGATTATATATCCTTTTAGTTACTATTGGCATGAGTTTGCTCTTTCAAGCAGAGTAAGTTTAAACAGTCTAGACTTCGTCCTAGAAAATATATGGGTGGGTTTTCGGGTCAAAAACTTCTAGACAGTCAAAAAAATTGCGGAGTGAGATTTTGATGCCATTTGGATTTGGGGAACAACAAAAATACTGGTTAGTCTATGCGTGATCACTATACTTTCAAACCTTGAGCTCACATCTAATCATGTTCCCATTCAAGTTAAAGGTACTATTTCAATAATCATATTCTCATTCGAGTTATCTGCATGATCACAAGACCAATTCGTATTGCAAGTCATTATAATCAAATGGATAGAAATCACAAACTAGGAATTTCATGCAAGAGAATGCGAAATAGCTTTGTGAAAAAATAAAAATAGTCATCTTTGTGGCGGCAATGACTCAAGATGATTTATAGAGGCACCTAATGTGATGTCTGTTTCGGATAACTGCCAACACTTATACATTGATGGCTTGACTTTCAAATATTTATGCACTAAGGGTTCTTCCACTATACACCATTCTTTAGCCAGCAACCACCCTAGAAAACGGTGTTACGATATATGTGAATCATTAGCAACTATGAACATTATTCTTAGTGTTACCAAAGAGATAATGATTTCTAAACAAATATATATATATATGAGCTGTTTCGACGACATATAATCAGTTGAGAGGTCACTACAGCTTACATTGATTATGCAAATTAACATACTCGACAGTTTATATAATGATCATGAAGAAATAAAGTAATTGAGAAGCCATAATATCCTCTACCGTTTTCAGTATTAATTTCGATTGTGCATTTACATTTAGAAAAGGTGAGAGAGATATTATGGTTTGTGAAAGAAGGTGAATTGAGAAAAAAATTTCTTCGACGAAGGCGAATCGACTTGTAGAAAGTCACGAATGTATTTGATGACATGACACATTCTTAACATATAATTGGCTGGAATTTTCATGCCTACATGGACACCTTAAAAACTCTAGTTGGTTCCATTTTATATATTGAGATTATACATAAATTTACTAAACTTATTTACAATTCTAAGACATGTGCTCATGAACTTTGTGTACAAACTTTGTGCATATATGTTCTCAATGTACAATAATCAGCATACGTGTACTGCTATGTGGTTCTTCTACAAGGTTCCACACATGTATGTAATACATATAATACATGTGTTAGGAAAACTCTCTCTCTCTCTCTCGCAAGACTTAAAATCAGTATATGTGAGCTTTGTCGCGCTGCACTAGTACAGTATGGTGTGTAGGAACAATAAAACAAATTCTTTGGACAAAAAAAAAAATTGGAGCAAAGAAGAACAAAGTCGAAAGCTTTGGACTGATAAAGACAGTCGGAGCATAAACATGTAAGTTAAAGTGAGTGAATATACTATTAGCAACCATCTCTTATACTAGCACTCAATCATCCTGTTAAAAAAAAACAAAAACCACTAGCAGCTTTGAATCTTCTCCATGTGGGATGGAAACCAAAACAAAAATTGAAAACCCAAGTTTAAAACAAGTTCATAAATCAAAACTTTTTTGGAAATTCACAAGTTATTACGTGGAATCTTCTGCATGTGGGATGAACTATCTTCATCCTCCTCACGTTCTTCAACATGTTCATCATCTCTCTCTCTCTCTCTCTCTCTCTCTCTCTCTCTCTCTCTCTCTCTCTCTCTCTCTCTCTCTCTCTCTCTCTCTCTCTCTCTCTCTCTCTCTCTCTCTCTCTCTCTTACAGATACCATTTGTCACCTTCATGCAATGGGTTGTTAAGATCTTCGATCCCATCAACATGAAAATACTTACTCCAATGATCTTCCATGCATTGATGATCAAAATGGGATTTGAAGACAGTGATTCAAGTTTTTTCAGAAGATGAGTGATGTTTACAAGCTGACGCCAACTATAATTTGAGTAATCCAGCCTCATGTATAAGACTAAGAAGTCTGAGAGCCTTGGAAAGGGCAATCAAAGAACTTGAAAAGAGCAAGCTCGGTCTAAGCAACGAGATCTGCAACATGATTTTTGGGGCATGCACACCAAGGTTCGATTCTGAAATATATACAATTTAACCATGGCAGTGAAGATGGCTAAGTTGGTTGCCCGTGATGGAGCTAGACCTTATCTCACATCTAATCATGTTTCCATTCAAGTTAGAGGTACTATTTGGATAAGCATATGATCTCATTCGAGTTATATGCATATTAGACCAATTCGTATTGAAAGTCATTAGAGTTAAATGGATAGAAATTACAAAGTAGGAAGTTCATGCAAGAGAATACAAAATAGCTTTGCGAGAATATAAAAATAGCCATCTCAAGATGATTCATAGAGGCATCTAATGTGATGTCTGTTTTGGATAAGTGGCGACACCTATACATTGATGGCTTGGCTTTCAAACATTTATGCACTAAAGGTTCTTCCGCTTCACACATTCATTAAACATCACTAGAAAGTAGAAACAATGTTTAATTTGATATATAGATATGTCAATCATTAGCAACTATGAACATTTTCCTTAGTGCTACCAATGAGAGTGATTTCCAAACAAATATATGAAACTGTATTGACGATAAATAATCAGGTGAGGGGTCACAACAACTTACTTTGATTATGCAAATTAACATTAACATCTAAAGAAGAACTAGATTTTGACCCGCCCTTAAAAGGCGGGTATATTTTTTATTGGAAAAATTATTTTACGTAATAAAAATTATGATTTTTGATAAATTATATATTTTAACTTTTTATGACTTATTTTTATTTTTTTAAATACGATTAAATTATTGAAGACTCTAGATAATTTTAATCTGTAATATGATTTTATTTATTGAATCCGAAGTTAAACTTATTTTACACTGATTTTTTTAACTTAAATAAAATATTTTATATCTTCAACACTCTCTGTATTGAAAAATTTATTTGTGCGTTTCAAAACATTTTCTATAATTTTATTAAATTTAGTTTATGTGATTTAGTTTTTAATTTTTTTAAGAAATTGAGATAATTCAAACCCGTATTATGATTTTGTTGATTTAATCATTTGTTATTTTAACTTGATTTTATTTTGAGATTTCATTTAATAAATGCTTTCAAATAATTAATAACGCAAAAGATTTTTTGGAAAGATATGGCGTAAATTTTTAAGAAATAATTTTTTAAAAAAGCTAAGAACTGAATTATTAAATACTCTTTAATGTAATTGCAAAATAATGACTTTATTGGTTGCAAATACTGCCGGCAAAAAGGTACACACAATATTTGTAATTAATTGGAAAAGTCAGGGCCATATTCATAAGAAGTATTCTGCTTTAATAGTATAGATGTTCATGCGTAACTGATTTTATAAATTGATAGAAAAACTGTTTATTTAATAAAATAGTAACTTAAATAAAAAATAAAAATGTGTTACATTTATTGTCACTTAATTTTTCATTTAATATAATTATTTTATTTATAAAGCATGGCTTTAAATAATGTTTTTGGTTACGCTATTTTCCACCGATTGAAACTAAAATATTTTTTTTACTAAATCGAACATTTAACCATATATAAAACTTAGTTATTTACATTTTTGATTTTATAATTGGCACAAAATCTATATTGATTAACTAATAAATAAAATATGCACTATTATTATTATGGTAATGTATTTAATGATGTGTATTATCGTTAAGATTTATAATTAATAAAATTATTAAACTAACTGAAATATGAAAATACAGTTAATGTAATACTACTATTCATGTTTCCAAACAACTTTTATTTAAAATACTATACTTGTTTCCAAATATCTTTAAAATGTACTTCAACTGTATTAATATAGATTGATTAACTAATAAATAAAATATGCACTATTATTATTATGGTAACATATTTAACGATGTGTATTATCATTAAGGTAATATAATTAATAAAATTATTAAACTAACTGAAATATGGAAATACAATTAATATAATACCACTATTCATGTTTCCAAACAACTTTTATTTAGAATACTATACTTGTTTCCAAACATCTCTAAAATGTGTTTCAACTTAATAATATAGATGTCACCGTAACTAAGCATATTTGTGATCATAAAAGATAAAGTATCATATTTACGATTTGAGTGTTTGGATAAATATGAAGGATATTTTCAATGTATCTAATCTATTAATTAATTTAGGATCCTATATTTATCTACTCTCAACAAGTCATTTATTTTGTTTATGCTCTCAACAAGTCATAATAATACCATTTAGAGGATTATTTAATATGACATATGATAAACCATCTATAAATTTTATTTTTATTTTATTTTAATTATAAAAAATCTGTCGAGAAAGAATCTAACAAAATCTTACTTAAAATTGCAATTTTGTTTATAAAATAACACATTAATAAATTTCGTAATTAGTAATATTATATTATTATAAATCAATGTTAACTAAAATTTTATTATAAAATAAGAAAATGAAAAAATCATACTAATATTTATAAATTCTATAATTATATTTTGTATTATATATAATATCAGTGCTATATGAATTAAATAGGAAAAAATTAAAATTTAATATTTTATTCATTTACAGAAATTATCACTCATCATTAAAATTCGTAAAATATATAATAGCTTTATAGAAAATAAATGTATTAACATTGGTTAAACTTTTATATCTACAACTATATAATATCTCTTAATTTATTTTGAAACTCTAAACAATATATTGTTCAAAACTCAAAATTCATGTAATGTTCCAACCTCAAAAATAGTTGCGTAATTTTACAAAATTTTCTTGACAAAATATAAATTTTGAAAATAAATATTCAAACTCAAAATGAAAGTATTTCAAATTTTACAAAAGATAAAATCATAGATAATAAAGAATAAATTTTTAAAATGCACCACGAAAAAATAACCATATATGTTGTATGAATTAAAAAGTCTAATATTTTGAAGTCTTAATTTTTAAAAATAAAACTTAATATTATAACATCCAAAAAATATCTCAAATCAATAAAACTTAGTAAAATAATACGATAGATACTAATATGTATAAAAATTTACTAAAACAATAGGGTTGTATTATTCAAACAAAACAATATTTTTTTCTTATAAATCCCTTAAAATACTAAAATGATATACGCTAAATTATATTTTCTTAAACACAGCATGTAAATAAATCATCTTTTCTATAATCTAGATAAATAAAAATTTACAAATCTTTTGTAAACTAACAAAAAATTTCTGTATAAACACATACATTTATATGTTTTCGTAATAATTAAAAACGCATGTATTTTTTATTAAAAATTTCCAGCATAAAATCACGTTTAATATTTTATTGAAAAGTATAACGTTTGAGAAAAATTAATGATCAATCATTGATACGAGAAAAAGACATCGTAATAATGAAATATATGATTTAAAAAATATTGTTATCAATTTTCTCAAACTTTATAATGGAGAAATAATGGCTCTATTCAAATTGTATTTTGAGTTCCTATTGAATCTCGACAGTTTTATTTAACCGACAAAATGACAATAGATGTCGTTGAGCTAGCCCGAGTCACCCCCGCCGCTGACTCGGACCCCGTTCTCAACTCCTCCAACTCGCTCTCAATACCGCTGACTTTCTTCGACCTGCCATGGCTAATATTAAGCCCACTCAAGCGAGTCACTTTCTACATACTCCCCGAGTCGTCCACTCGTGAGCATTTCCACTCTTCCATCCTCCCTAAACTCAAGCACTCCCTCTCCATTGTCCTCCGGAGCTACCTCCCTCTCACGGGCCGCATCGTCTGGGCCCCCAACGAGCCCAAACCAAACATCACCGTCTCCCATAACGACGCCGTTTCCGTCACCATCGCCGAGAGCGACGCTGATTTCCTTTTCTCTCCGGCTACGGACAACGTCCCGTTTCAGAGTTAAACAACTTGCTCCCCAAGTTACCGGTTTCCGATGACTCGTTGACCGCGTACGCTCTTCAGATCACGTTGTTCCCCAACAACGGATTCTCCATCGGCGTCACAGCACACCACGCCGTTTCAGACGGGAAAACGACAAGCATGTTCTTCAAAGCTCACGTGTGCAAACGACAAGCATGTTCTCTTCTCTCGAGACTCGACCGGTCCTTGATCAAAAACCAAACCGGACTCGACGAACAGATGATAGAGATGGCGAGATCCATGGCAAACGACAGAACCAAAGGAAGTCGAAGCTTGAGTCCGATCCTCGCC
The DNA here is from genome assembly GCA_019706035.1 of Raphanus raphanistrum subsp. raphanistrum. Lineage (NCBI taxonomy): Eukaryota > Viridiplantae > Streptophyta > Magnoliopsida > Brassicales > Brassicaceae > Raphanus > Raphanus raphanistrum. Next base: position 41,437,934 of record CM033981.1, on the reverse strand, counting down.
AAGGAACCTGAACACGTCGTTCTAGCCACGCTCGTGCTGTCTCGCGACGACGTCGAGAGACTCAGAGAACGAGTCAGGAACCACCAGAGCCTCCACGTGTCGACATTCGTCATCGCCTATGCCTGCCTACGCGTGGACCTGTCTCGTGAAGGCGCGTGGAGGAGGAAACGACGGGGGATCTCGATGGGGGAGAGACGTGGGGATCAGGTGGCGTCGAGATTGGAATGTGCATGAAGAAGGCTGATATGGACATCGTCCTTTCTCTCTTCAACAGTGGTTTACAAAATTGAACGCCTTTTTTGTTTTTTATTCAATAAAATTTCAATAAGACAAAGCTCATTGAGTTTGTTCTTGTTTCTTGTGATGCTTTGTACGCAAGTAGCTAGCTTACTCGTTTTGTGAGATTTGTATGCTATTGCTAACTATCTCATTTTGTTTTGTCCCTTTCCCAAGAAACACATCGACATATCAAAACACTCCAATGGACTTTATCAATGGAATTAATGGAATGACCCATTTTGGTATAAGAGGTTGCGGTTGCGTGACTTGGACCTAAATACTAAACTTTAAACTCGGATTCCTAAACCTAAATTCAAATGTAAAATAGTTTAGATTAGATTAAAATTTGAAAATCTATATATATAAAAAAATGTTTCTTCCCTCCTGTTGTGCCACGTCATTAAGTCGAATTCTCACAGCGCGCCACATGTCCAAAACGCTGCGTTTCATTAAAAGGAATCAGCGATACTTATGGGCTATTTTTTTATTTTTTGGGCTTTCGTTTGGCAGAATGAACCCAACCATAATTCTCTTCTAGCGCGTCCAATGGAAAATTAGGGTTCATCTCCACTCTTTTTTTCTCCGCCGTTGGAGAGATTAATTTTTTGAGTTCGAGTTGATGAATCTGTTTGTTGGGTTTCGATTGCGTCGTCTGATCTTATTTCTCATCAACCGAAACGTTTTCAGTTACAGATTCGTCTCATTAAACCTCTTCTCAACTCCATTAACCATATCTATCCTTGAATGCGATTTCCTTCTGCAAGGCGGTGTCACTGCGCGTATAAAAAAGGCAAGCCTTAATCCTCTCGAAACCATCTTCTCGATCTGTTAAGTCAACAAAGTAAACTATTTTTTTCCTGAGAAATGGCTAACTCAGAAGTTCTTCCTTTTTATTTGAAGTCCGGTAGTTGTTCATCCATCGTCGAGGTTAGGTTGTGCAGTCTGGGAGGCGAGAAACATCAGACACAGTGGGGATTTCTTCTCGCTGACTAAGGGAAACCGGAGCGGTTACGGCAACATTCACCCAATTCATATGGATTTCTTCTTAAATCGTTATGTGCGTCGATATGCTTCTCCTTGACGCCAAGTAGCTCCGGCGATTTTAAAAAACAGACCCAACCTTTTTCTTTTAAGATTTACAAATCTTAAACCATTTAGAGTCAAATCTCATACGTAAGATTTTTGCTTGAGTAGATTTTAGTTTTCAACAATGTTTAAGATTTAAAAAGTAGATTTCTGTATGATAGTTTTAAACAATCTGCAGGACATTACTGAAGAAAAAAATATCTTATAGATGCCCAAAAAGTGGTTATTCTGTGTTGATATTGTAAAGAAATAGAAAGAGTCTTCACGGTTTCAGAGCTGCCGAAATGGTTAGAGAATATCAAGATTTCTGGCACCGCCCTACTGGGGAGAAGAGCATTGGCTTTAAGCCAATATACTTTGTTTTTGGATCATCTGGAGATTCCTTTGAGAAGAAGAGAAGGTGATGAAGGATTCAATGAAACAATCACAAAACAGTAAGTAAATGAATAAGTTTCTGACAAAAACATTGTTTGAATCGAGCATAAAGCTAAATATCTTTATGATTATATAATGTATCAGATTCTGGGCAATTTCCGGTATAGGAGGAGCTAGATTTGGCGTGGAGCGATGATGGTGATTCAGCCCGTGACGAGGAAGAATCTTGACAGCTATAGTGGCTCTGATCTTTAGCAGAGCAGACAAAGTCGTTTCCCTGCTTCCTGAATTGGTTGTAAACAAGTAGAAAAAAAACGCTAAGGGAAACCGCAACGTTATGTTATGGTTGGAAATGAAGGTAAAACGAATCAATTTTTAACCATCCGAACTGTTTTTTCTAATCAAATTGGATTTACTAAACAGGGTTATGATTTTGTTGTAATATCTTTAAGCACGTGGAATGCACTGGACTTGTGTGCAAGAAATTTTACTGTCTAAGAAACCAGAGGAGAAGAAGGTGGTCAAGTAAGGTGATGGAAGATATAACTTCATTAACGTAGCTAAAAATAGGAGGAAGCTTTAAAGCTTGGATCAACAAGCTGCAACCAAGTCTCCACCCATTATTTTTTTGATCAAATTCTCCACCCATTAAAAGTTGATATTTAAAGACAAGACTCAGTTTTAATGTCTTTTTTGCATTTATGGTTTGATCCCAATAGTCTAAAAACTTCCGTTGGTATTGGTCTAAAGTTTGTTGAGGTCAATGTATGTGTACCTTTGAATTGGATGAATGAATGAGATGTTGAGTAAAAAAAAAAAAAAAAACTTCCGTTGATATTGATGAATCCTTTTCTTTTATATATATGATCAGTCAAATGTAATTGTGTCAAATGTAAGTTTGTTTCTTTTTGTTGGATTTATTTAAGAGAAAAAATTAAGTAATAGGAGAGTTTTTTGTACATTTCATATATTTTTATCAAAAATAAGAAAACTTGAACATTTTATTATTCTATAAATAACGTAGTTAGCTTCATTATAAATAAAATCATTATACATAAAGAACAACAAATATTGAAAGTTGATATTAAAATGGAAGGCAAACATACATAATATAATCCAAAAATACATAATTTAGAAAATATAAAGAAAATTTAGGAAAAAATAAAATTTTATACGATGTTTTCATTTTCACATTTCATCTTAAATAAATTTATATTTCTAAATATACTAATGATTTTTAGATATAATAGACAAAATATCTAAAATATATAAGATATTTTAAAGTTTGATTAATTTGCTCCAATGAGGAACCTCTCCGCTAGGTCTTAAATTTAGTTTTGTTTATGTAAAAAGTATTTAGAAAAAAATAAGTTAACAAAATATCTATGGGCTAGAGTTTAAATCATTCCACGAGGTTAAAGATTAGAGGATGTCATCTTACAAAAGTTATGATTATATGCTACCGCAACAACATTATAATCAATGTCACACATGCTTTTATTACAAACAGATTAAAAAAATTGTGTTCATAATTTAAACGAGATATGTATAGTTTTCATATCAAAAATAAATTACAGTTCTTTTTAATAAGACCATCCAGTTTGGACAAAATCATATTTACATTTATTAAGTTAGAACTTACAATATAAACAACACTATTTACAAGCTAAAATAAGCATTATGCTACACAATTAACATATATTCCACGTGTATTAATTATACATCATAAATGTCTTATGGTAACACACATATATATTACATAAATAATTTTATAGTTAATTATACACTTTATCTCAAACAAAATTTTAACAATAATCTTCTGTAAAAACTAAATTTAGTAAAAATATTAAGTATATGAAATTAAAGGAAAAAATGTGAATTTATTTACAAATTTGTTTTTTTCTATTAAAAGAAATAAAAAAGAAGAATCTCACGGTTTTTTTTTATTTTTATGGTCATCCAATTTCCAAGAAAATCACAATAAATGATGTAATGCCACATCCAATTCTTAATATATAATTCGTACATAGATTACTTAATAAAAGAAAATCATCTTAAATCTTTTAATAAAAAAAATCACATTTAGAAAAAAATCATATTTTGACAAAAAAAATAACAAGTAATATTTTTTAAAGTTATAACTATTTTTTCAGATAACATGGTTTATTTTAAATACAATAAAATGTACAAAATTTAACGAATATGTATATTTTAAAATAATTACAATTTATATTAAATATTTATTCTAACTATTTAAATTATTTGTTAATTTTTATCCCGCCCGTAGGGCGGGCCGACCCTAGTAGTATATAATATTTTGTACTATTAACTATACTACATCAATGGAAAAAAAAAATAGATTTGATAGAGAAATACATATGTGTGGCTGAAATAGTAATGACGTCAAAACTTGTAAATGTGGATAGCAATATATCGATCTGTTCAACACAGACGCAAGGTAAGGCGTCGACGTCACATCTGAATTTACCGTGATAAATATGTGTTCTATTCTATTTTTACAAAGTAGCACGTCTGATATTGTGATAAATATGTGTGCTATTCCATTTATACAAAGTAGCATATATGATATTGTGATAAATAAATATGTATCGATAAGTTAGGGTAATTGATTACATAATGAATTATAATTTTTTGGATGTTATATAATGCAATTTCTCCAAAAATTAGACCCTAAACACTAAATTTTTAACTCTTGTGTAAACCATAAATCCTAAAATTTAAATTTATCCAAAGGTTCAAGGTTTAAGACTCATGATTTAGTGTTTTTATGATTTAATATTTTAGTGTTTATAATTTAGGATTTAATATTTATCTAAAAATTTAGGCTCTAGGATTTAATTGCTTATGATTAGAGTTTAGTGTTTTGTTAACACTGTTAAATTTTTTTAAAAAAAATTTGCAACAACTACTGTTTTTATTTATTATTTATAAAAAAAAACATAATACAACTTGAATTTTTTTTGTTATTTTTCTTAAAATAACAAATATGATTAGTTGGCGAACAAGTATACCCTTTTAATTTTATTGACCTTTTCAGAAATAAAAATTATTATTTTATAATTTATTGTCTTGAGAGAGTATTTCAAACATAAGTAAGTCTAAATGCTCTTATAATTCTATATAAACCGTGTTGAAGCAATCACCGAGAGATAAACATACCATTTACAAATTTCAATTTTTAGTAGGGACAACTCCAATCAAATAGCCAACCGACATGACACTACATATCATTGAGCTCGCCCGAGTCACTCCCGCACCCGACTCGGACCCCGTTCTTAACTCACCCAACTCGCTCTCACTACCTTTGACTTTCTACGACCTGCCATGGCTAGTATTCCCCCCACTCAAGCGAGTCACTTTCTACAGGCTCACCGACTCGACTCGCGAGCATTTCCACTCCTCCATCCTCCCTAAACTCAAGCACTCCCTCTCCATCGCCCTTCGCAGCTACCTCCCTCTCACCGGCCGCATCCTCTGGGCTCCAAACGACCCCAAACCAAGAATCCTCGTCTCACCTAAGGACGCCGTTTCCGTCACCGTCGCGGAGAGCGACGCTGACTTCTCTTTCCTCTCCGGCTACAGACAGCGTCCAGTTTCCGAGTTACACAACTTGCTCCCCGAGTTACCTGTTTCCGAAGACTCGCTAACCGCGTACGCTCTTCAGATCACGCTGTTCCCTGGCAACGGATTCTCCATCGGCGTCACAGCACACCACGCCGTTTTAGACGGAAAAACGACAAGCATGTTTTTCAAAGCTTGGGCTCACGTGTGCAGAGAAGGAAACAGTCACGTGTCTCTCCCGGAGACACTAACTCCGTGTCTCGACCGTTCGTTGATCAAAGACCAAACCGGACTCGACGAACAGATGATCGAGATCCTGACATCTATGCAAAAAGACAAGACCAAAGGGAGAAGAAGAACCCTAAGTCCGAGAATCCTCGCACAAGAACCCGAAAACGACGTCGTCCTAGCCACGCTCGTGCTGTCACGCGACGACGTGGAGAGACTCCGGGAGCGAGTCGAGAAGAATCAGAGCCTCCACCTGTCCACATTCGTCGTGGCCTACGCTTACGTGTGGACATGCCTCGTGAAGGCGGCGCGTGGAAGAGGAAACAACGGGGAGAGGCTCGTGAGTTTCCTCTTCTCCGGAGATGTTAGAGAGAGGCTCGACCCACCGCTTCCCGCGACTTACTTCGGGAACTGCATATTTCCGGCGGGTAGCTACAACCGGAAGGCGGCGGAGTTCGAGGGGGAGGAGGGGTTCGTCACGGCGGTCGAGATCCTGAGCGGTTTGGTGAGAGGGTTGGGTTCGAGGAAGATAGAGACGATCGCGGAGGAGTTCAAGATTGGGTTCGATTGCTTGGGTGTGACTTCACAGTTCGGGTCGGTAGCCGGTTCGACCCGGTTGGGAGTGTACCAGTCGGATTTCGGGTGGGGAATACCGGTTAAGACTGATGTTGTGTCCATTCAAGGAGAGGGGATCTCGATGGGGGAGAGACGTGGGGAATCAGGTGGCGTCGAGATTGGAGTGTGCATGAAGAAGACTGATATGGACATCGTCCTTTCTCTATTCAACAGTGGTTTACAAAACTGAACGCCTTTTTTTTGTTTTTTATTCAATAAAATTTCAATAAGACAAGGCTCATTGAGTTGTTCTTCTTTCTTGTGATGTTTTGTACGCAAGTAACTATCTCATTTTGTTTTGTCCCTTTCCCAAGAAACACATTGACATATCAAAAAACTCCAATGGACTTTAATTTTGGTGTAAATGGTAAACTAAAATGGAATTAATGGAACAAAAATGGAATGATAGGAATGGAGTGACCCATTCCACATATTCCAATTCCACATTTTATTGATCCAGTTACAGCCAAAATTAGTGGAATTAATGGAATGGCCCATTTTGGTATAAGAGGTTGCTGTTGCATGACCTTGGATGTGTTCTGATGCTAATTATCACAAGTGACACGACTCTCTGTTTTTTGTAAGAACCCTTCTTAGCAACTGAATCTATACAACTGTAACACATTTAAGTAAAGTTTGGTTTCTTATGATTTATGACTAGCATATCAAAAATTAGCTAGTTTCGTAATTTAGTTCACATAAAGCAACCTAACTCTCTGGAAAGTTATAATTTTGTACGTAATGTAGCTAAGTGTCGAGTGAGAGGTGCAACTTGATTATTACAGTTGAACCAATTCTCATAGCCACTTATGATCGAGAGAAGAGAAGTCACCGACGAGAAAGGTCATGCAAGTGAGGATGAAGAAGCTTTGTGAGGATACAAAAAAAGCTTTGTAAGCAGATTGGGTCGTCTTCAGTTTTGAAGATAGTCCTTGGTAGAAAATCTCTCAAAAAAAAAATTAAGAGTCTGTTATAAGGTATTACAGTTTTTATTTATTTTTGAGCCTCAATGTCAAAACATTTTAAACAACCAATAATAGAGGTTTCTACATGATAAGTAAAACCCTAAACATTAAGAAACACTTCCATATGATCAATTCAGTTTTGATGGTTAAACTGTCGTGAGGAGATGGTTGCTCATTAGGATCTTCATAACAACCAACAATAGAGGTTTCTAGATGATAAACAAACCCCAGACGGCAAAAACATAAATTAAGAAACACTTCCATATGTTTATTCTGAAACTGCAGCGGTTCTCAACATTATGGAGAGATTAAGCTCTCTTGGCAACATCACCATCGTCAGTCAAATTCCATCTGGACCAACCTCTGTTTGACCCTTCTCTGAACCACCAAACTGATTGTCACTGCGACCAAACAGAAAAGCCTTCTTCGCAACCACAAGGTAGAGGATCATCATAAAAAACAGGAAGGCCGCCTCCGTAACCACCACTGCCTCCAAACCCACTTCCTCTTTCAGTAGCGTATAGTTCACCCTAATTCTTCGACCATGAAGGTACTGTGTTCCAGAAAACAAAAAACAATAAATGGCTTATATTGACAACACGAAGCAAAGAAGAATCATAAACAAAAGCATTGTCTGAATCATCTATACACAGTCTAAAAACAGTGATTTATTTTTAGAACAGTAAACAAAAAAGAATGACATTTCAGCCATTCATTAAGAGATAGAGCATGTCACTGCCTAACGAATGATTATTATTATTAAAGAATTAAAAGAGGCTGGAACATTTTGTGTGTTACCTGTCCATCCAACTGCATTAGTAGCCTCCTTGTTACAAGTAAATGTCACGAAAGCAAAACCCCTCGATCTACCAGTTTCACGGTCCACAATAATTTTGGCTGTAAATTGATGATAAAAACTAGTTAGCTCCGAGTATAAACAAGACAAACCGTTGAGAAGAAAAAAAAAGGAGGTCATAGCTTCGAAGGCTAGATAACTTAAAAAGCGAACTACCATCAACAACTTGTCCATATTTGCTAAAAGCTTCTCTCAAGCCAAACTCATCAGTGCTGTAGGAAATACCTGAATCCAACACAGAAAACTCTGAGACCAACAAGCAGAGAGAAACAATACTAACAAAAAAGAAAAAAAGAGAATACTTTCTCCCACAAGCGAGATAGAGTTATGGTCACCTCCAACAAAGATTTTTGAAGAAGAAAAGCTACGGATGAACGGTAGAATCAAGTGAGAGACACCAAAGGTTTTTGAAGAAGACATGCAACGTATGCTCTGTAGCATCATCGAGTTAGAGGCAGTGACATGAGTGCTAGTCTGCCTAAATATCCTTCCAACGAAAGCCATGCTGTATCCTCAGGGCCGGCCCTGAGATTTTGGGGGCTGTAGACGAGTCAAGAGGAAATTCAATAATTTGGGGGCTGAAAATTTTTTTTTTTCAAATTTGGAGGCTTATGTCTGTAGAAGCCGGAAAACCGAATCAAATAAACGATATTATAAATGCGAGATGTTAAGGAAAGAAACGATTGAATATACGAAATAAAACCGGAACGGTAAACGTTTTCACAAACGATCATGGAGTCGAGATATGATATCTCTTTCCTTAACTCTTTATATTCGTTCCGTAGTGAGACGGGACTGTACGAATATAGAGTCCCAGGATAAAACCATGGCGACGATTCACGCTTCACTCGTGAACGCCCTATCGAACTATAAATGCTACGAAACACTCTCGAAAACTATGACTTACGCTAAGAGATTTTTGCTGTGATATCGATGTGAAAAAAGTGAGTGAAAATGAGAGAGGAGGAGACCACTATTTAAAGAGATGGACGCGAGCCACTTTCCGCAACAGTCTCTGCACGTGGACGGAAATCTCGCGGAGATCGAGGGAAGTTGAGTTTCGAAAACTTATTCCCCAAGACTCGCTCTTCCCAATCTTATCTCGTTTAAATATCTCGAGAGGATAAACTGCATGTCGTTTTTATTTTCTAGACAAACTACTTGTCGTTTCAAAATAAAATGCATGTTGTTTTTTGAGTTTTAAATGGATCAAACGTTGGGCTTAACTTGGTCCAAAAAGAATAATCTTATCGGGCCGGAGGCCCGACACCAAGACCCAAGACCGACGACCGACGACCGCGCCCGCGCCGAGCCGGACGGACGGCGGCGGCGGCGGCGCGCGCGTGGGGAGCCTTTCTCTCTCTCCAAGCTGTTTAAACCATGATACTACATGGTCATATATAAACTGCTCAATCTTCCTCTTGCTGGCCGATGTGGGACTCTCCACATTGCCACTTACTCATTTAATTGACATTTGCTTGGGCTTACACCATTTGAAACCCATGTCTTTGTATTCACATTTTTTATTACAAGCCCAATGGCTTATAATGATCCAACAATCCCCCACATGAATAGAAATGACTCTAAACATATAGACTAAAAGTAGACTAGATAGACTCTAACTTAAACTTTACTGACTAGACTTAAACTAAAGACTAGACAGACTGACTTATCGAGAGTGTTTGCGAAAAATTCACTGTGTTTGAGTAGGTGGCATTTTTAAGCCTTGAACCACTCATAGTTAATATCTGTCGGGTTTACTTTACCAGAAGGTGAACATGATGTCTTGAACCAACCGGTGTTTTATGTAGACCGAGACAACAGGCATAACGCAGCTTCATTTTCTCGTAGAACTTAGTTCTCTATTGTGTTCATTGTGGCCTTGAACTATTCCTGGTTTTCATGAGTGAACTTAGAGAATATAGCCTTGCATTCATTCTCCTAGAAACGGCCCCATTTCACACTCATTAGGTGATTGACCATGAAAAGTATTGAGTAATACTTCGCTTTAGAAGCTATGGAATCATTAAAAGCCTATGCTTATCCTTCTCACATTCGTTAGCACTTATCATCTTTAGGAGCTGGGATGAGACTACTTTGTCTCAAAGTGCTTTGGTTAGATTCTGCTTGATTTTGTTTTCCCTTTGAACCTACGTCTTGGGATCTCCAGTCATGATAGGTAGGGTTGCAGTCAAGCATCATCATTAGTTATAGGCTTTAAACCCATTCCTTTTGATGATTTAGCAACAACATCTCGTGGCAAACCTTTAGTAAATGGATCCGCTAGGTTGTCAGCCGATTTGATGTAGTCTATTGTGATTACACCAGTTGAGATAAGTTGTCTAATGGTTTTATGTCGTCTTCTAATGTGACGAGATTTACCATTGTAGAGATTATTCTGAGCCCGAGCTATAGCTGATTGACTATCGCAATGTATTCTTATAGCTGGTACAGGTTTCTCCCACATAGGAACATCTTCCAAAAAATTTCTAAGCCATTCAGCTTCTTCTGCTGCTTTGTCTAATGCTATGAACTCAGATTCCATAGTTGACCTAGCTAGCACTGTTTGTTTGGTAGATTTCCAAGATATTGCCGCTCCTCCTAGTGTAAAAACATATCCACTTGTGGATTTTGAGTTTTTAGAATCTGATATCCAGTTAGCGTCACTGTATCCTTCTAAAACTGCTGGTTCTTTACCATAGTGAAGCCCAAAATCTTTGGTATAGCGCAAGTAATTGAGTACTCTCGTTATAGCTTTCCAGTGTGTATGGCCTGGATTACTTGTATATCGACTAAGTACGTTTACTGCATGCGCTAGATCTGGTCTTGTACAATTGGTCAAGTACATGAGACTTCCGATCACACGTGCATACTCGTTTTGTGAAACCGCTTCACCTGAATTCTTTGTCAAGTTCATTTGGGGGTCTAACGGAGTTTTTGCAGTACTATTAGAGTAGTTTTTAAATCTCTCTAATATTGTTTCAGCATAATGAGATTGCGTTAAAGTAATTCCTTTTGAATTTCTTATGATTTTAACCCCGAGAATAACACTGCTAATCCCAAATCTTTCATCTCAAATTTTCCTTTGAGCATGTTTTTTGTTTGATTGATAATGTCTTTATTGCTTCCAATAATGAGCATATCATCTACATATAGACATAACAAAACATACGCATTTTTGGTAATTTTGTAGTATATGCATTTATCACATTCATTAATTTTGAAACCATTTGACATCATTGTGTTGTCAAATTTTTCGTGCCATTGTTTAGGAGCTTGTTTAAGCCCATAAAGTGACTTAACCATTTGACATCATTGTGTTGTCAAATTTTTCGTGCCATTGTTTAGGAGCTTGTTTAAGCCCATAAAGTGACTTTATAAGTCGGCATACTTTGTCTTCCTGTCCAGGAATAACATGACCCTCAGGTTGTTTCATGTAAATTTCTTCTTCTAAATCACCATTTAGAAAAGCTGTTTTTACATCCATTTGATGGATTTCTAAGTCTCTTAAGGCTGCGATAGCTATCATCGACCTTATAGATGTTATTCTGGTTACTGGAGAATATGTATCAAAATAGTCAAAGCCTTCCCTTTGTCGGAACCCTTGAACTACAAGCCTAGCTTTATATTTTCCACCAGGTTTTCGTGTCATTATCCATCTATTACCTAATGCTTTGCAGCCAGGTGGTAAATCCGTTACGTACCATGTGTAATTTTGCATGATAGAATCGAATTCACTTTTGACAGCTTCATTCCAAAACGGAGCTTCGGGTGAAGCCATAGCTTCTGCCAAAGTTTTTGGAACATTTTCTACTAGAAATGCCATTAGGAAATCATCACCAAAAGATTTCTCCTTTCGAGCTCTTTTGCTTCTCCGAGGTTCATCTTTTTCTTCATTTTCTGAGATATCATTTATAGAAACTTCAACGTTTGTCTCAATTTCTGAGTCCTTGTCGTTGTCTCTTTCTTCTCGAGTTCGTTTTGAACCATGTTTTTCCTTGTATGGAAAAATATTTTCGAAGAAAGATGCATTTCTAGACTCCATGACTGAATTTTTATGAATGTCTGATATTTCAGATTCATGTACCAGAAACCGATACGCAGTACTATTATGTGCATATCCGATGAAAATGCAATCCACTGTTTTAGGTCCAATAGTGACCTTCTTTGGTGGCGGTACTGCAACTTTTGCCAAGCACCCCCACACTTTGAGGTATTTATCCGAAGGTAAATTACCTTTCCATAGTTCATATGGAGTTTTGCCAGTTATTTTGTGTGGAATCTTGTTGAGGATATAATTAGTGGTAAGCAACGCTTCCCCCCACATGTTCTGGGGTGACCCAGATTCCTGCAACATTGCATTCATCATCTCTTTAAGAGTTCGATTTTTTCGTTCAGCAACTCCATTAGATTCTGGTGAATAAGGGGCTGTAGTTTGATGTATTATTCCATGTTCCTTACAAAATGAATTGAATGGACCATCATACTCGCCTCCTCTGTCGCTTCTAACTACCTTAATAGTTGTTTTAAGCTGATTTTCGACCTCGAGTTTAAATTCTTTGAATTTATCTAAGGTTTCATCTTTGCTATGTAAAAGATAAACATAACAATATTTTGTGCAGTCATCTATGAAGGTCACAAAGTACTTTTTCCCTCCTCTAGTTGGCATATATTTCAAATCACATAAATCAGTGTGAATTAAATCTAGAGGTTTATTAGTTCTTTCAACACGAGGTGAGGGCGTTTTTGTGAGCTTAGCCTGTACGCAAACTTCACATTTTTGTTTACTTGTTTTAAATTTGAGAATTAAATTTAAATTCATTAATCTTTGTATAGATTTATTATTTACATGGCCTAATCTTTCATGCCATATATTAAAAGACTCAACCAAATAAGCAACTGGCTCTTTCTTATTCATTGAAACTTTTGGAGCTACAACTTTCGGAGGGACGGTCATTACATTCAACTTGACCAGTCCATCCTCAACATACCCCTTTCCCAAATACATCCCATTCTTCCTAATCACGAGCTTATCCGCCTCAAAACTTGTGGCGAATCCATTCTTGCTAAGCAAGGTTCCCGAGACCAGGTTTTTCCTCATGTCAGGCACATGCTTCACATTTGTCAGAGTGACCTCACGTCCAGATGTCATCTTCAAAATCACATTGCCGCGTCCTTCAATCTTGGACACTGCAGTGTTTCCCATCCTGAGCTTCTCCTGAGTCTTGCTTTGTTGATAGGTGCTGAACATCGCCCTATCAGTGCAAATGTGGGTGGTTGCACCAGTGTCATACCACCATTCCCTGGGGTTGTTGCTTTCAACCATGTTGGCTTCAGTTACCACATCAACAAGATCCTCCTCAGTGAGATTTGCCTGAGCCTTCTCATCTTTGATCTTCTTGCGACACTCAGCAGTCTTGTGTCCCACTTTGTTGCAGTAGTGACACTTCCCCTTGAATCTCTCCACATTCGCATTGATTTCAATGCCTTTGTTCTTGAAGTTTTTTCCAGTAGCCTTCAGTGCTGCAGCAGTTTTCGAAGGCTTTGCTGGAGAATGGGCGTGTGCCTTTCCTTTTTCTTTGTGCTCAGCCATGTTGACACTATGCTCCTTAGCATTGATCTTGTCAGCAATTCGGTTCCTGGATTCCATCTGAAGCCTCATGATAAGCTCCTCAAGGCCCATCTTCTTCTTCTTGTGCTTCAGGTAGTTCTTGAAATCCGCATAGCTTGGAGGAAGCTTTTCAATGAAGCTGAGAGTTGTGAATGTCTCGCAGATGGACATCCCTTCAGCTTTGATTTCATGGCAAATGAGCTGGAACGCTTCCACCTGATCCATGATGGGTTTTGAATCCACCATTTTGAAGTCATGAAATTTTGCAACCACATACTTCTGGCAGTCAGCGTCCTCACCTCTGTACTTCTTGTCAAGTGATCTCCATAGCTTTTTCGCCGTTGGAATGTCACAGTAGACACGGTACAATGGGTCAATGAGGCGACCCAAAATGTAGCCTTTGCAGACGAAGTCAGAATGCACCCAAATGTCAACACTTGCGAGAGTGTGCATATCATCAATCCCGTAAGGGACAAGGGGCTTGTCCTCCTTGATGAACTTGTCCAGCTTCATCGTTGTTAGGAAGAACATCATCTTCTTCTGCCACGTTTTGAAGTTTTTGCCATCAAACTGGTCTGGCATCAGTCCTTGAGTGAACAAGCTGGGCACAGACGGAGGAGTTGGTACTGCAACCGGACCACTTGAGGTTCCTAGACCTGAACTCGTTTGATAAAGACCATCACCGAACAGGCTACGGCGCGTGGTTTCATCAGCACTGTTTCCCGCAGGAAGGGTAGTGGTTGTTGTTGCTGCAGCGGTTGAGGAAGCAGGGATGTTTCCAGCGGTTGTCACGCCAGATACATCAGTTGCAGCAACGTTGATTGGAGTTTGCACGATGGTAGTGTCAATGGGGGTGTTGTTTGCATCCGTCATTTTTCTGTTGAGAAAACATGAAAACGGATTAGTCCTCCATTCAACAATAACAAATTATTATTAATATAATAATAAAAATAATAATCTAAATCGATTTTCATTTTTGGTGTTTGAACCAAATCATATCGATTTAAGTCTGAAAAACGTTTTGCAAACTCGCTTAAAGCGTTCGCAGAAACCGTTTGTGTAGACTTTTAGATCGTTTCACAAACTCGCTTTATGAAGCGTTCGTGGAAACGATTCGAATACATAACGTTTTGAATAACAAAGTATCTTAAACGCTTCGCGGAAGTGCTAGGGAGCAGATCGCAAACACGTTTTTGAAACCGTTTACAAAACCTTAAAACCCGTTTCATAAATCGTTTTTCAATCCGATTAAAGCTTTAGACAGAAAGCGATAAAGAGTTAAGATTGTAGAAGCCGGAAAACCGAATCAAATAAACGATATTATAAATGCGAGATGTTAAGGAAAGAAACGATTGAATATACGAAATAAAACCGGAACGGTAAACGTTTTCACAAACGATCATGGAGTCGAGATATGATATCTCTTTCCTTAACTCTTTATATTCGCTCCGTAGTGAGACGGGACTGTACGAATATAGAGTCCCAGGATAAAACCATGGCGACGATTCACGCTTCACTCGTGAACGCCCTATCGAACTATAAATGCTACGAAACACTCTCGAAAACTATGACTTACGCTAAGGGATTTTTGCTGTGATATCGATGTGAAAAAAGTGAGTGAAAATGAGAGAGGAGGAGACCACTATTTAAAGAGATGGACGCGAGCCACTTTCCGCAACAGTCTCTGCACGTGGACGGAAATCTCGCGGAGATCGAGGGAAGTTGAGTTTCGAAAACTTATTCCCCAAGACTCGCTCTTCCCAATCTTATCTCGTTTAAATATCTCGAGAGGATAAACTGCATGTCGTTTTTATTTTCTAGACAAACTACTTGTCGTTTCAAAATAAAATGCATGTTGTTTTTTGAGTTTTAAATGGATCAAACGTTGGGCTTAACTTGGTCCAAAAAGAATAATCTTATCGGGCCGGAGACCCAAGACCCAAGACCCAAGACCGACGACCGCGCCCGCGCCGAGCCGGACGGACGGCGGCGGCGGCGCGCGCGTGGGGAGCCTTTCTCTCTCTCCAAGCTGTTTAAACCATGATACTACATGGTCATATATAAACTGCTCAATCTTCCTCTTGCTGGCCGATGTGGGACTCTCCACATTGCCACTTACTCATTTAATTGACACTAGATTCTAGCCCGCCCAACTGGGCGGGTGTTATTTTTTTCAACAATATACCATTTATAATTTCTTCTGTTTTGGATATGTCGTAAAACTATTTTGTACGTGTTTCTATATGTTAGAGTGTGTTCATTTTGTATCCTTGTTTGATATATAATAGATAGCGACATCCTTTTTTAAACGGATCATCTATTCTATTAAATTTATTAATACAAGTTATTAACTTGTATGATTATCTAATGACCACAATAAAAATATATCTAAAATACAAATTTATATTAGTTTTTGGATTTTCATTTTAATCACATTATATTGGGTTATCTTATTGACATTCTTTTATAAATGTTATTTTATCGATTTTTTTTTACAAAACATAGAAATATAGAAAACATTATTAATGAAATTACCACTAATGGAGAATTATATATATGTATATAGCATAATATAGTATATCTTATAAGAAAGATATAAAAATTTGTTAACAATTGGCCCATTTAAAGGAGAAACAAAATTAAAATTTTAATACTTTTAATTAGTTGTTAGGGAAAAAATAATAAATTACAATACCAATTATTGTTATGATATTATTATGCAAATAGATAAATATCAGTTGTGATTTCTAGGAAATGGTCAAATGTGACTTTTAAATGGTAGATAAAATCTGTACTTCTCTTTTAATAGAGAAGATTTGCTTGGACTTACACCATTTGAAACCCATGTCTTTGTATTCACATTTTTTATTACAAGCCCAATGGCTTATAATGATCCAACAATGTCTATGTAAATTTTTTCAAAAATTTTGGGAGCTTGAAGCGAATGTTTCATTAGGCTTGGCTCAGGGCCGGCCCTGTGTATCCTGGAAGCAAAGAAAATTCACTACAGTGATTACAAAAAACAGAGAGCAAACCAAAATACAGATATTGATTTCACAAAAAGGCAGAATCGAACTTTTTGGGTTGCAGAAAAGTATCATAATAGTGGATGGGAAGAAACCCAGCAAACAGAGAACCAGTGGCGGAGCCACATGCAACAACATGGGGGCAATGAACCCAACAAGATTAAAAAATTTAGTGTAATTTAAAGCCAAATTTATATAATGCCCCCATTCATATTTTTCCCCCATACCTTTGTTTATGCCTGCCCCCAATAATATTTTTTTCTGCCTCCGCCACTGCAGAGAACAATCTAGTTTCGGATCAGAAAGAGAAGCATGGACGAGACTAAACTCACTCTCTAGGGTTTAAATGTGACAGGAATATCTACTAGCTGTCCTGTTTACTCAACTTTGGTTTAATTAGTATCTCTATGCATCTCAGTTTAGTTATTTGGTTTAGTAATCTTTGTAATGTAATCTTTTAAATTACTTACACTAGACTGAGATTAGATTTCTTAATCCTCCAAATGGGATATATGACCAGTTGATCAAAGAAAAACTTGAAAAAGAAATAGAAATACATCAAAACAAGAAGAAATGCATCGATAAACTTTACAACCCAAAAAAAATGAAGTAGCACCTAATAAAAAAGAAAGAAAAAAACTATGGTCACGTGTAACCTATTGATTGGCTAAATCGCATGAGTCCCTGACGAATCAAAATCAATAAGTGGGGTGGGGGGGGGGTATTGTCGTAAATCAAACGGCGTGAAAAGCGACGTACAAACCGGTCGGTAACCCTTATAAAAATAACAATATTTTCCCTCTAAACCGGTTTCGTCGTCGTCTCGCATCTCGCGTTTCTCTTAAGCTTATTCTCTCTCTCTCTCTCTCTCTCTCTCTCTCTCTCTCTCTCTCTCTCAGATCTCTCGGTTACATTCTACAGAGGTACGTACGATTTCACGATCTGGATCTGAGCTTTTACATTTCTCAGTGCTACACTATTTTGATTTCGCGTAGATCTCTATATGTGATTTACTCCGGAACCGTTTCGATGGTTTGGGAATTGATTCCGTTTAGGTTGATTAGTAACATCGATGGATAATAATGCGATTAGATTCTGATACGATTAGCCTCTAAGTTCCGATAGCTTCGTAGACGATCTGATCCGTTAAGAGAGATCACGAGGCTTTTTGGATTAATGCGATTAGATTCGCATGATTCTGATTCGGTAGCCTCACTGGATCTGTTCAACCTCTGTGTGTTGGATCTGACTTAGATCTTGATCTTTAGAGGATATGCAATTTAGGTTAATAGAATGTGGATGAGGCCTTGATTGATGACTCTGTTTCTTGTGGTTATGTGTGTGTGTGCAGTAAAAGAGTGAAAGATGGGGTTGAGTTTCGCAAAGCTGTTTAGCAGGCTCTTTGCAAAGAAGGAGATGAGGATTCTGATGGTTGGTCTTGATGCTGCTGGTAAGACCACTATCTTGTACAAGCTCAAGCTCGGAGAGATTGTCACCACCATCCCCACTATTGGTATGTATGCTTCACTCACACACACTCACCACAATAATAATAATAATAATAATAATAATAATAATAATACTGGTTTCTTTCCAGTTTGTGATAAACTCTAGGGTCTTTCTTGCAGGTTTCAATGTGGAAACTGTGGAGTACAAGAACATCAGTTTCACTGTGTGGGATGTTGGGGGTCAGGACAAGGTATGAGATATCCACTTCTTTCAGTAGTAGGATCACAACAACATTCTGGGTTCTCTATCTTCCGCAGCTATAGAAAGTTAATTGTTGGAGAATTTTGTTTGGCTTCTTTTCAGATTCGTCCCTTGTGGAGGCACTATTTCCAGAACACTCAGGGTCTGATCTTTGTCGTGGACAGCAATGACAGAGACAGAGTTGTTGAGGCTAGAGATGAACTGCACAGGATGCTCAATGAGGTAAATATCGAATTCCTTAGGATGAATTTTCTTTTTTTTCTTTCTATAATACCCATTCTTCAGAAAGACTTACCAACTCTGGTCCTGGTTTCGTTTTTTTTTTTTGTAGGACGAGCTGCGTGATGCTGTGTTGCTTGTGTTTGCCAACAAGCAAGATCTTCCAAATGCGATGAATGCAGCTGAAATCACAGATAAGCTTGGCCTTCACTCCCTCCGTCAGCGTCACTGGTGAATAAAAACTCCCAACAAGTCTCTGAAAATCAAAAAGACCTTATCTAAATTTCTTGTCTTTGTTGCAATCTACCAGGTACATTCAGAGCACATGCGCCACTTCAGGTGAAGGACTGTACGAAGGTCTGGACTGGCTGTCCAACAACATCGCTGGCAAGGTAACTTCAGTTTCAAATCAAAAGATGGTTTCTTTCTTTCTCTGGTCGCTTATTCTCTTTTCCTCGTGTTGTTAATCTTACGCAGGCGTAATGAGGGTGAGTTGCATTTGCATCGAGATGATTGTATCTGCTGTGATGCAAAGAAACGATTATAAATATTATCTGGACCTTTTTGCATATTGGGTATGTGAATGTTTTGATTGTGCAAGTAGATGTCTTGTCTCTAAAACTTACTAGAAGAACCCATTTAAATAAGTTTTCGTGTATTTTGAATATGAATATGTTATTTTCCTTTGCAAGAAGCGTCTACGTTATTTTGTACCATAGATGCATCAAAATGTTATTTTGCTTACGTCCATTTATGTCTTGCACAGTGTGCAAGGCAGTGTAAGCAATCAAAAGGTGATCATGTTAGAAAGGATCAGAAATAACAACAATGAACACGAGCTCAAAGCTAATTCAGTCATTAGGAAAAATAAACAAAAGTTATAAAAAACAGTCAGTCCTCACTGAAATCGATGATTATTGACTACCTTCCAACGTGGATAGACGACAAAAGCGTAGGATAGATTTGTATAAAGGATTAAGGGGTCCAAGCGCAAGGAAGCTTTTTGTTGGTGTTTGGTCACGCAAAGCGTACAGACGTTCTTTCATGGAACGCGAAAACGAATTCATCCAGCCTTTCAATCCCGATGCGACGGTCTTAGAGTCTAGTGACACCTTCTTCTCTCTTTGTGAGTAGGAGCCTTGTGAAACAAGATTGCCACGTGTCGATTCTTAGCTGAACTTAGCGCGAAAAAGAAGGTTTCTAGCCACTGTTTCTTTCTCGAACTGCGTGCTGTTTTTGGTAAAAACGATGGCTCTCCTTTTTGCTCTACTGTAAATGAAATTACTGTAGTTTCTCTCCCTCCTTTTCTAAATAGCTTTTATGTGCTTATTGGACCAAGTTCTTTCTTTGGTTTTCTCAAGGTCTTATGATTCTGAAACACTATACCGGCTTCTTTTTTATTTGTATATGATTCATGTAGAGACTAGAGATTAAGATTACAAAAGTACAAATAACACAAAATATATAAAAAGTTATAATAATCAAAACATTTGTGTTAGTAAAAAATGGTAATAAGTCCAGCTGCGGAAGGGGCCCATTACGATGAGCGCTTACATGGAACCTCTCCAGCTAAACCGGTTTCAGAGCACCTAACAAAAAGAAATTGAACAAGTACAGAAGCTGGATAAATCAATTTTATCGTAACGGTAAACTCATTCTAAATATTCACTTATGCATTGGTTAGCAAACGTTTTGTGATTCTTTGGTTCATCAACTCTGGGACATATCATGCAAGGAATACTTTTCTTTTTAGTGAAGAAAAAAAACAAACAAAGAATCAAAATTCAAAATCTCAAGGTGGCCCCATTAGGCCACTGTGATCTACAAGAAGATATTGTGAACACTACAAGAAAATGACATTCAAAGAGACATAAAGTTTGAAAGAAATATGAAAAAGGAAAAGAAGAAAACAAATATCTGCATGAAAGAACTCAAAATGTGCTTTGCACTAATCCCTATGTTGAATACATTCTCCTTTGTGGAACTCCACTCTGAACCTACAATTTAAAGTTGATAAATCCAGATTAGAAATTCACAAGAAAAGTTTAAAGTTAACACTAGAGAGAAGCTTTGATGGTGTTTAAGTAATACTATTATGCAGAACTAGTGGATCCATATTCTCAGCCTTTTTATAAAAAAAATGAAAAAAAAATCTGTATTTTTTTCTCTCCTGATATTTAGCAAACTTTATAACAACTATCAACTATACTATTACAACAATTATGGTGTATAAGTATACTATTATGCAAAATTAGTGGATCCATATTCTCGCCTTTTTATTAAAAAATTAAAAATGTATTTTTTTCTCTCCTGATATTTAGCAAACTTTATATAATTATTAAGATTTATAACGTTAAATTATACACAAGTACTAGGGAATTGAAAAATGGAAACTGAAGAATATGAAGAGGTGCATAAACTAATGGTAATTGGGAATCTATATACGGTCAATGATTGGTAAAGCAGCATCCCCACTCATCAAATCTTTAAATAAATCTTTATTGGAAAAAATGTATTGTGTCTCATCTCAAAATACTTACCCAAAGTCTCACTTTCTCTTCTTACAAAGCAATCAGAAAATGTTCCAAAGTGCATCTCTTAAACAAACCCACATTATTGATGGCAAACAAAAGCAACCCACATTACCTTCTTTAATTAGAGTTGCAAGAAAACAAAACTGATAGTTTCCACAAAAAGCAAGCAATATGTAACTTTATTTCAAAAAAAACCCACCATGTCTTGCATAAACTTTATTTATAGAGAATGATCATAAATAAGAGTGCTAGTCCTATTAATACATTGGCCACATTTCAATGGGAATGACATAAATTGAAGTGCTATTTAACATCACAGAGCTCCCAATATCACAATCAAAAACCAAACCCACCAAAATAAAATGGAAGATCAACAACAACAACCACAGTTTCAGCAACCTCTTATTGTGTATCCATCTTCATCATCATCATCTTCCACATATGCACCTCCCTCGTCCTCTGGTTCAAGTGGCTCATTCGGTACAGCATTCATAGTTCTTGCAGCCATCCTTGTCTTGGCTGCACTGGCTTGTGTGTTCGGAAGGCTATGCAACCGTGGCCGCAAGGACAACAAAAACAACAACAAAGCTTCAAAGCATGAGAAACCGTCGTCAAAGAAGAACCGTGAGATCAGACCTGTGGAGCGTGAGCCGAGACAGAGAGGTGATGATTTGGAGTTTGGGCTCGATGTAAAGCGTCCTGGTCCAATGAGCAAACCCTCTGGTCGAAACGGAGGAGACATTGAGTTTGGGTTTGATAATAAGAAAGGAGGGGGCGGAGGAAAGAAAGGATCAACTTCTGTTCCTAAACATGGCGTAAGGTCCAAGTAATCGGAAAAAAGGAGTTTGACTTCAGACAAGGTGGTTCCGTCTTAAAACTCCGGTCAGGACAATGATCAAAATAAGACAAGAGACTTACTCAAGCTTGTTTGACTTTATTTATGTTTGTCGTTTTCTTGTTTTGGATTAAGTTGTTTTATGAAAGCAAAATAAAAAAATAAAAAATGACAAGTAACATTACAAGCTCAGTTTGTAAAAAATGTTACATATCTGAAAATGGAGTTCTTCATCATCCTCACCACACTCAAAAAAATCTGAAACAAAACTAAAGGTAGCTATGCAAGAAAATATATCTCACACAAAAAAAAATACAAAGAGCATTAATGCTGTACAGGGAGCTCAACCATGAGGTATGATAACTTCACTTGTATGTGAATCAGAACCGCCGGTTATTGAAGTTTCGGTTCTCAGATTCGTTCCTTGTGAACTCCGTAGAGGCTCCTTTGGATCCTTTCCTGGAGCTATGGACAGAGTAGTCTCCACTGTGCATCCCTGAATCTGAACTATCGTCAAAACCAAACGCCATTTTCCTGTCGTCTGAGTTATACTGCATAGAGTCATAAGCACTGTTTTGTCCCACTTTGGATCCGTTGCTGATGTCTCCCATGTCCCCTTCACTATCCAGTGCTCTCACAACCTTAATTTCAACCAAGTTTGGTTTCAGAAAAATAAGTTTTCAAATGTGACCAACTAAAAGTCTAAAACATGAGATGGGTAGAATTGTTAACTGTATTTTAAAAATTTCAAAACAAATATTTAATAAAGTTTTCCAGTTTTACTATTTTTTAATATATGAGTAAAACATAAAATTACGAGTGTTTTTAACTATGAAACATATAATTTACTTTAGCCGTAGGCACACATAAAGAAAGCTTATCATTCATAAGAAGCTTATCAGAAAGTATTATAAGAAAGTTACCTGAGCCATGCGTGGACGTTTTGGACCGGAATGTCTAACACATGCAGCAGCCGTTTCAATCATTCTGAAAACTTCATTCTCGACGTAATGTTTTTCGAGCCGTCTATCAACCAGATCGCTGAAATCACCGGTCTCAATGGCTTTATGAAGCAGTGGACGAGCCTGTGAGTTTTATGGATTAGTAACTAATCAATAGCCAACCATACATAAAGTGTAACTGAAAATTTTTTTTTTTTGAAAAATTTAACTGAAGAATGTTAGGATGTCAAAAGACAAGAATGTTTGCAGATTAGTATTTTACTTACCCATTCGACCAAACTCTCTTCGCCCAAAGGCATGTACTGATCAACTGGCTTGCGTCCAGTTATAAGTTCTAAGAGAACAACACCAAAAGAGAAAACATCTGATCTATCTGTCAGTTTCCCGCTTTGTGCATATTCTGGTGCCAAGTACCTGAAAACAAAACCCAATAACATAGAGGCTTATAACTTTCTCAACAACTTAAATAATGTTGCATTTTGGCCAATAAAACATCCCAGCTTTCTAAAATCTCTCTATATAAACAAACTAGTTTATCCATTATCAGATGTAGAAGTTCAAGCACCTAATACTACAAATACTTACCCAAAGGTTCCCATAACGCGAGTTGACACATGGGTTTGTGTTGAATCACTAAGTTTTGCAAGTCCAAAGTCAGCAACCTAAACACAAAAAGAGCAGAAAAGTATGAACAAACATCATACGACAATTTAGAGCCAAAGTAAGTGTTCAAACAAAAAAGATGATTGTTTTTATTGCCTGAGCTTCAAACTCATCGTCCAGCAGGATGTTTGCTGACTTAATGTCTCTGTGGATGATTTTTGGGTGACCTTCAAAACAAAAAATAGAGACATATTCAGCTTCCCTTGAACGCTTAAGCATTGCTTTCACACGTATAAAAGGACTTACAGTCTTCGTGCAAATACGCCAAACCTTTGGCAGAACCTATAGCGATTCGGACTCTCCTAGCCCATTCTAGGACTGGCCTTCCCTTCCCTGTCCAAAAAACACAACCCCATGTAAGTAAAAACAAAGCCAAATGTCAGCTAATGAGAGAAGTACTGGTGGATGAATCTCACCATGCAAATGATGCTCCAAGGTTTGGTTTGGAACATACTCATAGATAAGCAACCTCTGGTCATCCGAGATACAGTAACCAACCAGAGAAACCAAATGACGATGATGAACACGGCTAATGATCTCAACCTCTGCTTTAAACTCACGGTCACCTTGTCCACTCCCAACCTTAAGCTGCTTCACAGCAACTAGCTTCCCGTCGTGTAGTTGACCTTTGTAGACACACCCGAACCCGCCTTCTCCGAGTATGTTTTGCTTGGCGAATCCTTGCGTTATCTCCATCAGCTCTTCGTAGGCGAAATGCGTCTGACCACTTCCCATCACAGCTGAGTCAGGCGCACTCCCTGACCGTGTGTAACCTGTTTGGCTCCCAAAGCTGTTTCCGGTATTGGATTGTTGTTGTTGTGTATTGTAACCACCAGGACCAGTGTATCCTCCTTTTGTCGCATTATGTCCGTATAAAAATCCATCTACATGATTTACAAGAGGTGTTCAGGTTTGTGTTTTTTTTTAAGACAGAACACAAAGATGAGAGATTGATCAAAGATCCGAGACCGTACAAAAAAATACATTTTAAATTTTATATATTTTTTAAGACAGAACACAAAGATATTGTTTTTTTCACACCTGACTTGATGGAGAAGTTAGGAGGAGGCAAGTACTGAGAGTCACTGTACACATCCACGTTTTTCTTTTTCTTTCTTCTGACGAAGAACACGACGGCGATCAAGGCCACGAGTGCGAATCCGGCGACTGCCATTCCGGCCATCGTCTTGCCTTGATAGCCGCCGTCATTGCTGTTTGGAGGAGGCGGAGGGAAGCTGTGGACGCCGCGAGACGGGGACTTGAGAGGTCCGCCTACAGCGGGAGACTTAGGCGGTTGCGCGTGAGACGGCGCCCTTGGAGGAGCCGGAGGAGAATCGGTCGGTGGTGATGGTGGCGGTGGTGGTGATTTGTTCGGTTTTTTGGGTCCTCCGTTTGGAGAAGACGCCTGAGGAGGAGGAGGAGGTGATTGTTCCGGAGGAGAAGGAGGAGAGGTGTTGTCTTGATTA
Source organism: Raphanus raphanistrum subsp. raphanistrum (assembly GCA_019706035.1). Taxonomy (NCBI): domain Eukaryota; kingdom Viridiplantae; phylum Streptophyta; class Magnoliopsida; order Brassicales; family Brassicaceae; genus Raphanus; species Raphanus raphanistrum. The sequence goes on along the minus strand of CM033981.1, from coordinate 41,412,922 downwards.
GGCGGAGGCGGTGGTGATGCAAATTCCTGAGGGGGAGGAGGAGGGTTAGTGGGCTCCGGTGGTGGAGAACCGGAGTCAACCGGTGGTAGAGGATCGGATGGAGGTGGAGCATCAGCAGGGGGAGGAGGGGGCGGGGAATCAGGCGGTGGAGGCGGGGGATTGGATTCCGGAGGAGGAGTCGCCGGCGGTGGAGATGGGACACTCGGCGGGGGTGATGAATCAGCAGGTGGAGAGGGAGGTGGTGCGGAGGAGTCAGTAGGTGGAGGAGCAGAACCGCCGGTGGAGTTATCTGGCGGCGGACTGGAGTCGGCGGGTGGGGAAGAAGTCGGGGAGTCAGACATTGTCTTACTTCTGATTCTTCCCCCCAGAAACAAAACTCAGAAAGTGTCTAATGAAAACTTTCAGTTTTAGAAAGAAGAACTCTAACAGATACAAATTGAATAATCAAATCAGAAAAGAAACTTTATTTCCACTATGCAACTGGAAACAACTAATAAAAATCTGAAAAATAGATCCCAATTAGCAAAAAAAGAAAGAATAATAATTACAATAAGTCAGAGTAGGAAGCTAGGGCCTGGAAATAAGCTGGAGAGAGAGGAGAAATGCATTCCATTACGGACATATAATTTGACAATGTCAAAATGTATGAAAAATAAGATAATGGAGGTCCTCTCTCTCTCTCTCTATGTGCCCTGGTTTCGTTTTCCAGGGAAAATAATAAAAAGAAAAATGGAAGAGATTATGAGTATAATTATAAGAGGTCTCCATGATCTTTTTTTTCTTTTGAATCTCTAGCGAGAGTTGGAGGCACGTCGTCTGTACCGTTTGATCCTCTCTCTCCATTATATTATTTGTTTTTTTCTTATTTTTCTTTCGAGTCCAGAGAATCTCTCTCCTTCATAACCGGGTTACCGCGCAAATTTAATGGTTTTTTTTTTTTTTTTTTTCTATTCTTTCCAACCCGACCCGGTTACCCGTTTTAATTATGCCACGCCGAAATGAGATGTTTGGAGTTTGGAGCCTCTTTCCTTATGATTACTTCCCATTATTTGAGATAGTAGTGGACCAGATATTTTAAAGCCCATAAGGTTGTGGGCTTATTCATTCTAGATTTGGAAAGTCGGTTCTTTTAGTTTAATTAAAAAAGAAGATACTTGGCAAACTTGAGCGGGGTCATCTTTGGATCTAAGCAAACATACCCAAGCTTGAGTCAGTATGATTCTGGTGTGGATAATCTGTAGAGTCCGAGAAATTATATGTTACATTACGAATGAATGTGATCTTGACAACTTATGTTCCAATGAGTGGAGTTATTTCTCTTGTTCGGCAAATGTTATTTTATCTACTCGTTCTGTTTTGTAGAAAGGGAAGCTGAGGAGGGAGCAGCTAATAGTTTGGAAGATGAGGCAAATGGTTTAGAAAAACTTCTTTTGGATCATAATCAAGAATGAGAGGAAGTAAGATTAGTATATTATCAAGAACTGGTATTACACATTTTCTTTATGTTAATATCAAAATATTTAATGTTTTCTTGGCGAAGGGTTCCATATATGTACATTACATACCATAATAAGGATTATGAAAATTAAACTACATTTGATTTAAAATATTTTGTAGAATAAAAGTGTTATTCTGCGTAATTATTTAAATAAATTATTAAATAGTGATTACACAAAAAAAAAAGAATCGTCTTCATCCTTCTCTTGGAAGTGAGACAAAAAGAGGTTGGTTAATTAAGCTCCTGATCTGCTATTGTTCCTGCTGCTGCTACTAGTTAGAGATCTGATCTGTCCTTGTAGCTGCAAACAGATTGAACATTCTTTTAGTTTTATATTATTATGTAAATGATCTCTAATATTCATTTGTTTTTAATTCCTTTTTTACCTGATCATTTATTTCTTTTCTTCTTTTCACTTCCTCTACAAGTATCTCAACACTGAAAACTCACAAGTAACAACACACCTTATCTCAACTTACTAATCAAATCTTAATAAATAAATTTAAAAAAAAACAAAGGGAAAAAAAGTTATATGATTACCTTTGCTCCAAGAAATTAACTTGAGATTGTAGTTCTCTCTCCCTTGATGGATATATCTGTATTAGTATCATTCATTCATGCTTTCTTAGTTATGCTATTACCAACTACTTTTAAGACGTCCAGTCCACACATAATTCACATGAACATTACCTGCACTCCTTCGTTTCTTGAGATTGAATTTTCAGTTTCTGCACAAATCATCAAAACTCATTAGTTCAAAGACAAACTGATAGACATGTGAGAGAAAGAGACATCACCAGCAGTCGGATCAAAAAATCTAATCAATCTGATTACTTTCTCCTGCAAAAAAAAATACAATGTGAAGTTTCACAAGTTAAACAAATAAAAACCACTTAGATATTATAGGTCACAAACAAACACACACCCTCTGAATGTCATTCTGTACTAGAAGACTCTGTAACAGTGGGAGGACTTCAGTTGCTGTGTCAATAGGACTAACTGTGTAGCCATTTTTTGGTTTCTCCGCTAGTGGTTCTTCAAGAGCTAGCGTCAGCTTGGTATCCTCTGCTAATGCTTCTACTAGTTGATGTGGCTCTTCAAGAGGTAGCGTCTAGGGATGTCAATTGGGCTGTCCGGACAGAATTGGACATGTCCAGATGGGCTTTTTTTTTTTGGGCGTTTTTGGTCTTGATGTCCAAATATGTCCATGTCCAAATAGTCCATGTCCAAATAGGACCATGTCCAAATAGTCCATGTCCAAATAGGACCATGTCCAGTTGGACTGTCCATGGAGTCCAGTTCGCCCACTTGATTTAAAAAAATATACAGATTCTAAATTTTATATATAACAACAGATACTTAGATTAAAACTCCATGTTTTACAAAAGGGTGCTTAAATTTAAACTCCATGTTTCACAAAAGACTGAAAAAAAAACTTAAATTTAAACTCCATGTTTTACAAAAGGTACTTAAACTGATTTAAACTTCATTCTCTTCTTTCTTCTACCTTCTTCACCTTCCTTCTCTTATTCTTCTTCCTCTTCTTCTTCTTCTTCTTCTTCTTCTTCTTCAGAATCACCTAACATGAGAGGTAAGAGACATATCAACAGCAGTCAAGTAAAAAGAGGTAATCAGGTAAGAGACATATCAACACTTCCTAAAGAGGTATAAAATCAGAACACTTACTCGACACTTCAAACCCACGCAGCCAGTTTCTTGTACAAATGAGAGCTTGTACATTTGACGGAAGAAGACGGCTCCTATACTTGTTAAGAACCCGACTTCCTACACTGAATGACGACTCAGAAGACACCGTTGTGATGGGAATTGAGAGAACATCACACGCCATGCGGGCCAGCTCTTTAAACCGTGTTGCATTGTTTTTCCAGTATCTCAAGACATCAATAGACTGAAAGGCAGCCATATCTAAGATCGGTTCAGCCAAGTACACATCTAAGGCTGATTTTCCTGCGCTCGCATTCTGAGAAAAGTGTGCATAAAACCCCTGCATTATAAACATAAAAACAGTAAGTACTAGCATTATAAACATAAAAACAGTAAGTACTAGCATTATAAACATAAAAACAGTAATTACTTACCCCATATCCAGCTGGTATACTCTTCACCAATGTTGTTTCTGAACTACTTGCAGCTGAATCCTTCTTATAGACTCCATACAGCTTTTTTAGCTTCTTCCGGAGGTGATCAATCTTTGACTTGCTTGTCAATGGATCTAACACATCATAACAATATTCCAAGGCATGGAACTTCAACCTTGGATCCAACACCGCAGCAATGGCAAGAATGTCACTGTAGTCTTCCCAGTATTTGTCAAACTTCAACTTCATGGTTTCCACCATTTGACAAATTGCCTCATCCTCTGAATCCGCATTAGCTCTCAGCCAGCACTCGATTCTCCAGACTTGCATGAAGTAGAGATTTGCAGTCGGATATGATGACCCAGATATTAGTTTTGTCATCTCAGCAAATGGAGACAAAAACTCACAAATAAGTGCTCCTCTAGACCACTCCAACTCTGATGGAAGGCACTTGTAACTTGGATCTACATCAGAGAGACTACGCAGTGCTTCTTTATGCGGAAGAGCTCTAGACAACATCCGGAAAGTCGAATTCCACCTCGTGCTAACATCCAAAACAAGACCAGCCTTTCTCTTGCTCCCAGTAGTTTCAGCACAGGTCTCAAACATCTGTTCTCTCGCCTCTGAGGACTTCACAAACTTCACACTGTCCCTGAGTTTCTCTAAAGCATCACTAATCACAGCCAAACCGTCTTGAACAATCAGGTTCAGAATGTGTGCTGCACATCTCACATGAAGAAACTCACCACTGCACACCAAATCTTTGCGAAGCTGTGTCTTTAGAATACCTTGCATATTGTCGTTTGAGGAAGCGTTGTCTACCGTCACTGTAAACACTTTCTTCTCCAGCCCCGATTCCTTCAGTAACTCCAACACCGTTGTAGCAATACTGAAACCAGTGTGAGGAGGGGGAAAAGCCACAAAAGACAGAATCTTCGCCTTTAGCTTCCAAGCATCAACATAATGAACCGTAAGACACATATAGCCCTCCACAGTGATAGCTCTCCATAGATCGGTAGTCAAACAAACCCGACCAGGAAGTTCACTCAAAACCTTCCTAAGCTGAGCTTTCTCCTTCTCAAATATCTTCAGAACATCGGATACAGCCGTGTTTCGACACCAGAACTGAATGCTTGGATTTGCATAAGCAAAAGCCTCCCTAATCCTTCGATACTCAACAAATGAGTATGAAAGATCATGCTCAGCAATAGCACAAGCGATCATCTCGCGGAAGACCATTATATCAAACTTCCTATTGCTACCTCCAGGTGTAGTCCCAGGAGTCTGTGGAGTCTCTGAGCAGCTTCTACTATGACGCCGCAAAGTATTAGTTCCATTACTCAGATCAAAGCAGTAGACATGGTTGCAATGCTTGCAGACAACTTTAGTAGTACCGTCTAGCTGCTTATCTCCTATCTCAAAATGCTGCCAAATCTTTGAATGCCTTCGCTTTTTACCTCTGCTTGTAGAGCCAGCTTGTACAGCATCATGATCATCTTCATTCTCATCAACGCTCAAATAATCATCATCATTCAGGTTCAAAGTGTCGTCATCCATCTGAACAAAAGAGATTAACAACCTCATTAGTAATGAATAACAAAATCAGCATCAATACTAAGACTTGAACAAACTGAAAAAGAGTACGAATCAATTCACATAAAGTTCAACAAATCATAAAGTTAAGCTATGTGTAAGTTGCATCATTTCACATAAAGTTCATCAAATCATAAAGTTCTATAGATCACATTCGAGAGAGATATGGTAAGCAAAGAAGATCAAAACCTCAACAAGCGAGCTGCTCTGGTGAATCAGTGATAGAGATGATGATGTCTAAACCCAACACCAAGATGAACAGCTAGACAGGAACAACAGTCTTCTTCCTGTAAACAACATTTCATTTCCACGATGTGTAAGAAGCAATAACAAGTTAAGCTATGTGTAAGAACTAAGAAGCAACATTTCATTTCCACGATGCTATAATATAGACGAGACAGAGAGCGAAGTCGCGAACCCACCACGAAGAGACAGAGAGCGAAGTCAATGACAGAAGCTTTGTGACCTGGAAGCCTTGTAAGAATCTGGGCTGTCTGAAGAAAAAAACAAGAGAAAAAACATCATATCCAAGCATCATGTAAACAACAGAGACCATTCAAAAAGCTTGAAACTTCAATATACCTTAAAGAGAGAGAGAGCTCGAGATGGGTTTACAATGAGAAGATAGAGAGAGCTTGAGATCGAGAGAGAGCTCGTCGGAGAAGAGAGAGAGAGCTCGACGGAGATGGGTTTTCGTCAGAGAAGAAAGCTCGAGATCGAGAGAGATGGAGTCATGGAGAGCTCGCGTCAGAGAAGAGAGAGAGCTCGACGGAGATGGGTTTTCGTCAGAGAGATGGAGAGCTCGAGATCGAGAGAGATGGAGTCATGGAGAGCTTGAGAGTTGAGATCGAGAGAGATGAGATTGGGAGATAAGAGTGACGGCAAAATGAAAAAAATGTGTTTTCCCCAATTAAAAACCCTAGACATTTTAATGATTTGGACGGCCCATGTCCATTTGGTCTTGTCCATTGGTCTTTGGGCGTATTTGGGCGTTGTCCAGTTGGACAACAAAATATTTTGGACAAATTTGGACATGTCCATATTAGTCCATATTAATTTGGACATGGACGTCCATGGACAGAGTGTCCAGTTGACATCCCTACAGGTCACAAAGCTTCTGTCATTGACTTCGCTCTCTGTCTCTTCGTGGTGGGTTCGCGACTTCGCTCTCTGTCTCGTCTATATTATAGCATCGTGGAAATGAAATGTTGCTTCTTAGTTCTTACACATAGCTTAACTTGTTATTGCTTCTTACACATCGTGGAAATGAAATGTTGTTTACAGGAAGAAGACTGTTGTTCCTGTCTAGCTGTTCATCTTGGTGTTGGGTTTAGACATCATCATCTCTATCACTGATTCACCAGAGCAGCTCGCTTGTTGAGGTTTTGATCTTCTTTGCTTACCATATCTCTCTCGAATGTGATCTATAGAACTTTATGATTTGATGAACTTTATGTGAAATGATGCAACTTACACATAGCTTAACTTTATGATTTGTTGAACTTTATGTGAATTGATTCGTACTCTTTTTCAGTTTGTTCAAGTCTTAGTATTGATGCTGATTTTGTTATTCATTACTAATGAGGTTGTTAATCTCTTTTGTTCAGATGGATGACGACACTTTGAACCTGAATGATGATGATTATTTGAGCGTTGATGAGAATGAAGATGATCATGATGCTGTACAAGCTGGCTCTACAAGCAGAGGTAAAAAGCGAAGGCATTCAAAGATTTGGCAGCATTTTGAGATAGGAGATAAGCAGCTAGACGGTACTACTAAAGTTGTCTGCAAGCATTGCAACCATGTCTACTGCTTTGATCTGAGTAATGGAACTAATACTTTGCGGCGTCATAGTAGAAGCTGCTCAGAGACTCCACAGACTCCTGGGACTACACCTGGAGGTAGCAATAGGAAGTTTGATATAATGGTCTTCCGCGAGATGATCGCTTGTGCTATTGCTGAGCATGATCTTTCATACTCATTTGTTGAGTATCGAAGGATTAGGGAGGCTTTTGCTTATGCAAATCCAAGCATTCAGTTCTGGTGTCGAAACACGGCTGTATCCGATGTTCTGAAGATATTTGAGAAGGAGAAAGCTCAGCTTAGGAAGGTTTTGAGTGAACTTCCTGGTCGGGTTTGTTTGACTACCGATCTATGGAGAGCTATCACTGTGGAGGGCTATATGTGTCTTACGGTTCATTATGTTGATGCTTGGAAGCTAAAGGCGAAGATTCTGTCTTTTGTGGCTTTTCCCCCTCCTCACACTGGTTTCAGTATTGCTACAACGGTGTTGGAGTTACTGAAGGAATGGGGGCTGGAGAAGAAAGTGTTTACAGTGACGGTAGACAACGCTTCCTCAAACGACAATATGCAAGGTATTCTAAAGACACAGCTTCGCAAAGATTTGGTGTGCAGTGGTGAGTTTCTTCATGTGAGATGTGCAGCACACATTCTGAACCTGATTGTTCAAGACGGTTTGGCTGTGATTAGTGATGCTTTAGAGAAACTCAGGGACAGTGTGAAGTTTGTGAAGTCCTCAGAGGCGAGAGAACAGATGTTTGAGACCTGTGCTGAAACTACTGGGAGCAAGAGAAAGGCTGGTCTTGTTTTGGATGTTAGCACGAGGTGGAATTCGACTTTCCGGATGTTGTCTAGAGCTCTTCCGCATAAAGAAGCACTGCGTAGTCTCTCTGATGTAGATCCAAGTTACAAGTGCCTTCCATCAGAGTTGGAGTGGTCTAGAGGAGCACTTATTTGTGAGTTTTTGTCTCCATTTGCTGAGATGACAAAACTAATATCTGGGTCATCATATCCGACTGCAAATCTCTACTTCATGCAAGTCTGGAGAATCGAGTGCTGGCTGAGAGCTAATGCGGATTCAGAGGATGAGGCAATTTGTCAAATGGTGGAAACCATGAAGTTGAAGTTTGACAAATACTGGGAAGACTACAGTGACATTCTTGCCATTGCTGCGGTGTTGGATCCAAGGTTGAAGTTCCATGCCTTGGAATATTGTTATGATGTGTTAGATCCATTGACAAGCAAGTCAAAGATTGATCACCTCCGGAAGAAGCTAAAAAAGCTGTATGGAGTCTATAAGAAGGATTCAGCTGCAAGTAGTTCAGAAACAACATTGGTGAAGAGTATACCAGCTGGATATGGGGTAAGTAATTACTGTTTTTATGTTTATAATGCTAGTACTTACTGTTTTTATGTTTATAATGCTAGTACTTACTGTTTTTATGTTTATAATGCAGGGGTTTTATGCACACTTTTCTCAGAATGCGAGCGCAGGAAAATCAGCCTTAGATGTGTACTTGGCTGAACCGATCTTAGATATGGCTGCCTTTCAGTCTATTGATGTCTTGAGATACTGGAAAAACAATGCAACACGGTTTAAAGAGCTGGCCCGCATGGCGTGTGATGTTCTCTCAATTCCCATCACAACGGTGTCTTCTGAGTCGTCATTCAGTGTAGGAAGTCGGGTTCTTAACAAGTATAGGAGCCGTCTTCTTCCGTCAAATGTACAAGCTCTCATTTGTACAAGAAACTGGCTGCGTGGGTTTGAAGTGTCGAGTAAGTGTTCTGATTTTATACCTCTTTAGGAAGTGTTGATATGTCTCTTACCTGATTACCTCTTTTTACTTGACTGCTGTTGATATGTCTCTTACCTCTCATGTTAGGTGATTCTGAAGAAGAAGAAGAAGAAGAAGAAGAAGAAGAGGAAGAAGAATAAGAGAAGGAAGGTGAAGAAGGTAGAAGAAAGAAGAGAATGAAGTTTAAATCAGTTTAAGTACCTTTTGTAAAACATGGAGTTTAAATTTAAGTTTTTTTTTCAGTCTTTTGTGAAACATGGAGTTTAAATTTAAGCACCCTTTTGTAAAACATGGAGTTTTAATCTAAGTATCTGTTGTTATATATAAAATTTAGAATCTGTATATTTTTTTAAATCAAGTGGGCGAACTGGACTCCATGGACAGTCCAACTGGACATGGTCCTATTTGGACATGGACTATTTGGACATGGTCCTATTTGGACATGGACTATTTGGACATGGACATATTTGGACATCAAGACCAAAAACGCCCAAAAAAAAAAAGCCCATCTGGACATGTCCAATTCTGTCCGGACAGCCCAATTGACATCCCTAGTGACCTGGAAGCCTTGTAAGAATCTGGGCTGTCTGAAGAAAAAAACAAGAGAAAAAACATCATATCCAAGCATCATGTAAACAACAGAGACCATTCAAAAAGCTTGAAACTTCAATATACCTTAAAGAGAGAGAGAGCTCGAGATGGGTTTACAATGAGAAGATAGAGAGAGCTTGAGATCGAGAGAGAGCTCGTCGGAGAAGAGAGAGAGAGCTCGACGGAGATGGGTTTTCGTCAGAGAAGAAAGCTCGAGATCGAGAGAGATGGAGTCATGGAGAGCTCGCGTCAGAGAAGAGAGAGAGCTCGACGGAGATGGGTTTTCGTCAGAGAGATGGAGAGCTCGAGATCGAGAGAGATGGAGTCATGGAGAGCTTGAGAGTTGAGATCGAGAGAGATGAGATTGGGAGATAAGAGTGACGGCAAAATGAAAAAAATGTGTTTTCCCCAATTAAAAACCCTAGACATTTTAATGATTTGGACGGCCCATGTCCATTTGGTCTTGTCCATTGGTCTTTGGGCGTATTTGGGCGTTGTCCAGTTGGACAACAAAATATTTTGGACAAATTTGGACATGTCCATATTAGTCCATATTAATTTGGACATGGACGTCCATGGACAGAGTGTCCAGTTGACATCCCTAGTAGCGTCTGCTTGGTATCCTCTGCTAGTTGGTGTGGCTCTTCAAGAGCGAGAGCCTCTGCAGCTCTTTTGCGACACGCATTGCTTTCATCAGAAAGGATGCCAACTTTATATCTGCGTCCAATATGTTTTTATTCCAAGGTTAAGATCTAAGAATGTTGTAGAGAAGAGAAATGTTGTAAAAAGTACCCAATAGCAGGGAGGAACTTGCGACGAAATGAAGGAAGTAGTGGACCTATTGTTAGACTATTACTCGAACTCATCAGATCCTGAAAGAAGTTTGGATATAGCAAGAGGGTTTTAGCTTAGAATAGGCACACAAGAGACATGAATGCGTTCTTTGGAGGGAAGCAAAGACACTAGCCTTGTCTGAGATTTTGAACATCTCCAAAGACATAGTCTTTGACCTTTGTATTCTTTTTGGTACATCATCAACCCCAACATCCCTACTCTCTGAACTGCACATTTCATTATCTGGATTCTGATAGCAGAGCGCACTGAAACCATTGAGAGGGTTGCAAGAGAACAAGTTTTAGTTTTACTACTTCTTACTTACAAGTGATGCCTGCTTCCTCAAGTCTTGTAGATCAAAGTTCCAAGCACTAATCCCTCGCATATACTCGTGTTCTTTGTCACCATTTATGCCTTTAAACAACTCAGCCTCTGCCTCCTATAAAGACAAAAACATAAAGAGATGTTCCACATCTTCAATCACAATCTAAGTTCTAGTCAACTTTACCTTAAGCTTTTTAAACCGTTCACCAAGTGGAGAAAGACCATGAAGAATCTTACGGGACAGATAGTCCGTAGACCGTGCATGTTTGAAGAAAGGGTGTTTCAGAAGCTTTGCTGAGGTTGGACGCTTCTTTGGATCTTTAACTAAACAGGCTGCGATCAACTCTCTAAACGACTGCGTACAACACAAACAGATCTTTTCTCATTGAAATAAAGAAAAAATGGAATCTACTTTTTGTATGTTGCACACATCAGTTTAATCTCTCACTTTACCTTTGAGAACTTCTTGTCTCTGTCATAGTCAAGGCTAGGAGGCGCATTCTGTAAGGTCATTAACAGCACCTGAAAATAGGAGTTCAACTGAAGTGAACATCAAGAAAACACAAGTTGCATGATGAACGTTACACTTTGTAGAGTTAGGCTCACCTTCATCGGTGGATATTTTGAAAATGGGGCATGACCATGAGCTAGCTCTAGTGCCGTTATGCCAAAGGACCAGATATCCGCTCTGTTTATACAGAAACAAAACCAATAAGCTAACGCTACTCAAGTTTGTGTAGAAAAGGTGCAAAAATCATACTTGAAATCATATCCATCTACTTGCTGCATAACCTCAGGTGCCATCCTTTTAAGACCCATAACAAACAAACACACACAAATAAGAAAGTTGACAAAAAAAAACTTAACTGTAAAGAGAATCTAAGGAACACACACCAGCAAGGAGTTCCAACGAATGTGTTCCTTGTACGCATCCTTTCACCGCTATCAAACATGCACGCTGAAACTCCAAAGTCCCCAAGTTTAACTACACCTCTAGAGTGTACCAGTATGTTCCCAGCCTACAACAAAGCATTTAGATTGGCAGAACTAATATAGTGTACACAGGGCCGGTTCTAGACATAGCTAAGTAAAATAATAGCACCAAAATTTTCGAAAAAATTATATAGACATAGTCCCCAAATTTGTAAAAAAAAAATATTTTATTGAAACATTTAATAAATCGTCTACAGCCCCCAAAATCTTAGAACCGGGCTCTGAGAGTATGTTTTTGGAGTTTTTTTTTTTAAAATGAGGTGACTACCTTAACGTCTCTATGGATGTGTCCTTGCCTATGAAGATAAACAAGAGCTTTAAGCACTTCCCTCAACAAAGTAGCAATAATAGGTTGCTCAAAGCCTTCAGGATAAACAGTTTTCATCAAATGAAAGCAAGAGCCACCAGACATATAAGGCATCACAATCCACAAGGTGTCACGGTCTATGAAAGAGCAATGCGCTTTCAACAGATTGGGATGCTCGATCAAACTCATAATGTGAACTTCCTTGCGTATTGTGTCCTGCATTGAAACCAAAAACTAATAAAGATTTTATTTAATCTTCTTTAAATTAATAGAAATGTAATCTTTGTTTTACCAAATCGTTTCTGCATTTCTCAAGATCCATGATCTTAATGGCGACATTCTCGTTAAGAGCAATGCACTTGGCTCTGTACACTGAGGCGCTAACACCTTCTCCTACCTCTTCGAAGAGCTCGTAGTCCTTAGCGTAGAGAGGGAACCTCTTGGTTGATGAACCAGCCATTGTCTAGTAACATTGAAATGATAAGCCTTTCTTCCTTCTCTTACAAGTTCTAAGCAAATGTAGCGACAGAAAATGGAACCTGGGTTGTTGTTAGACGAAGAGGGTCACGAGTGCAATGTTGATGGAGTTGGTCAAGGATCCATTCAAAGTTTGTTTCTTTTTTTGGTGATTTTGAGGAGAGAGAGGCTTGATTTAGTAAAAATCTAATCCGGTTTTCAATTGGATCCTCTCTTTAGTTCTCTTTGTGTTTTGCCTTTTTTTTTATAATATTTATCTTCTTTTTTTTTCGTTTCTGATGAAATTATTAAATAAATATCCATTTGTTTTATAAGGATCCCGTCTCCCCCGGAAGTTTTTTCCTCAACATCAGTTTTTATAAGTTTGGATTATTTATTTTGGAGGTTACCGAAAAAAGTGGATTCAAACTATTTTCCTTGGATTATGTGGTATATTTGGAAAAACAAGAATAATAACATCTACACAAATAGGAATGGGAATCCCCAGGAGATATTGCGGATAGCGGAACTCGAAGAAACACTATGAATAGAGGCACAATTATTGATACCGGATCCTCATGGAAATGTTCAGTTTCCCACCGATTGGCAAACTTTGGGATCAACTAAGGTATGTTTTGTCGATGGATTTTAGAAGGAACAATATATATTTACTGGATAGGGGTGGTATTGCCAAAAGATAGATTCAGAGGAAAAGATGATGGGGGCAACGAATCTCCGACGTAGCCTATCTCTTTTACATGTAGAATGTGAAGCGCTGATTTGGATAATGGAGTGCATGAAGACCCTGCAGTTCTCAGATATGGTTTTTGCTATGGATTGTTCTCAATTGGTGAAGATAGTGTCCTCACCGAAGAATGGCCAGCATTCACTACGCATATGGAGGAATTTCGCCAAAGTAAAACTTTCTTTCCTAATTTCAAGATCCGACATATTCTAAGGGTGCAAAACACAATGGTAGACAAGCTTGATCATGGGACAAGGAGTTCACCATCAGCTATGTTATATGTCGATTCGATACATCCGGTTTGGCTTTCTGAACCGGTGGAATCACGTTACAATAACTCATTGTTATAAAAGAAAAATTCATTTGCCTTCAAGTATATTACCAAAAATAGCGATTTTTTTTGGAGTTTGATTTTTTCTGTGATAAATCAAAAATATTATAAATTTGGGAATAATCACGTACAATTTTGGTTTGGAATTTGAGTGTTCTTTTTTTGTGTCCACAGATTAAAAATATTTAAGTTTATTTGTTTTCTAAATAAATTGTTATTAACTATCTAATTAACTATAATCTAATCAATGGAAAACAATCAACTGCAAAATATAAAAGATCATATAACAAAAAACAAATATATTTTATTAATGGAAATTAAGAACGACATATATATATATTGAAACAATAAAATCTAAATCACCATCTATTATATTTACGATAATTTCGCATGGAGGAAATTTGTTTTCTACTAGTATATATTATGATTTACGGGGATGCTAGTAAAAAAGTGCATATACAACTTGTGAAGAAGAAACAAAAAAAAAAAGAAACTTATTATTATTATTTGAAAATAAACGAATTTAGGATTATTTGCAAAAAAAGCTATATATTTTAAAATGACATTGAAGTCTAATTCCCTATTTTACTGAAGCTAGACTCTTTTAGCATATCGACAAAAGAAAAGTTATACTATCAATTGAAATGGTCATGGTTTAAAGACTTGACTATATGATTCTAATGCATGATTTTGTAGAAAAATATAAGTAAAATTATATTTCTAATAATAAGTGTATATAATATCACTATTTTTTATAAACAGATTATAGATTTTGATTTTAAATGAATATTTACGCTATTTTCATTGTTTAGTGATAAAATTTGTATAAAAGCATAGTTTTAAATTTTGATTAGGGCAGTATCAAAGATTAGTCCAGCACTGCTAAATGTATTTGCAGATGACATATTTCTCTGCTTGGTACAAACCTATCTCATTTACTTCAAAATCTCACATATATTTCAAACCATAACCTACTTAGAGTATGGTTACATGATGGTAACCACACTAAATCATTCTTCTAATATAAGATTTAGTATTAATCATATTTACTCATCAACATTTCTTTCTGAATGTGGTTCTACGAATTAATTGTATGGCATTCTTATATGAGAAATACTTGGGTTCACCCCTAGAGTGAACCTTTAGGTTCATCCAGCCAATAGGATTTCGTTATTTCATATTCAGTATCTTTTAAAAAAGGAAACAAAATATTATCAAGTTTTATTATGTTTTTAAAATAAAAAATAAATAGAAAACAATAGTAGTAGCAAAAAAAGATTTTATATTTAAAATACCGTCAACAATAGACTAAAACCTAAACCATAAATCATACACCCTGAACACATGGTAAACCCTTGGATAAATCCTAAATCTTTTGATTTTTGTAAAAATATACTTTTAACACAATCAGCAAAACACTAAACCCTAAATACTAAACCCTAAACCCTAAACCCTTGGGTAAACCCTAAACCCTTGGATTTAGGATTTATCCAAGTGTTTTGGATTTACCAAGGGTTTAGGGTTTACCCAAGGGTTTAGGATTTAGAATTTAGGGTTTAGTGTTGGTTGACGGTATTAAAAATATATTTTTTAAAACTTTTTTTGTTTGCAATTATTATTATTTTTTATTTACTTTTTATTTTTATTTTAAAAATATAATAAAACTTGACAATATTTTGTTTCCTTTTTTTAAAGATACTGAATATGAAATAACGAAATCATATTGGTTGGGTGAATCTAAAGGTTCACTCTAGGAGTGAACCCAATAATTTCTCTTCTTATATGACTTATTCTTGGGTTCGCCCTAGGGGTGAACCTTTAGGTTCACCAACCAATAGGATTCAAGTATTTCATATTTAATATATTTAAAAAAAGTAAACAAAATCTTGTTAAATTATATTATGTTTTTAAAATAAATAGCTAAAAATAACTAAAACAGTAGTTATTGCAAAATTTTTTTTTTTTTTAAAACTATGATTCATCCAACGGTTTAGAGTTTACCCAATGGTTCAAGATTTACCCAAAGATTTAGGGTTAAGTGTTTAGGATTTAGGGTTTAGGGTTTTTATTATTTAAAAAAAAAAAAAACTATGATTCATCCAACGGTTTAGAGTTTACCCAGAGGTTCTTGATTTACCCAAAGGTTTAGAGTTTATGATTTAGAATTTAGGATTTAGAGTTTTATTAATTTTTTTTTTGCAACTTCTAATGTTTTTATTTATTTTTAGTTATTTATTTGAAAACATAATATAATTTAACAATATTTTGTTTCCTTTTCTAAAAAATATTAAATATAAAATACTTGAATCCTATTGGTTGGTAAAGGTTCACCCTAGGAGTCAACCCAATAATAACTCTTCTTATGTATACTTCATTTCCTTTGGTGTATCCATTTTCTCACAAAAAAAAGAAAAAAAATGCTCTCATGATTGACACAATTATTGAGAATAGTATTGATACTAACTTCTTGTGATATGTCCATATAAAGCTGCAAAAACATAAAGAACTCGAATTTTAAATTAATATAGTAATTAGTATGAAGATTGGAAATCTGGAATAAAATACAAATTCATACAGCTCATATTTAGATGTCCATTGTCATTAACTATTAAACTTAATTTTCAAGAAACAGCTTTAGTTATACTTGAACTATCAAAGGTTCTTCATTTCTTGTCATATAAGCAGAAACCCACCTTCTATTTGTTTGTTTTATTTTCTCCGTTCAGCTTCTGTAGTTGTAGTTCTATTAGTCATGTAAGAATTTGAAGTCTTTTTTTTCTGAACATTTTATTCGTTAGTGGAGAATAAACTACCTTAAAAGTGAGGTTTGCCAGATTTCTGTTGACATAACAAAGTCAACAATATCCTAAATTCTATTGAGCTACTAAGATGTCAATTAATTATGTCAAAGTCTAAGAAAATAAATTGTTCGGTAGAATAATTGTGATCTCTCATCAGCAAAACAACGGGCAGTACAAATGCGACGAACAACACTGTAAAGAAAAATTCCAAAAGGTCTTTAAACATTTGGCCGAAAACATGTTAGCTTTTGCGGCGGTTTTGGGTACGAAAGAATATATTGTTTCAATTCAACCAAATGCATACAAAACAAATTATTGTACACGATCTTTCTGTCGGGTTATGGACTTTATTAAAGGCACATGTATGGGACATAGCTCTTCTCTATTAAGACATTCTAATTTGGGATCAGATGAGCTGTTAAATTCATAATATGATGATGTTTCACCATTTAATTAAGATATAAGGTCTATATCAACCCATTTTAATTAGGATCTGACTCATAGATCCTCCTATAAGAAATTATGGTTAATGGACTTTGAACTTTGATTAGTAATCTCATATTCACAAATTTTTATTTGTTGTGCATATATTATAAGCAATTTAGCATCATTACTTGAGACAACAATAAACGCGTTGATATACATTTTTGGTTTTTAATTCAGATGATTTGGACATTATATCCTCGACTCCACATTCTACCTATCTTCTCGATCATTAAGTAATACTTTCTAAATTTGAACTAAACCAAATGCATACAAAACTCCTCTTTTTGTCAACTATATTTCCCGTTCGATAATATGAATGCAAGACGTACGTAACTTGCTTGTAAACTAGACTGTATACACATTAACTGCGCTAAATTATAATACTCGTTATTAAAAAAAAAATAATAGTCGTTATTTATGTGAAATTTTTATCTCATCGAAAATTATACTTTTATCATTAACTGGATAAATGTCCCTCTTAACCGATTACGAAACATTTCTCTGGCGACAATGCGTGACATTTACCACTTAACATACAATACTATTTTCGTTTACTTTACTTTAGTATACTAGTATATATAGTGATTGAGTCTGTGTTGGTGAGCCACCAATACGAGCCAACAGCGACCAATTTTCATTTATATACCACACAATAAATGTAACGATACACAGCTCAACACTTGCCACTTCATTCTCATAACTCTCCGTTTGTTCGTACGTGAAAACTTAATGATACAACACATGTACAACATGATCGAAGGATAGTATTTGAAACGGTGATAAAAAGTGTGACCGACTTGGGTCAGACCAAATTCAACCAAATTAAATAAATGTTTTGTAAACGCTAAAAGATAAATAAATAAAATAAAGTCTTTTCTTCGTTTTATGAAAAGTTTCTTTAACAAAATTATTATTTCTTGATTACCAAAAAAAAATAATATTATTTCTCTTGAATTTATGTAAAAAGAAAGTGATGTATTGTACGTTTTCTAGATGAGTAGATCATATACACATATTATCACAACTTTTATCAATAGTCGACAAAACCAATGGATCCACATCCACTGGAAACCCTACGCATACGAAATCTCACAATAACAAAGATACGTAAATTAACTGATTTTTACAAAAATATAAATTATCTGATACCAATTTGAGAAACTAGAAGCGTACATTAGAAAGTTGTAGCTTTCGTTATCAAGCAAAAAAAAAAGAACTATAAACTTTTAAACCATGCGTCCATTGCCCGAGCTGAATAGTTCCATGCCTTGCTAATATACCGTTCCAAATGCGAACCGGCACTTAACACAAGATAAAGCCAAAGTGAGCTTCTCGAGAATTATCAACAAGGTCAACACGTGAACCTCAAGCCACCTTCCACGTCAAGAAACATGTCAGGGGGGGGCCAACGAACGAGTCCTGTTTTGCTTCTCGAACAAATATTTCTGTAAATTAACCCCATTCCATCGTTACCTTCATTTATTCATGTTCCTTCCCCATTACGCGCTTTCACATTGTTTGGGTTTTGTTTGGTCAATTGGTGAAATAACTTTGTAGTACATATTTTGTGATTTGAATGGAGAATTAAAGTCTTTTGAAACTGTTGAGATTTTTTATAGCTAAAAACCAATTACAGAACTGCCAATCAGTTATGTCTTGTGTTTTTATTAAGGGGTTTATAACTAGTTGATTTACAACAAAAAAAATATTTTTTTTATTCATGGCTTTTTTGGGTGAACTATTCATGACTTTTCTAAATTGGATCAACTGTAAAGATGTATTCAAGGTCAATTCTAAGATGACGTTCAATTAGTTGTATTGTTCTAGAATCCAACTCCAGTCAACACAAAAAAGAATACTATATGACTTATTTATATTTGTTTTATTTATCATATAGATATGAAGAATAAAAAAAAAAAATAAATTAAGTTCAGTAATTCACAGTGTAAAGTTCAACGACGATGTTTGGCAATTATTTTAAAGTCTTTTTAAGAGTTTATCACAAGAATAATAAAAATAGGAAAATAAAAATAGGAGAGACTTAAAATATCCAGTCCATATATAAAGAGAGAGAGAGCAAAGGTGATTCCTCTATTTTTATCAAACAATACTCTCTCTCTCTATTTCAGATTTTTTTGTTGTTTTTTCATAGAAAAGAGAGAAGTTTTGTGTGTTGTATCTGTTTTGCTCTATTCCATAAAAGAAAAAAGAAGATGCAAGTTGTTTCTCCTTCGTCTCCGGCGGCGAGATTCGTCGGGAAAGAAAGATTCGCCGAGCTATACGGGAAACTAAACGACGACTTCAGCTCCAAACTCAAGGTCGGTGATACAGAGAAGGAAGAAGAAAAATCTGATCATGATGATGATGAGTTCTCGTTCGCTAGTGTTAACGGAGAGAACTCACCGATAACCGCAGATGAAGCTTTCGAAGACGGTCAGATCCGACCGGTTTACCCTTTCTTTAACCGGAATCTCCTCTTCGAACCGGAGGCCAAAGAATCTCTCCGTTCGCCTCTCAAGAAGGTCTTCGTTGAACGAGAGGAAGCCACCACCACCACCGCGGGGGAAGAAGAATCTGAGCCGGTCGGTCCTTATTGCTCGTGGTCAGGTAGGACGGTGGAGGAAGCTTCGCCGAAGACTTGTCGGAAAAGCAACTCAACGGGATTCTCGAAGCTTTGGAGGTTCAGAGATCTTGTCCTGAGAAGCAAAAGCGACGGAAAAGACGCGTTTGTGTTTCTCAGCAACGGTTCTTCTTCCTCGCAGTCGTCTCCTTCTTCAACAACGGCGGCGGCGAAACCGAGCGGCGGCGTGAAGAGAACGCCGGAGAAAGCAAAGAAGAAGATGAAAGCGAAGTCGGCGCACGAGAGGCTGTACATGAGGAACAGAGCGATAAGGGAAGAAGGGAAACGGAGATCGTATCTTCCCTACAAACATGTCGGATTCTTCACTAATGTCAATGGTCTTACAAGGAATGTTCATCCTTACTGATCATCAGCTTCTTTTTCCGACACAACTATAGTTTAAATCTAACCCTGTCTTAATACTATGATAACCTTCTTTTTTTGTAAGTAAAAAAGTTATTTATTGTTTGGTATATTCGTATCACATTCCTTTCTACCGACAATCGCTTCATGTTAAAAAAAAAATCGTCTAAAGTACAACCAAATCCATTGATTGATAGTGACAACACATCACAGTAGCTCACTAAACACTCCAACATGCGTTTCCTCACCATGGTAGAGTATGCTATAGCTTATATTATACGTTTAGAGGCCCGTTGGGCCGAAAAGCAAGCCCAATATCAGAGGAATACGCCCTTTGATTACTTGGTTTTATTTCTATATACACTAGGGGTAAACCCGCCCTACGGGCGGAAACACAAATATATAAATAATTTAAATATATTTAAAATGTTTAATTTATTTTTAGAATAAAATAATTAAATTTTATATTTTTTAAAGTCAAATTTGTCTATTATTTTACAAATCAAATTAAAAATCAAAAATATATTATGTTTTTAAATTTTGTTCTAATTTAGTTTCTAACAACATGTCACTTCGGTTATTTTAATAAAGAAACGTCTAACTAATATTGTAGCCATAATATAAATCTAATGTTAAATTTCAAATTTATCTATTAGATTTTTGTTTTTTCTTGTTAAATCTCATATATTAAATTTTCAATAAGTTAATATAAACATAAATCTAAATTTCAAGATAATTTTAACATTTTTTGTTTATATTTTTTGTAGTTTTGTATTGATTTTAATTTTACATACATGAATATTTGAATTTTTTGAAACTTAATTTTTTTTTCTAAATTGTTTTTTCTGGTCAATTAAAATTTTATGTGGAATTTAAAACAGTTGTGTTATATATCAAGTTAATTATCTGATGAAGAATTTTGTCTTTAACCTATTTTATATTCATTTTCTTTTGAGAGAAATATTTTTTCTGATATTTTTATATTTAAAAATATCAAATTAAGATGTTAATTTAGTATATTTTTAATGATATTTTTAAATTCTATATGAACACGTCAAACGAACAACAGTCTCAATGTTGAAATCATATCTACTTTCAATTCATATTTTATTTTTATTTGAATTTTTTTTATTTTTTAAGATTAATACTTTTTAATTAATTTACGGTTATCTTTCAAACATTTAGGTTATATAGTAAACAATATGTTGACATTAAATGATTTATGGAGTTAACTTATATATAGTATATGCTATTTGTGGATATTTCAATAGCATATAACATAAACTTTAAAAATTTAATTAACTTGTATATAATATATTTTATTTGTTATTTTCAGTATCATATAAGTTAAACTTTAAAATCACGTATTTTGAATTTACATATTTATAAGACTTCCAAGTTTTATTTAATAATTATCCTTATTGGTTATATTTATGTTAAAATAATATGTGAACATTCTCAATTATTTATAACATCAACTTATATATAATATATGTTATTTGTGAATATTGTCAATTGCATATAACCTAAAAATTGAAACCACATAATTTAAATCAATATAGTTATAATTGTTTTAAAGTATTGCATTTTTTTATTTTTATGTTAAATTTCAAAAATATTATAAATGTTAAGTTAATTTGTATAATTTTTTATATTTGTTAACCTACCTTATCAGATATTGATTTCTATTTTATTGTTTCAAAGTCTTTCATATTTATTTAAAAATTATATTTATTAGTAATTTTTATGTCAATTTACAAAAAATATTTTATCATAAGTAACTTATACATAATGTTTTTATTTTTTTAAGTTTAACTTTTTATATGATTTATATTTTATTTTTAAATGAATTGTTTTTGGTAATATTGACATTGATTAGAAACAAAAGATTGAGAAAATGATTGTCTTATTTTTGGTGATTAAAAATAATACGTGGACATTTTCAGTAATTTATGACATCAACTTATATATATTATTTATTATTTTGAATATTTTCAATAGCATATAATACAAATATTTAAATTACCTGTTTTAAAATTTTATCGATATAATTATTGGAAAGTTTTGCATTTTTTTAATTTTTGAAAATTTATTTTATATTCATGTAACTTTTACTTTTTTAGCTTTCTTTATTTGATATTGATTTCTATTTAATTTTGAAACAGACAAATTTTTGGAATATTAACACCTTTTAAACTAAAATTTGACCGAGTCAACAAAGAAAACTGTGACTTCAATTATATTATTGAATATTTTCAATAGCATATAACCTAAACTTAAAAATTCATGCGTTCTAAATTTAAAATAAAATAATGATTTCTCATATTATGGTTAGTTTTTTTTTTAATCATATGTGTCTTTAATCATATTATTGAATATTTTCAATAGCATATAACCTAAATTTTTAAAATCATGCGTTTTAAATATATATAGTTCTAATTGTTTAAATATCTTGAATTTTAAGCTATTTATTATATTTGTAAGATATCTTATGTTAATTTCGAAAATATATTATATATTAGGTTAAATTATCTATAATTCTTTGAATTTTGTAAGTTTACCATATTTAATTGATTTCAGCACATAAATATGTTAATAGTACATATGAATTGAAAGTACATATTTCTATTTCTTAAGTTTACCACTTATTATTTAGTTTTTCTTATATTTTATATTGATTTTCAAATGTTTATTATCTAACTATTCTTATATTGTATATTGATTTATTCTATTTTTATTGTTTTATATCAAATTGTAATATTAAATATATTTTTAATGTAATATTTACTTATTATTTATTATATTTGGCATTTTTGAGATAGATAATTAATAGTACGCTAGATGTTTGATAATTACTTTTATATTGTATTTTTATTTATTCTAATAGTACGCTAGATGTTTAATGTAATATTTTTATTTCTTATATTATATATTTACTTATTTTTATTATATTGTATATTTATTTATTCAAATTTTCTTGCTTTTATATTAAATAATAATATTACAGTAGATTTTTAGTGTAATATTTGTATTTCTTCTATTGCGTTTTTACTTATTATTATTTTTAATTGTATATTTTCTTACTCTTATATTATGATAGATGTTAAATGCAATATTTATATTTTTATATTGTGTATTTACTGATTATTTATTTTATTATACATTTTTCGGATAGATGTTTAATTTAATTTTTCTGTTTCTCATATTGTATATTTACTTAGGGTTTATTTTTTCTATATTTTACATTTACTTATTATTTTATTTTTATAATATATATTTACTTATAAAAATATCTGGAATAATAAAAATATTAAAGTATACATTTTTCAGATGGATATTTAATGTAGTTTTTTATATTTCTTATATTGTATATTTAATTATTATTTATTGTTTCTTGTTCTGTATATTTACTTAATCTAGTTTCTTACTTTTATATCTAATGGTAATATTACGATAAATGTTTAATATAAGATTTCTGTTTTTTTATATTGTATATTTACTTATTATTTATTTCAATATACAATTTTCAAATAGATGTTAAATGTATTTTTTATTTCTTATATTGTATGTTTACTTTTTTATGTTGTATATTTATTTATTTTAATATTATGATATACGTTTAATGTAATATTTATATTCTTATATTTTATATTTATTTATTATTTAATTTTATTATATTATATATTTATTTATTTTAATATTATGCTAGATGCTTAATGTAATATTTATATTTCACATATTGTATATTTACTTATTATTTATTTTACTATACATTTTTCAGATCGATGTCTAATTTAGGTTTTCTATTTCTTATATTGTGTATGGACTTATTGTTTATTTTTTCTTGCTTTTATATTATTTTTCAAATGTTAATTATCTAACTATTCTTATATTGTATATTTATTTATTCTAATTTTCTTGATGTTTATATCAAATTATAATATTACAATAGATTTTTACTGTAATATTTACTTATTATTTATTTTATTATACATTTTTAGATAGATACTCAATTTACTTTTTCTATTTCTTATATTATATATTTATCTGTTATTTTGTTTTTTCTATATTCTATTTTTATTAACTCTAATATTACGTTAGATATTTAATGCAATATTTATATTTCTTATAATGTATATTTATTTATTGCTTATTTTCTTATATTGTATATTTACTTATTTTAGTTTTTATATCAAATGGTAATACTAAGATATATTTTTGATGTAATATTTATATTTCTTATATTATATATTACTTATTATTATTTTTTTTTATTGTGTATTTATTTTTTCATATATCAAATGATAATATTAAAACAGATATTTAATGTAATATTTTTATTTCTATTAATGTATGTTTACTTATTTTTATTAATTTTGTTTCTTATAGTTTATATTTATTTATTTTTTATTTTTTTCTTCTACCAAAAATAATAATACGATAGATGTTTAAAATATTTTTTTTTCTGATATTATATATTTACTTATTATTTATTTTACATATATTAGATAATAAATATGTCTGCAATGGAACAAGATAGACTAAGTGATTATCTATGGACATATATACATATGGCGACCCAAAATAGACTAAAGTAATAATTAGACTCAAACATTGTATTTTCAGACGCATGCTATTTCATACTCATGGCGACGCATGCTATTTCATACTCATGAGTATGAAACATTGTGATGTTCCAAAAGAGAAGAGTATGAAACATTGTACTTTGTAGACGCATGCTACAACCTTCTCTTATCCAATTTTTCTTCATTCTAATCTTCTCTGCTTTGAGTCCTCTTGATCCATTCCTAAGTCATCCACATTACACGCAATCTCAGAGCTTCCAGGCCTCTTCCATATTATCTGGTTGCTCTTCATGCTTTCCTATACACAGAGAATCTAAACAATTCACACAAACATATAATTCTAAAAGACCTTATTCTTAAGGACCTTAAAGACCTTGGGAAGATCTGCTTCAAGACTTGGTATTACTCCGGAGACAAAACTCCATGTACTGTATGACCAAGACCAATGGCTTCTTCGTCCAGCTAGATCAGAATAAGGTCTGTACCATTCGTCATTCCAGCGCCAGCTGGGCGCATGTACTAATGTGGTGAGACATGGTGGACGTAGATCAAAATGCAGGGAGAACAGGGATCGAGCAAGACAAAGCACCTAGCTCGGACTGTGGCTGGAGAGAGTTTAGTGTGGTCTGAGACAGGGTTGATTGCGAAGCTGATGGGTCTGGAGATGGTCCCTGTTCTGGTAAAGGGAAAAAGGGGAAAAGATAAGTTGGGCACTCTGCTCATGAGAGAGCGTCTAAAGAGGAGAGATCAGACATCGACATTAACGGTCTGAATGGTCAAACCTAAGAAGCTTCTTGCTCGTCCGGGAGGGTTTAAAGCGATGAGACAGCTCATAGCGGTTGGGATTTTTTATTTCGCTGGAATAATGGCTTTTATAGGGATTTGTTTGATGTAAAACTATACATTTTTCCTTTTTTTGTTTGATGTAATATTTACATTTTTTATATTGTATATTACTTTTTAATGTAGTATTTCCAAATTTTTAAATGGTTAACTTACTTATTTTTTCGTATATTATATATTTACATATTTAAATGTATATTTATATATTTAATTATTACATTCTAAGGTATATGTTTAATGTAGTATTTCCATTTTTTTAATTGTGTATTTCCTTGTTATTTGTTTGATGTAAAACTATACAATTTTTTTGTTTAATGTAACATTTAAATTTTTATTTTGTATATTGCCTTTTTAATGTAGCATTTCCATTTTTTAAGTTGTGTATTTACTAATAGTTATTTTCTCATATATTATATATACATATTTAAATGTATATTTACTTATATTTAATTTTTACATTTTAAGATGGATGTTTAACGTAGTATTTCTATTTTTGAATTTTTATTTATTTATTATTATTTTGTATATTATATATCTAAAATTTTAAAGTTTACATTTACTTATATTTCGTATATTATATATTTATATATTAAATGTATATTTACGTTCTATTTTTTAATTTGTGTATTTACTTATAATTATTTTTTCTACAATATTAGTATAATATTTACTTTATCTTTTATTTTATGTATACAATTTTATGTATACAATATTTTGTATTTATACATTTTAGATATATATTTAATATAATATTTATATTTCTTATATTGTATTTACTTATTGTTTACTTTTTCTTATATTCTATATTTACTTTTATTTATTTTTATTTTTTTAGCATTAATGCCACGTGGCATCTTTCTAGAGAAATTTATGTCGATGATGTGGACGCTCCCTGGTGCTTCAAAATTGTACTTTTAATAGTATAGACTAGACACAAGCATAGAAGCCAGTGAATGATTGATACATTCTCCATTGGTGAATCTGGAAAAAAGAAATTGGATTTTCCTACTCTGGAATAGCCAATAATATCAACTTTGAAGAAGTAATCATACTCATCTTCTGTATACGAGCTGGATGTACCCATGGGCATCCTTAAGATGTTGGGGTCATAAACATTTTAGTAGGATTTTCGCAAAAAAAAAATATTTTTACAAATTTGGGGTTTTTTTCAATGTAATTTAAAATAAAATAAAATAAAATTGGAGGCTTTAATTCAATATTTCATTTGAATGTTCAGGAGTCAGGACCACCTCTGGATGTACTTTGTTTAAAGTTTTGGATAGATGATGCGGTTAGACATAATTGATATGCCTCTATCTATGTATTCATGTGATACACTGGTTGACTTAACTCTCCATTGAATCATCCTGAATCTGTTTCGCTGCTTTGTGTCAAGATCATGCATCTTGAGAGGGTCAAGTTCGACGGTGATCCCACTCTGGAGACTTTGATATCAAGCTGTCCAGTTCTTGAAGAGTTAACCATAATCCGTGAGTCGAATGAAAGTCTAGTAGCTGTGTGTGTGTGTCCGTTCCAAGTTATTGAAATGGTTCAAAATAGAGGCTGGCCCTTGCAAAGGTTATATAGATTATGCTTTGGCAATCGATGCTCCAAAACTTGAGTGCATTGATCACCCATCTGACAGCTTCTTAATACACAGTATTCGGTCCCTCTGCTAAAGTAGTCATTGATGTTAACCTGAACGTGGAATATGGTGATTTACTCGAACCAGACTGCTTGGTAAATTTCTCACCGGTTATCTACAGTCAGCGACATGGCAATCTCTACACATGGTTGATTTAATGGCATTAAACTTAAGTATAGTTTCTTTTTCTCAAAATTTTCAGTGAATTATTTTATTTCACGCTGCTTAGGTTATCTGCGAGAGACGAAACACCTACCTCAGTTCACTAACTTGGCTTGCTTGCATGCTTGCTTCCAAGACACTTCGTACTTGCTACCAACTTTCCTTGAAAGCTGTCCAAACAGACGACCAATCCCGGAAACATCTTGTTAGCAAAATACTTCCTAGTGAATTGTACATCTCTCAAGAAACTGACACTGAGTGCGAGTTTCTACAACATCATCAACGAAATCAAATCGTTCCCAAGAAGCTTTACAAAGTGTCAAGTTGTCATGGTTGTTTAGTATAACCAGCTTACGAGGTCGTCTCTGACAAACATCTACAGGGAATATTAAGGTTTGTTTCCAGCCATTAGCTAACTAGTATTCCCAAGGAAACGTTTTTTTAGCTTTTTGGGACCACTTTTGTTTCTGTGTAATGTGAAATTGTTACGGGAGCTGCCTCTAATTAGGGGTCTTGATAAATTAATCTCAAGGCAGTAAAATCAATACTCAGCTTTTTAATTTGTGCTCCCACTCAGTAAAACAGTATATGTTACAGACCAGGCTTCTACTTACATCACTCTCTGTTTTAGCAGCAAAATTAAAATGATAGACAATTCTTATTTATCAATTATGTGGTTATTGAACAGATTAACAGTATTTAATAAGAAAAATAAAATCTTTATAGAACTTGAAAATCCAAAAATAAGAAAATTGAAGCGAGAACCAAACTCAAACCAAATTGACAGTTCCTAGGTTCGACTTTGACTAAGAATTTCCTATTATTTTGTTGTCTATAATGTTTGTAGATAAAATCTTCTTTTTCTTTGTTATTTCGTGATATAAATTTTGGAATTCTTTTTTGAGATTATAATTTTTCCTTTTGACGATAGATCTTGGAGGATTGGGATTCTTTTTTAAAAAATATTCAATTATGGATTTTGAAATATATTAATCTTTTCTAATATTCATGTTTACTATTGAATTATTAATTTGGAAGATATTAATCTTTTCTAAAATTCATGTTTATTATTGGATGGGGAATTCTAATATATCTTCTATAATTATTCACAAATAAAATAATAATACTTTACAATCACCATTATTCATTTGATAATTGATCTAAATTATAAAATATAAAATTATTGGTCATTAGTTACCAATATAAAAAAAAATTAAATATGAGTGTTTCAAACTTAAAAAAAAAATCTGAATCTCATTAAAAACTAAAAAACACACAAAACGATGATAAATGCTACTCCATCCGTTTTAGAATGATCTATGATTTAGAAAAAAAAATATTTCTAAAAGATCTATATTTTAATTTTTTAATATATGTAACTATACCAAATTTTAAATTTCAAAAATATTAATTGTGTTTACTAAATTTGATTGGTTAAAAATCATAGGCTAAATACAGAAAATAATACATTTATTGTCAAAATTTCCTTATTTTCTTAAGAAGTGTATAAAAAATTCTAGAATATACATTATTTATTTTGAAAAGGAGATAGTAAATTACCTTATTTCTAATAGGATTATGTCATTATTGTGTTTACCTCAACCCTATATAAATAGCAGCATTCACATGAATAGGTGATCAAGACTCAGAAACCCTAGCTAGAATTGGTGTTCCTTGTTCAGCACTCTTTCTCAATTGTTTTACTTGAGCCTAGACGCTTGCGTTTCCAACTCTTTAATTGGTAAAATCACACGCCTTCAAAAAATCTATAGAGATGACGTTAGAGAAGAAACCTGTTGGTGATGGTAGAATCAGAGAAGAAGAAGAAGAAGATATCATCAACCAGTTACCAGACTGTTTGCTTTGTGAGATACTTTTCAATCTTCCCACGAAGGATGTGGTTAAGGCTAGTCTTTTATGTCGCAGATGGAGAGATCTTTGGCAATCTGTTCTTGGACTGGATTTGGAGTTTAATGGCTCCACAGATTTTGATAAATACGGTTTCTTCAACAGGTTTATAGATGTGAACAGTGACGTGTGCTTACAAAGAATTAAGCTACAGTATGTTAGATATGAGGAGAATTCTTATAACGAGACAACAATAGACACTGCTATTAAACAGAAAACTCGAAATTTAGATGTTGGTTCAAGGTCCCATAAAATTAGGATACCTCCAACCATTTATACATCATGTGAGAGGTTGGTGTCTTTGAAACTTTACCGCGCAATCTTGGCTACACCTCCCAAGTCAGTGTCTTTGCCTTGTCTCAAGATCATGGATCTCCAACAAATCGCGCTCTTTGACAGGCTTGCAGTGGACATGCTGATCTCACTCTGCCCAGCTTTAGAAACCCTAACTTTGGACATGTTGTATGGAGTCAAAGTATCATCTCCCTCTCTTTTGAGCTTCTGTCTTATCAAACGTGTATATCAGATACCACAAGTAATGCAATTGCAGACCCCAAGGCTCAAGTATCTAAAGCTGTACGGCCATCATACAGAAAAAATCATTATGAATGATTTGAGCTCCATTGTTAAGTTGGATCTTGTTGGTTTGATTATTTCCTGTAAGAGTTATCCTAATTTTCTTACGCTGATCTCTCCTGTTAGAGATTTAACCATCTCTTCTGACATTCTCGCGGTAAACTATCTAGATATCTTGATAAGTTTCTCTAATTTTTTGAAGACTTTTGGTTGTTTTGTTTCTCTCTAACATATATGTTGTCTTATTTGTTTTGTAGGTTAATCGCAAGTTCTCCAAATCGGAATTAATACCCCAAAAATTTCTTAAACTTTCTGTCTTGAGCGTCAAGGCCATCAATGGCTTTGGATTCTGGGAGCATTTGTTAGTATTTCTTGAGAAGTGTCCAAACCTAAAAACTCTTGTCATGGTTAGTATTTCTCTTATTAATTAAACTTAACCTGAACTCTGAAACTGTCACATACTGTATATACTAATGACTTTGTCTTTTTTTTTTATGTTCTCTCTACTTTGCAGGAGTTTCAAGATAATCATTACGGATTAAATTTTTTCGATGTGCCTCGGTGTGTCTTATCATCACTTGAGTTTGTTGAGGTAAGAGCAAAACACAAGGCGGATATGGTGAAGATAGGGAGTTATTTTATGGCTAATTCAACAGCACTCAAGAAATTCACACTCCGTTTAGATCAGATAGAAGAAGAACATTATTTGATCCTCAACGAGCTCTTTGCATTGCCAAGACAATCTATGGGGTGTGATGTTTTTGTTCGCTGTAGAGCTTTTGTAACATGCAAGCCCTTTTCTCTGTTTACTTATGCTGATGGTTTCTCCGGATAGAAATTGTACTTTGTTTACTTATGCTGATGGTTTCTCCAGTTTTGTAACGAGTTAAAAGACCAATTTATATACCAGCCTCTCATGTGAATGCCAGTTTTTGTCCTCGCAAATAAACTTGAACAAGTGAATGTGAATATGTTAGTTTAGTTCTCAGGCATATAACCAAGTTACTGTTTACAATAATAGTGTATATCCTTACTAAGACACGTACATATTATGTTAGACATAAGTCTTGGGGAGGCAATCAAGCAAAGAGTCACAATTATCATATTTCAAAACCATGAAAGATCAGGTTGGTTCCGGTTAAGATCGATGGCGTAAAGATCTCTCATGAACCTGTTGTGAGTGGTAAAGACGCAATATTTAAAAACCTCAGGCTCTACATGTAACTTCCCTTTTATATCATCTTCCTGCTTCTTCTTTTTCCATAAAGTTTCTACTCAATTGTTCAACACGTAGAATTAAGGGTTCCGTATGTCGCTGCCATCTTCTAGAAATTTGCAAGGAGCATAGCTATATATGGATTCATACTGCTAGACATGTCACCTGGAAACGACCTGCCCCAAAGCATCTGATGTGTGTACTATGTAGACGGAAGAACCGAGCTTTTGCGGACTTTTTTTTGTCCACCGGCCACTTCTGTTGACTATTGACTAAACCACAAGTTTCTTTTTATAAAATTAAACATATTTTCCACCAAATGATAAAAAAAAGCTCCTATCTTTTCACTTTTCAAATTTTACTTGTATTTAATATTTGACCGCGTTCTTTTGGAATAATTTCTTCCCTCACAAGGTGTGAAGAGAATACAGAAGTAGTTGTCTTCATTTTCATACAAAACAAAGATAGAGTCTGTGCTTCCAACACAACAGAAAAAAAATAGTTGTTTACAAAATGTATCGTCCTAGTATGAGCCTTATGCTATTTCATTTACTTGCTCTTGTGATCTCATGTCAGGCCTCAAAATTCAACAATAATGATCAGACGGACAAACAAGCACTGGTGGAAGTGAGAGCCTTGGTGTATGAGTTCATGCCTAATGGAAGCTTGGATATGTGGCTGCACCGAGAAGGGACCAGTGGTACAACCTTAAGACCCTTAAACCTTCTTGAAAGGTTTAACATTGCGATAGAAGTGGCTTCTGCGTTGGAGTATCTTCATGTTAATTGTCATGACCCTATTGCTCATTGTGATCTTAAGCCAAGCAATGTCCTTCTAGACGATGATCTAACAGCCCATGTTAGTGACTTTGGTCTAGCTCGGCTGCTCCTTAAATTCAACCAAGATTTACTCCTTAATCAACTCAGCTCGGGGGGCGTCAGAGGAACCATAGGCTATGTCGCACCAGGTATATTATCAAAAATACCATTATTGTTTAAATGAAGAAAAGTAATTTTTTTTCTTTTTTTTTTTAATCCTATCTTGCTTTGATTTTTTTTGGTGCAGAATACGGAATCGGAGGACAACCATCAATACATGGAGATGTGTATAGCTTTGGGGTTCTCCTTTTAGAAATGTTCACAAGAAAGAAACCAACAAATGAGTTGTTTGGGGGAAACTTTACCCTCCACAGCTACACCAAGTTAGTATTGCCGGAAAGAGTATTGGACATTGCAGATAATTCTATTATTCTTCATTGCGGTCTCAGAGTCGATCGGCTTCCCTGTTGCTGAGTGCTTGACACTGGTTTTGGAGTTGGGACTTAGGTGCTGTGAAGAAATTTCCACGAATCGGTTGTCAATGAGTGAAGTTGTTAAACAGCTAATCACGATCGGAGAGAGGTTCTTCGGGGCTAGAAGAGCAGCCAGAGGTTAATGTGTTCATGGGTGCCTCTCTACCTATACATACAATACAATAGCTTCAAGAATTATTGTTATCAACCTCTATGTTGCAGAAAGATATGAATTATATCTATAGTCTATAGTAATTAATAAAGTTGAGTTTGGAAGCGTCGATGTAGAAACACACACAAAAGATGCGTCGATTTCATATTTTATTTGCCAACTAACGTTGACACTGACCTCTTTATTCATGTTTGGTTTTATTTGTGGCTTGGCTAATTTAACGTTCTCTCTGACCTCATCAAGTCATCATCACTGTTTGCTGAATATCCATTTCCAAATTTGCGTTTATTTTACAATCACTTTATGAATATTGAAAAGAGAATGAACTAATTGTGTTAACCATCATTTTTTTCTAATTTGCTTAAGGTGTGATGATATGGAAAGGTTTTGTATATCTATCTTATTAAAATAGAAGTACACTTTAAAATTAACCCTAAAACTTTTAAAATATTTACAACCTAATGTCACTAAAGTAATTAATAAACTTAATATTAAGGATTTTGTCTTTTTCTAATTTAATACATAATTTCCTAAATTGATTCCACAATAAATTCATGATAAATCTTAAATTTAATGTACATTAATACTATAAATAAGTAGATAACTTCTTTCCATAATTATGTAATATATTTTAATTTTCATATATATATATATATATTATACATTAGTATAAAAAACATATTTAAAGTGAAAGCAAATATTTATACGGTCACAGATCAAGCTATAGAAATAAACAACAACATCGCAAAATTATTTTTTAACAAATTTATTTTAATAGAAATTATATTTCAAAATATTTTTATATATTTTATGTATTTATAAATTTATTTTATTTGTTTTAAGAGATATTAAGATTTTGGAATTGGAAACAATTATGACCCACCCATATATTATTTTAGTTAGGATATTTAAAATTTATATAAGAATATTTTATTAAACTTATAAATATAATTTTTATTATAACTGTAAAGATTAATTTTCAATATAAATTTATAATTAAATATTACAAATACATATAATTTAATATAAACAAAAAACTTAAAACATAAAATAAATATTCGCCCGGTCGGGTCAAAGTCTAGTTTATAATTAATAGGTAACTCTTATTTCATGGACTAGAATGTGATCGGCAACCAGAACCTTTGAGAGTAAAAGTAAGAAGTCAGGTGTAGGACGAAGCATAGAAAATAGCGAACGCGTCCGCGGCGAAACCGGTTTATACTTTCTTTAACCGGAATGTCCTCTTCGAACCGGATGAGAAACAATCTCTCTGTTCTCCTCTCAAGAAGGTCTTCGTTGAAGAGATGAAGCAGCCACCACCACCGCGACGAAAGAATCTGAACCCAATGGTCCTTATTGCTCGTGGTCAGGTAGAAAGGTGCAGGAAGCTTCGCCGAAGACTTGTCGGAAAAGTAACTCGACGGGATTCTCGAACACAGTTAAGAAATTGATAGTTTGTTATTTGTATGACCTGTAGATGGACCCATAAAGTCCAATAAGTTGACCAATGGGCAGCCAGCTAAGTTCAATCCATATGTAACGTTAGACCATTTTGAATGGTTACCTATCATTGGAGTCCTTAGAATTAGAATATTGTTTTTTTTTTTGAATAGTCAAGGACTTTAAACACAATTGTATCTCTAATGGTGTTATCCATAATGGAGTTCTTAGAAATTTTTTTTTTTTTAATTGAATCTTAGAACTTTGGAATTTTTATATGAACACCAAAAAAATAATAAAGTCAACAACACAATTTAGATTCTTGAAAGAAAGTGTTCCATTCAAAATGTTGTTCTACACTTCATAAACTTGATGATGGCAACATAACATCAACTGATAGCTTTGAGCAGCAAAGTTACAAATATTCAAGTAACGTTCAAGTAAATAATATACAAGTACCATCTTTGCATCCATAAAACATTTTATTCTCGATGACATCACCAGTACAGAAAATAATCAGAGCTTGTGGAGGATGAGATCTTGTAGGTTCATGCGTTCCTACCAATAACTAACCAGTAAAAGAACAAGACAATCAAAGAAGAAAGGAGGAAAATCAGCCATAACTAACCTGCACCGTCTCATCGTATGTGAAGGCAGGGTTCTCTTTCATTTTCTTCTCCAAGAAATTGATCGCTTCTTGCTCTTTCATACCAGCACTAGTTGCCTGCATCGCATGTTTGCTTTACTTATTACTTTGAGACACACAATATAACAGAAAAACCTCCTCCTATTTGCATGGTAGCTTCAGTCCTCTTAGGGAAAACAAATAAGCTATGTACGTGTAAAGGCAAATAAAGATAACCAAAACAAATAAGTTATGTACCTGCCTCACTTCCTCTCTCGCCCTTTCTTGCCAGTCTTGGTGATGGCTTAAGAGAATCATTGTCCACACCATGATGTCAGGCGAGAGAATCTTGTAACTGCTATTTCCTCTGTTTTACAAGTCAGAACAGAGTCAAGTAAATGGTGAAACACAAAGTGACAGACGCGTACACATCTAAGCCCAAATATATGTTTCAAGAACCTATAATTACTTAAAGCTGATCTCCTACACTCTCAAGTACACTTCTCAATAGAAACTCACCCGAGAAAAGTCAATGACGATGTATAGATAGCGAATAAGGCCCTTTTGAATGCGAGTACCGGCGGCGGAGGAGGAGGAGAGCATGCGGAGGCGGAGGCGATACTGAGCATGGTAGATGGCGTTTGTATCAATTGGCCGTAGAAGTCCAGACTCGTCCTCTTGTAAGACCTCCCAGGATCTGTCGTCAACATAAAATCCAGATCGTCGGCGAGGTAGTTAAGTTGAACCTGAGAAATCCCTAGAACCGATTTCAAATCCGAGGAGTACGTCGAGAAATCGAAATTGGTACCAGTGAAAGCTTGAATCCAGATCGTCGCCACCAGAATCTCTTAGTTCTTGAAACATATATTCGATTCTTCCTGCCCAGATTCATCATCTTCCTGCATAGATTAGGGTTTCGGTATCATTTTTCAGAATTTATTTTTTTTCCGTGATGGAGAGTGAATGTTTTTTTTTCACACGCAAAACACAAACCCAGCCGGACCACTCACGTTTTGCCACGTCGTTAAGGATTGGATCCTTAAATGCCTTAATTAAAGATCAATCCTTAGGTTACCAAATTTTTTTATTATTTTTCTCCTCTTATTTGCATAAGAAAACAAGCTAAGAGCACACTGGTAGGACTTAGTTTTGAGTCCTTAGCTTATTTAATTAATTTTTTCTTGTTAAGAAACAAAGGTAAGGACAATCTCAAAATGGTAGATTATTGGTGTCTCTCCTAACTGTGTATATCATCTTTTTACCCAGTTGAAACATAAAACAAGAGTTTTAAGTGAATTTCAATGGTTCTCTTCTTGTAGCTGAAGTAAACTATTAAGTTATAACAAAAATTGACACTTCAAAGAAAAGCTACTTTTCATCTTGAGAAAACAAAAGCATCAAGAGCAATGTAAAGAAGAATGTCATCAACACCATGAAATCCACCTTCTGCTAAACGTCTTCTGAGCATGGACAAGTTATACACCAGAATCCACGCAAGCTGAAACATAATTCATCATGAAACTCTTATTATTAACTTGACTTAATAGTAAAAGTTACTCTGTTAATTGATGGTAACGGCTAGAGAAACAAGTTGTAGAAAAAATGAATACTATAAAGATAAGCGATAGTAATACACAGAACTAATGCATAAGCAAAACAATAATAAGAGTTCATGAGAATCTTTTCATCTCATCTGGACCCTTTTGGTATACAAGCACAAGCAAAACTGAGGAAGGTGTGAACACATTACAATTCTCGTACTTGTAAAATGATAATAAAGATATATATCATTACTTGCCAAATGCCTGGCTATGTAAAGTGTGGATTGTAATAGAAAAACACAAAACTATATGAATGTAGCCAAACGCACTTGCAGATCTTAACAAAACAAGCAATGCAACAAAAGAAGAAACTTACAGAAGTAGCCAGATGCCTCCAACCAAAGGGATGGCACCCCAAAGCAAACCGCAGAGTAAGCCAACAACTTGCCTGATCCAATGCAATACATCTCCTAGTTGGTCCTGTCCCCAACACCACATAAAACATTATATTATTATCTATAACAAGTTCTTGTGTTTTTAATCACTGTTTTTAAAGATTAAGGTAAGATAAGGGAGACATGATAAAGGAATCAACTTTAGAGAGAAGAATATAAGAATGTTAAAAGAGGAGACTTATAGTTAGTTACATTATCCCAGGAAGCTTCTGAATCAAACAGTTTGGCGAATTTGAAAGAACCGAGATGACTCTTTTGGTGGTGAATCTCTTCATGGTTGTCTTGATGATGATGATTCGACTTTGCAGATTTCCCTTCTTTCATGTTTTTCCGATTTGATTTCTAATCGATCCGAATCCGATGCAGTAAACCAGTTTCTAATGATTGAGAATCAAAACCCTGCTGCCCCCACGACTTGAATCTAGGGTTCTTTGCTCTAATAGCGGAGGTGGAGTCATAGATAGGTAAGGATCGATGGAAGCAGCAACGGAGGGAGATGGTCTGGTTGCAAATCACAGTCGAGAGAAAATAGGCAGACGGAGACGATGAAAACAAGAGAGAGACCAGGAAGGTCTTTCTGTTGGAGGATGACACGTGTCCATAAGGACATGTTAAGAAAATTTCTTAATTAAGGACGTCCCTCTTGTATTTCATTATTATTGATTTAAATTTTCGGTTAATAATGCTAAGATACGGGATAAAGACGCCCGATAATCATGCTCTAAGAACTCATTAAAATCCTCCATTGTGGCTGCTCTTAGAGCACCCTCTTTCAAATCGTATCAACAGAAATTTAAATAGGAATTTCTTGTATGTAAATAGAAATTTGATTTTTATTTTTGATGTTTGTTTTTTGGTTAAGCAAGCAGATTTTTAATTTTTCAAATCATTTACTGTATCCCCTAGACTATATTTGAGAAGTGATTTTGCCACGTGTCTTCTTTACAATCGTTTTCACAAAAAAAATTGTGACATGGCTATTAAGATTGATGACATGTCATATGATTAAATATGACATGGACAATTACATTTAATGCTGATATATATTTTTGGAAATCTTTTTAAAATATGGCAATAACTCATAAATTACATTTAATATTGATTTATATTTTTGGTAAACTTTGTAGAATATGGTAATAACTCATAAATCATCACTAAAATAAATATATTCAAATCTGACATTTTGAATTTCGAAATATTATATAATTTTAATTCTATAATTATAAAATTTTATTACCTAAAATTTTCTAAATTTTCTGAATTTAAAAAAATAAAATAAATTGTAATATCATTAGTTTCTTTTAGATATCTACAAATTATATAAATATTATTTAGTTTTAATTTTTGATAACTATAAAATTTTATATGATTTTTAGTAATTTTGTACAAGTTGATTTAATACATTTAACCAAATGAAATAAATTAAAATTTTATCTAAGATTTTAACTTTATATATATACATATATATTCTTAAATATAATTTAAAATAAAAAAAAAATATTTTCTCTTAATTTTATGCTTAATTAGTGATATTTATATTAATTATTGGTCAAAATAATAAAATATATAATATTAATAAATTACATTTTAAAATATAAAATTTAACTTTTAAAAAATTCATCACTACACATGGTGCAGGAAAACACCTAGATTAATAATTGTGACATGGCTACTAAAATTGTTGACATGTCTTATAGGTGATAATTTATATTTTTGGTAAACTTTTTAAAATATGGTAATAACTCATATATTACATTTATTATCGATTTATATTTTTGGATTTTTTTAAAATATGGTAATAATTCATAAATCATCATTAAAATAAATATATTCAATTATGGTATTTTAAATTTCAAAATATCATTTAAATTAAAAATATTTCAAAAATATATGCATATTTTTGTAAAATTATAAAAATTAAATCATAAAATCAAATTAAATCGTAAAATCATTAGTTTTCTTATATATATATACAGATTTTATAAATATTGTTTAATTTTAATTTTTGACAATTATGCAATTTTACATATTTACTTAATATATTTAATTAAAATAAATCTACATAAGATTATAATTTTAAATATATACATGCACGTTCTTAAATATAATTCAAAATAAACAAAATTGTTTTTATCTTAATTTTATGTTCAGTTAAATCAAATTTATATTAAAATATTGATAAGAAAAAAGAAAATTTATAATATTAATAAAAATTAAATATAATTTATATTTATCTATTAAAAAATATTTTAAAATTCTTTTACTGCACTTGGTGCAGGAAAACACCTAGTTCACTGTATCTTGGAATAATTAGCAGAAAATACATAAAATTGGGAAAATCTTATGAGATAATCTTGTATTACTAGATTAGTATAACTGTTAGGTATATGCAGATCGTATATTTAGTTGTGATTTTTACTAGATAAAACCTAATAATAGAAATAAAATAAATGGAAGAAGAAGAAGCCCTGCTTCACCCACCTCTCGCTCTCGCCTATCCCGTAAAGAAGTCCCTACACTGCTCGAACGGTCGTCATTATTCCTAAAAACATTGAAATCCAAACCTATATCAAAATAAAATAGTATAAATTCAGTTTTCTTTTTGTATTTTCAGTTCCCAAAATCTTTTTGCATTATCGTCATCGCCCGTAGATGTTTTCGAG
Source organism: Raphanus raphanistrum subsp. raphanistrum (assembly GCA_019706035.1). Taxonomy (NCBI): domain Eukaryota; kingdom Viridiplantae; phylum Streptophyta; class Magnoliopsida; order Brassicales; family Brassicaceae; genus Raphanus; species Raphanus raphanistrum. Next base: position 41,374,161 of record CM033981.1, on the reverse strand, counting down.
GACCTATCAACTGGCCAACAAAGAGCAATAAAGTTCTGCATCTCCTTCATCTCCCTAACCCTTTGGTATTTTATCTCTTCTTCTGTTTCTTATCACCTTATTTTTTTAACATACTAGCAATATCAAATCCATTAGAAACATAAAAAGGCGTTTATAAATGATGTTTGTTAGAGTTAGATCTCTCAATAGCTAGCTGGCTATTTGTTTTCCCTCCCAAAGTGGAGTATAACTTCCATGGAAACGATAATGTACTAATAAACGTCTTATATGTGGACCCTTCGGTCCTAATGAAAGGTCAGCTTGCTGTTCTTTAGCAGGCTAAGCGAAAAAGCTTGCAAATGTATAAATATATATAGAAAACTAAAGAGACGAGAACCATTCCAGTTATGGAGCATCTACCTGTTTTAATATTCGACATTGGGCTATCGCATACTTTTAATTCAAATATAGTAACATATAAGTTTGTTATGAATAGAAAAAGATGAATGCCGCCGTGACCAGTGATCAATAATGTAGGCAATAATACAATGGGACTTTATCTCTAATTTATTTTATTTAAATAAACAATAATAGAACCAAAACGTATTTGGACAGAACGCTTGAAGAAGCAAGAGCAGATCAATTAATGGCTCCCACATTCGGCAAATGTTTCACGTTCTGCTGCGCTAAGACCTCTCCAGTAAGTCCAATCACACACATTCTCAAGTTAACACAGAAAATACGAATAACGTTTACATGTTAATAAAGTAGCTTATTATATAAGTGCAAAGAAGTACCCTTTTAGTATTCATATGTAATATACTATGCAATGCCAATTTTCGAAATTAAGAAGCTAGGTTTGCCTAATTAACAAGGGTCGACCAACTCTTGAAGCATTTGTTTTCTGTAGAGCTATTTAGTAGTTGTGGTAGTATTAGTTTAATACAATTGTGCAGAGTGCACCCATACACCGGTGACGAAGTTGACCCCGAAATAACAATAATAATGCAAAATACTGACGCGTAATTGTTAGCTGGCGAGGGCGGTTAAACCGTTAAAAACATTACGCGTTGGCATGTAAGCTTGCCTTCGTTGACCTTATCCTCCTTGCCATTGGCCACCGCCCCCTCGGAAAAGATGAATACCATTGGCTATTTATTTTTGCGTGACTGCGTCTACTTAAGTTTACTTCGAGTCGAAATCTTTTTATGGTCAAAAATAAATAGCTATCTTTTTACAACTCTTAAAACAATTTTCTAACAACTAGACTAGGTTATTATTATAGTCTTATAGACCATACGGGGGACTCAACTTAGGTTTCCAAATTTCTATCATATTTCACTATAACTTTCATATTAAGTTTATTTGAAAAGTTTAGCAAATTTCAGATAACTGCCTGGGAATTTCTAAATGGAATTAACCAAAAAATTCCAAAAGTAATCAAAATGATTACTGATAAATTTACACAATTACACTGTTAAATCCACAATGAAGTGTAATTAGACTGTTCTAAAACTGGAATCGTGCTTATGATTTATGAATTAGGCCACGATTTAGAATAATATTAGTAATGGTGGAACATTCATCCTTAGTGAACCTACTGGATGAAGTGTAATTAGACTGTTCTAAAACTGGAATCGTGCTTATGATTTATGAATTAGGCCACGATTTAGAATAATATTAGTAATGGTGGAACATTCATCCTTAGTGAACCTACGATATCACCAACCATTAGAGGGGCGGGGGGAATCATTAAAATTGATAACGGAGAAAGAAAACGTGAAAAAACTAAACAACAGTCAAAAACAACTTGACAGCAACCTGTCTTGCTAAACTAAAATGGTAATTCATTTGGAAAACTTAGTTTACAATAACAAATTTAGAACAACAAGAAACCTTTTATTTCAACTTACCGGAAGTATTGGCAACTATGGAACTACTAAAAACATATATACACGTATACTACTAGTACACATTGAACTGAACAGATGGTACAAAACTACAAATGTTGATTTTATGTTACTAATAGCAATAGAGTTTTATTTTTAGTTTTTTTTCTTTTAAAATTTAATCAAAGATTATAAGTTAGCAAGCGTTAATTCGCAATAGATTATTGATAAGTGGTTGACAGAGACAGCAGAACAACGTTAACCTACTTAAAAATAAACATTTCATTTTGTATTCGTTAAGGATGTATGTTAACCATTTTGTATTCAACATATTGGAAAAAGTGCTAAATTTCTCGAATTCTAAATTTACTGCTTAAATTTATCTATCTGCGTGATCATCTAACTTGGTCGCGAATCCACAAAAGAACTATAAATTTTAATTGATACATATAAAAATTAGTGAAGAAACACATTAGTTTTTTAAGAAGTTATGGGGTCACGTGCACCCTTTATCCTGTTACTGGCTTTGCCCCTGATCTAACTCTCACGTAGAATAACCAAACTTGCTCATCGTTGGTGGATTGGCCTAGAGGATATCAGATCTTCGGATTCAGATACCTTTAAATTATATAAAAATGAATGTCTTAAGATTGTTCAGATTTCATTTTTATTCCAACTTTATAAGCTATGTTTGAGTATTTTAAATTTTGGATCATGTTCAATTTAATTCTTTCTGATCTGACTTAAACTGAACTTTATCTAAAATTTAAACTAACTCAAAATTTTAAAAAACTATCTAAAAAGATTCAAAAGTTTTTAAAAACTATTTGAGCTATTCAGAAAATATGATAAAACTATCCAACCTATTTAAAAGTAAAAAAGTATATGAAAGTACCCAAATTGCCTGAATTGACTAAAACATCTGGTGTAGATAATATATCCAAAATTCCATATTACTTAAAACTAAATAAAAATGATTATTAGGTTTAGTTAATTTCAGTTTTCTTAGAATAATAATTTAATGTTTGTATGTAATTAACAATGCTATAAATTTTGATACATAACACAAAACTTGGGGGGGGGGGGGGGGATAATGAAATGGACTGACATATATAATCATTACTCCAGAGAATACAATATAAGGTGCAATCTGATAAAACGAATAAGAATATAGGGGGAGACTCATTAAATTCGGCATGTTCACAACAACCCTACATTATTCATAAATCACCATTTCGCCCCACAGTTTTTGATATTTTAAACTTTAAAATCATTTGTCTTCCCATTTTTTTGGAGTTTTATTAAAAAAAGAAACAAATTGGGAACAGAAAAAAGTAAGACTTGTTGAGGCATGGATCACTCAAGTCTATAAATACCCGATTCTCTCATCAACATCTACATCATTAAGTGATTTCACATTCCTCCATAAGAACATTTTATCCTCTGCTTTTTTTGAACCTATCCTCACGCTAAGGTTCGGTCGTCTTCCTCAGATCCCAAAGCTTCCACAGTCCAAATCGATCGTGTCTCGAGTCATCATCTTCTGTAATTTAACCGATTGTATTTATTTTTTTGATTAAATAGGAAGAAGACGAGATGGCCACGGAATCTTACGAAGCCGCCATTAAAGGACTGAACGATCTTCTCAGGTACACGACCAAAACATTCTCTGCTTAAAAAGGACAGAGACAATCATTTAGATACAGAGTTGTGTCGGGCCATATTCACCGATCACCCGCTTCTGTTTTTTTTTTCTGTTAACCTTCATTACATGAATCGATCGTCGTTTGATTATTTTCTTTGAGTGCAAATAGTTTTGACGTTGAATCGAGAAAAAAAGGTCTTCTAATTTTCTGTGCGAGTGTTTAATTCGCATGACCCTGACCCCCGACATTTAGGATTTGTCGTACGCGTACGACTGATCCTAGCCGTCCATCACGCTTTTTACTTTATTTGCCCTTTTTACCCCTATTTTTACGCGTTTGTTTCCATAGTTTTTTTTTGACAAAGGGATTAATTTGTTTTTTTTTTGAGAAAAAAGGGATTAATTTGTTGCCATACTTGAGCAGTAAGAAAACAGATCTGGGGAACGTCGCCGCGGAGAAGATCAAAGTGTTGACTCAGGAGCTCAAGGAGCTCGATTCCTCCAACAACGACGCCGTTGAACGCATCAAATCCGGTTTCACCCATTTCAAAACCGAGAAATACCTGTGAGTGTCTTTTCTCTTTTTATTATTTATTTAAATAAATAATTAATTAATGATAATCTACAATTTTGTTAGTATACGCTATTTCCCTTGTGTTACGGTTTTAATATGGGACCCTTTTTTATTTTCCACATCAATCATCTGATAGTGCTAATAAAAGTTATTAAAAAGGTGCTTAAAAGTTACTGTGTGATTCAATTAGTGGGTTTCATAGTAAGATTTAAAAAAGTAAGATACAGTTAGTACTTAGTATACGCATAAACAACAAAAGTCTGGATTTGATCTCTGAATTTTATGAAATATAAATGGTTTTATTTAATTTTTCCAGGAAGAATGATGCTCTTTTCAGTGATCTCGCCAAGGGTCAGAGCCCAAAGGTTATAACTTTGAAGTCTTTATCTATCTATTTCATTTACTCGTTTTGGTTTGATGGGTTTTGACTTTATTATATCTATAAAGTAGTATAAACTAGTGGATTAATAACTTTGTCGGACTCAAAGTTAGGTTTATGTAAATGGATTTAATTGGGGACGGTTGCTCAAAAAAAAAAAAACTAATTGGGGACGGTCTAAGCGGGGTTGTTTCGTCAGAGTCAAATTTGTAACGAATATAAAATTTCTGGTTTGAACCGGTTTTTATAGTTAATAATATACTATATTTTAAAATTAAAAAAAAATTGATTAATAATGGAGATGGAATAAAAGGTATATGAAAGCTTTAAAAAAAAATCCAACTGTGATGTTTGTTGACTTTATGTTTTCTTGATATTGAGAGCTATAAAACAATCGAGTATTTATTTATGGAAAACTTTGAATTTTCTTTTTTGCAGTTTCTGGTATTCGCTTGTTCGGATTCTCGAGTTTGTCCATCTCACATTTTGAATTTCCAACCTGGCGAGGCCTTCGTCGTCAGAAACATTGCTAACATGGTTCCACCTTTCGACCAGGTTTCATAAACAAAAGCATAACCATTTCATGATGAAATTAATTACATCACAGAGGAATTGGTCCGAGATCACAACAACTAACTAACTGGTAAAAGCTTTCTTGATATTTTCACAGAAGAGACATTCGGGAGTTGGTGCCGCCGTTGAATACGCAGTTGTACATCTCAAGGTATATAAAGCCACCTCCTTTTTAAACGATAAGGCGCTTGCAGGGTTTAATTAATAAATAAGGAAACTTGCTTATCTTCTAATCAGTTATCATAAGTTTAGCTCTTTTCGATTATGCCAAAACTTTGGTTTTGAAAAAGTCTTTTGATGCGTTTTTGCACATGGCTCTTACCTAAAAAGTTGATGTCTAGTCACCAGCACTGTAGCACTTGTCCCCATTGCATCCACCAAAACCTTTTTTTTCCTTTTTGCCACTAGGAATTGCATTCCACTATTATTTTTTAATTAAGAAAAATATATAAAAAAGATGAATCCTTTTGGATAATGTGGAAATGGATCTAATGCATCAAGTTGCAACTAGTATTTTTTAATCACAGTCAAACAGTTCTTTAATAATCATTTTTTGGGGCAGGTGGAGAACATTGTGGTGATAGGACATAGCTGTTGTGGTGGCATTAAGGGACTCATGTCCATTGAAGATGATGCTGCACCAACTCATAGGTAACTAAAAACTATATTTGACTTGCCGCATCAGGATTAGTCTAATGTTCTTGTGGATTCTTTTTTTAAATGGCAGTGACTTCATAGAGAACTGGGTGAAGATAGGTGCACCAGCAAGGAACAAGATCAAGGAAGAGAATCAAGACCTAAGCTACGACGATCAGTGCAACATGTGTGAGAAGGTAACTTGCGTTCTTATGATTGATGTGTTATTTAATTATGATTTATGTGTTATTTAATTATGTTTAATAAATATTTGTCTCGTGCAGGAAGCTGTGAATGTGTCGCTTGGGAACTTGCTTTCGTACCCATTTGTGAGAGCTGCAGTAGTGAAGAACACGCTTGCAATCAGAGGAGCTCACTACAATTTCGTCAAAGGCACATTTGATCTCTGGGAGCTCGATTTCAAGACCACCCCAGCTTATGCCTTCTCTTGAATATATATAATACTCTGCTGTTTTTTCTCACAAAAAGCTTTGACTCATCTTTTTTTAATTTCTCATGTTGATTCTGGTCTCAACTTCTTTTCTTATTTCAAACTTCCAACTTTTTGCTGCTTCTGTTTCAAAAATACTGTAAACAATAAAACAAGCTTCTGTTCAAATCAAGAAAGACCCACTGGTTACTTTATCAGGGGGACTGGTTATGTATCTCTCTGTGTATGCAAAAACTTTTCAGCGCTGATCATAAGTTTAATAAAATTATTTAGAGACAAAAACGCATATACTTAGTAGGAAAAAAAAAACATCTTCTAGTTTCTCGCTAGCTGTGTGTGCACCCTTGTCACACTCTTCCAAAAGCATTTCTGCTTCCACAAGTCATTGCCTGAAACCAGGTCTCTGAAGACTAACCTTGCAATGTACATACCCGGAAGCGACTCTACTATGCAATGTACACAAGTCATCCATTTTTCATATTTTGAGTACCAATTCTTGAATTAAATAAGCCTACCTTAAATGACAAAGACACTCAAATAAGGTTACTCATTTCCCGGTTGAACCGGATTATTTCCAAACCCAATAACAAAGCGGTCTGGTTTTGAATAGTAATGGACATTGGGTTGGTGTGCAGTATGGGCCCAAATTAGGCCTTTTTAATGGATCAAACTAATCCGAGATCTAAACCCGACCCGAACTAAAACCCCCACATCAATGTCGCCGAAGTCTTTGAGAGGGTGAAGAGGAGGAGCGAAAAGGAGTTGAAGAAACATGGCGGCCAACGGCGTGAGAAGGGCCCTCAATAAGCTATCGTCGTCATCGACGACAGGGAGAACACTCTTCGCTCGTTCTTCTTCAGCTGCGTCTTCTTCTGGTCCGAATGTCGGAAAATCAGCTGGATTCGCTTTCTCGAACGGAGCATCTTCATCTCGCTCCTCACTTCGTAGGCTCACATCCTCCAGGTTAAGCTTCAGGGACCTTAAGAACTGAGTGGATAAGCAAATAGATCCGTGGTTGCCGCTCAAGAACTAGGGTTTTAGTGTCTGAAAATGTGTAATTAGGGTTTGTTTGTTTGTTTGTTTGTGTGTTCTTCAGGGTCCCAGTGGAGCTGAGTGCAGGAGTGTCGCTTATACCGTTACATAGTGTTACTGCTTCAGCTTTACTCACTTCGTTGCTGTCTCTTAGCAATCAAAGCTGGGGTTGCTTATCTGAAGGTATTCTTACTTGCTTTACTTGTCTGAACTGATGAATAATGATGATGTTTCTTGATTGGAAAAAACGAGGAAAGTTTGCATCTTTTATGTGTTGATTTGGTTCATATCTGGGAAGCTTTGGACCAGAGTTGTGTAGTGTTTGATCAAAATTGCATATTGGGTAATAAATGTATATGCATTTTGGTATTTTTTTTTTTTTTGCAGGATTTGGAACGACACTATAACATGGAAGTGCAAGTTTTACTTTGTCAGATTCCAAGAAACTTTGTTTCACCATTTCATCATCATCGGTGGCAGAATCTGCAGTTTTTTTTCTTCCCCCAAAGGTTTAAGATAAACATTTCTTTCAAAGGGCTCCTTTGTTCCGTTTTGCTTTTATACTATTGTCATCTTCCAGTTTGATGATTTCTCTTTACTTTTACAACTCTGCCTCTCACTTAACTACTCTTTTTTTTTTGCTAGAGTTTTACCTAAAGGAATCTATTGAAAAAGAGTTCTTGACTTCCATTTAATTTGACGCATTTGTTTAGTCTCAAACCAATTTGTAACAGTCAGCCACCAAATCTTTGTCAAATTTTTGGTTCCTCAAATTGGCTAATTACACATGAAATTGACCGAACTTTGACCTTTCTCACCCCTCAACTCACAGCGGCATTCAATGTCTGGGTAAAGCTAAAACGACACAGACATTGATTAGATAATTCAAATCTAACTTGAAGTGACGTATGAAATTGGATGAAAACAATTTTACTCCATTTGAAAAAAGAAAAAAAAATAGAGTTTTAGATCTCTAAGAACCATGCTCTATTTTCTATCTTTCTCTTCTTCTTTACTGTTGCCTCCCTCAAACCTGCAAATCCTCAAGATCATCTCACCTCAGCGAAGTCCATCAAGTGATTCGATCTTCTTGATAAATGCCTACTTCTTGACCTGCTCGTCTAAATCACTCTTCCGTGCTAATTCTCAACAACGCTATAAAAACAGGAACCAAACCGACCAGAGAACACCGAAGCTCCATGTTCAGCTAGGTTCGCGGCCTCGTCAGGCGGTGTGAGATGCTCTTATCTTGGAGGGGTTTAAGGGGAAGTGGAAGGAGAGAGTCCAGCGATGATGAGGAAGAGTTGTGTGATTGCGAGAAGCAGCCATAAGTGTATATGATAAAGAGGCGAAGACGAACAATGCAGGAGCTTCTGTTTTTAGTCCATTCAAATTCTCACTAGGTACATTTCTTGTTCTAGTGTATGTAACGATTTGTTCAAGACAGAGCTTGTTTCTTCAAGAAACAGAAGGAGATGTCCACTTCGAAAGACAGGGGTCTCAGCTTACTAAGGTGGTCAAACGGTATCTTACAAACCGTTTGACCACCTTAGGTAAGGTGGTTACTCAAACCCATGAAACATATGTATCTGCTAGGAAGGCTCAACACACTAAGCAAGGTGGTTTAAACTTGTTACTCAAGAATGTCACATCTTTCTTGAGGCTCAATAGTTACTTAATCTTCTTTGGTATTTACTTCCGAGAACTGAGAATCACATCCAAGCAGAGAGTATAAACACAAGAACTGAGAATCAGAAACCAATAGAAGAAGAGTCTTCCATCCTGCATGAAATCCAGCATAATTCTATTGATCATGAAAAAAGCAGATCAAAGAGCTGGATTGTCCAGAAGCAGACATTGAGATAATTAAAACAAGAACCCGGCTTGTGTCGGTACAGGCAACACAATAAGGCTGGCAAAGGAGATAGAAAACGACGCTGCAAACTGGTTATGATGCAGACGTTAGAAGGTTCATCTCTCTCTGATTCTCAGAGTTCTAAACTGGATTGATAAAAACAGCAAGAGACGGTCCATCCAAAAGCATCTATGATCACTACAAAGCTTAATTATCTTAATTACACAACCCACATGTAGTTCTGTCTGCTTTCAGCCTAGAATCTATTGTGTTCTTCGTGTAAAAAAAGGTTTGACTGAAGTAAAAAGCAAACAATTCACAAATCAAATGAAGCTTAGTTTCTTGAAGCTTTAAAGAATACAAATACAGATTAAAAAAAACAATGCTTTAGCAGAATCAGATGACCCAGAACCAAGCCAAGACAGACCCAGACGCCAAACCAATAACCAAGAACAACACACTCACAATACCTGCAGTCTCAGAGTGCTTCAATGGAACAGACTTTGGAGCCAGAATCATCAAAACACTTGTCAAGTACCCATTAGTAAGCCCCAACAAACACGTCAGCAACGCCACAGGTATCTCAGTCCTCAGAAACATCGGACCGTGCAAGCAACCCCAGAAGAGAGGGTAAAACAACAGCCTAGCTATGCAACCACCAACCGCAATCTTCTCATCCGTGAACATGTAAACAGCAGTCAACGACTTCCCAACAAGGTCAAAGACATTGAAAGCTGCAATGAGCAGGACAGGGAACCAATCTCCTAGCAGATCAGAATGAACATCCTCAGTGATGTATCCAGGGAATATGGACAGCGTCACAATGTAGATAAGCACGATACCGAAGCCGTGAGACTTGATCCTCGTCACGATCTGCCAAAGCGTCTCCCTCCACATTGGTCCAGTCATAGAACCGTTCTCTTGACTCTCTTTGAGTGCTTGGGCCTTACGCTCTTCATGGAACTTGATCACAGGAAGCTTGTTAGCTAAGTTGTAGGAAACAGCACAGATCACCATCACAACAATCCCCACAGCGAAGTAAAGATTCGCGCTTTTTCTTAACCCATCAGGATCTTGTGGATACACTGCTTTAGTCAAGATCCTCAACAGAGACACAAGCACACCTAAACAAAACAAAACAAAAATCAAACCTTTCTAAATTAACAATCTAACAGTAAAGGTAGACACTTTCTTAGTCAACATCCTCAACAGAGACACAAAAATCAAACCTTTCTAAAATAACAATCTAACAGTAAAGGTTGAAACTTTTTTAGTCAGCATCCTCAACAGAGACACAAGAACACCTAAAAATCAAAATCAAACCTTTCTAAATTAACAATCTAACAGTAAAGGTTGAAACTTTCTTAGTCAAGATCCTCAACAGAGACACTAAGAACACCTAATCACAAAATCAAACCTTTCTAAATCAACAATCTAACAGTAAAGGTTTGATTTTGATTTTTAGGTGTTGACACAATAACACCTAAAACAATCTAACAGTAAAGGTCGGAACTTTTCTAGTCAAGATCCTCAACAGAGACACAAGAACACCTTTATAACAAATCAAACCATTCTAAATTAACAATCTAACAGTAAAGGTTGAAATTTTTGAACTCAAAGATCCTCAATAGAGACAATAACACCTAAAAATCAAACATTTCTAAGTTAACAATCTAACAACATCCATTAAAGGTATAAAATTTCTTAGCCAAGATCCTCAACAGAGACACAAAAACACCTAAAAGTCAAACCTTCCTAAGTCAACAATCTTAACAACATCCAGGTTCAAACTTTCTATTAAAGGTTGAATCTTTTGTAGCCAAGATCCTCAACAAGAGACACAACAACACCTTAAAAGTCAAACCCTTTCTAAGTTAACAATCTAACAACATTCAATAAAGGTTGAGACTTTCTATCAAAAGGTTGAGACTTTCTGTTAAAGGTTGAGACTTTCTGTTAAAGGTTGAGACTTTCTTACCGGAGCCAGCAGTTCCGGCAATAACAGCCTGAGTATACCTCTCAGGCATCTCACCAGCCACACCGATCAACCCACCCTGCATAAGCGCGTCGGCGAGACCGGAGAGACCAACAGCGACGGAGGTGATATCAAACCCAACGTACAACCCGACTCTCCCTTTGACGTAGACGAGATCCAAGACGGGGACCACGAGCAGGGAGAGGACGAAGAGGGAGAGGCCGAGGTTGATCCTGAAGCTAGCGAGGCTCTTGTGGGCGTAGAAGACGACGATGACGAGGAGGCAGAAGAGGCCGACGAGCATGTAGACGACGGAGAAGATGCGGTCGACGGAGGTGGAAGGGTAGAGGTAGGAGAAGTAGTCGACGGCGGTGATGAAGGAGTTCCATGGGAGGAGGAAGCCGACGCCGAGGGTGAAGTAGATTATGTAGGCTAAGTGGAAGGTGTCTTGAGGGGCTTTTGGGGTTGATCGGTTGTGGAGGAGGAGAGGGGAAGTCTCGGGTCCTGTTTCCGGGTCGGTTGAGATGTCTTCTTCGGGTTTTCCGGCGGAGCCCATTAGGAAAGTTTGGAAGATTTGTTTGGGAAAGTCGTTGACTTTGGTTGAACGGTTGAACGGCTTGGTTTTGTCCACTGTGCGATCGTCTAAACTGTGTCGTTTTTGTTGGGGGTAAGCAATTATTGGTGGGGAGGAGGACATGGCCAATTGTCTACAAGGGTTAGCTTACACGCATAATAGTGCTGAATTGTTTTTTTTTATTGTCTTGTATATCTGTTTTTGATTGATATTTTAAGTGAAAATCTCAAACTTGATTTGCACGTTGAATACAACAATTTATCTACGATGGTTTATATAATTAAAGAAAATTGTGAAATAAGGACACTTGCAACTTGGATTTGTCACACTAGGATATTTTTTACTTTGTAGTACTTCATAGTGTTTTCTTTTCAGTTAATAATTTAATACACATTTAAATTTTATACTTTGTATTAATTTTGTTTACTAAAAATCAACACCGTATCTCATTATTTTTACTTTATACACTTTTAATGTTTCTTTTGAGATTATACAATAATTTTTAATAAAATTAAATTAAATAAGTAAAACTAGAATAAAATTTTGTTTTTATCAAAAATGTAACCAGCACAGTTTTAAGTGTTAAAAGTAATGTAAAAAAGTGTTAAAAAGGTTATTTCGAAGATTTATTTCGCAAAATATTTAAAAGGAAATCTGCCAAAAATGATTCAAAACTTGATTTTGAATACAAAAGTATACCTTAAATTCAGTTAATGCAAAAATAACTCAAAAATCTAATGAAATTACAACAATACTTTTATGACCAAACAAAAAATATGTATTGAGTTTTAAAATATGTTTATGTGTTCAAATTAATAAACCCAGTTTTTATTTTCCATTTGTTAGAAAATTATAAGTTTTAATATAAAATATAAAGGTAAATTAACTTATTATAAAAATTAATATTAATTATGGTAAAATAAAATTCTAAATAATTTTGAAAAGTGATAATAATACAACATATTGCGTCGGTTATGACATTTTGAAAACTGATAATAGTCTGTTAACTGTGACAAAAACATATATACAAACCTTCGTAGAGTATGTCAAGATTTCTAACAATTTACTAGAATCGTCAATATTGCATCAATGGAAAATGGTGTTTTTGTCAAAATTATACTAAGATAGTATGTTGTTGATCTTTCACTTGCCTAGTGGAGTTGAAAACAAACCACATAAGATCTATTTGGAAAAAAACTCTTTGAGTCAGTAATGAGAACTTTTATTCACTTGATTCTCCTTATATTATTTGATTACAAGAGATACTTAAATGACAGAGGAAAGAAAGATTTAGATTCTCTGAGATAGAACTAGATAATAATAAAGACAGAACGATCAAGAATGTTTTGGATCGTTTACACGTGCTCATAACAAAAGCTCATCAAGCTAATATTTTTTTGAATATTTTTTTCTTTTGGACAATGTCAGTGTTGATGATGGAACTTTCCCCGCGACAGAGACAAGAAGACGGAACTTGTTAGATGACAAAGACATCATGATTTTGATTTTGGAGAAGCGATTAAAGAACTGACAACACCTGTGAAAATTAGAGACAAAGACAAAAAACGATTGGTAGTAACAGAGCTTCAGCCATGATATCACCTGTGAAGGTTTATTAAAGCTCTTATTTGAAGGATTTGAAGGAGAAAGATAAGGATCTGGAGCTTCTTCCATGACAGCAACCTGTGAAGGTTTATGAAAGCTCTGATCCTAGCTCTAATATCATGAGAAATTTTTTTCACTTGATTCTCTTTACATTATTCAATTACAAGATGTACTTAAATAACAGAGGATTACATTATGAAAGAAAGATCTAGATGTTTTGAGATAGGATTAGATAAGAACAAAGACAGTACGATCAAAAATGTTCTGGATAACCTTCGTGCTAATAACTTCTAATGATATTAGCTAAAAAAAAGCCGGATACTTTTCATATTATCCGATATTATCGATCAGATATTGTCAAGTGAACATAGCTCTTTTATCATAGTCGAGTTGTGCGCACACGAGTTAAAAGCATAGGACATCACATGAATATCATCGACATTGTTTCTAAGGTTGGACTAGCGTTCCGACTTACGCTAGGTTCATTTTTTGAAACTGATTTGTTGATGAAACCTTTTGTGGTTTGTTTCAACAACCTGAATGCATTGTGCAGACTCTATTTTATTGGAAGTGGATTTATGCTTTGTTCAACTGAGGGACCAGAGGTTGATTTCAAGAAACCAATGAAGAGAAAAACCGCTGCGTTTTGAGAATTTTCATGTGGAAGTGCTGATTGTGATTATATAATGGACCTTTTTAAAACAAACCGTTATTTGGGCGTATATCATCAGCCACCCAAACTAATAGATCATGTTTAGGCCATTAGAGCATAAATATCGGGGGTTTCTAAAAGAGATTTTTGAACTGTGTGTGGGCCCTACTGATGCGTGGATCCCAAAAAAAATTAAAACCAGCTCACAAAGTCACGAAATAAGGAACGGTTTTGGGAGAATTTTTGCACTGTTTACAGGTTCCACTGACATGTGACAGTCCGCAATTGATATACTTTTTATTTATTTTTTAATCAGTCAAAAAAGAAAAAAAAAATTAACAAATCCTTAATGGGTTTCTGCGATAGTCATGGTCTTAGAGCATGATTATTGGAGAGTTCTTAAGACGGTTTCTTATATTCCGTTAGTTTACGGGCGTTATAAACAGGACGTTGACCGTCTTATACACGTGTGTATGATTTCTTCGATCTTCGCATCAACACATTAGTTTACATAATTAACTTTAAATACAAACATATATACATAATGGATTTAAATTCGAGAGGAAGATATATAGTGAGGTTTTATTTTTCCCCACAGATAAGCAGTATGTATGTAGAATTTTACAACTAGTTATCCTAGATTGACAGCATTGATGAAGCTCTTAATGGGTTTATTATAAATGAAAATAATTCAAAAAGACATAAAAATAAGTAAACTGATGATAGAGACAAGAGAACGTCTCTTAGAAAATCAATATTGTAAGGTCCTTATGGTTTGGTCCTTAGTACACAATATGTATATGTATATATTATATATGCGTATATAATTGTTTGTTAAGGACTTTACAGAAACCGAAACCGAAAGTCTCAATTAAAGAATTTTCGGTTTCGGTTTCCGTAAAATCCTTAGCAAACAATTATATATGCATCTATATCTATAAATCATGTTGTATCCCTCCTGTTGTGACACCTAGGATGCCATGTCACAAATTCAAACTCTCTGGTGCTTGACACGTGTCCACCCAGCCAAATCGCAGCTTTTCATTAAATTGTTTGCGTCATGGGCTTCTCATTGTGTTCTCTGTTTGAGCTTAGGATGTCGTGGGTTTATTCATTTCGGCCCGACATAATGACATCGCCCATGTAGCCTTAATGATCTTCGGACGAGAAAACCGAAGTCGCACATCCCTTCTTCGACGGCGATTTCATGCCGATTCCTTTTCTCTCGCTAAAACGGTTAAGAGCCCTTCTTGAATCCAAATCAATACGCTCATCCACTAGGTCGCCTTCAATTGTCATGTTGTGATGTTACAGTATAAATAGGTGTGCGATTTCTTCCTTTCAACTCATCCTCTCTTTGATTCTCTCGCATTCATCCTGAAAAAGGTTTAGATTTGATAAAAGTGTGATTCATTCTCAGGTCGAATTGAAACTTGGTGGAGGGTAAGAGAGAGAGATACAGAGGGATGCTCACGTGTATAACTTGGTGAAGATGACAGAGTTCTTGGAACACCCAGGTCTGAGCAAGCCGTTAAGTCCCTGACGTCACAGGTAGTAGATAACAATTCTTCTTCTTTACCATGTCGCTTTCACAAGCTGTTTTTTTTTCTTTTCTTTTTTTTGCTTTTTATGAAAATATATAAATAGGCAAAAAAGAAAGAAACTCCTAGACCGGACCTGTGTTGAGTATTGTTGGTTTCTTTTTTGGGAGCTCAGACCAAAATGGGGACAAAGCTCTTTTGTCTTCCCTGTAGAAGCCAAACTTTTAGTCTGTGACTTTCAGAATTCTTTTTTTCTCTGTGTATAATTCAATTCAATCATGTGACTATTCTTTGGATGTGAATCTTTCAGCTAAAAGACATGGCAGTAAAAGCCTCAGGTGCTTACAAAAGCTGCAAACCGTGTTCGGGGTCTTCTAACCGGAACCACCACCGTGATTCAGATGCTGCATCAGCTTCTAGGAGGTTCCATTATGCGTACAAGAGACCTGGAAGAAGCGGTTGCTCTACCAAAGATTCTAGGGAAAGATATGGAATCAACGTTAAAAGGTCTCTTGAGTGGTGAAGGAACACCTGAATCTCTGAGTTGGAGCCTACAGTGTACTTGGAGGAAGAAGAAGACCCTAAAGAATTGGTTGCTCAAGTGGAGCCTGGTGTCCTCATCACGTTTGTTTCATTGCCTGAGGGAAGGCAACGATCTCAAGCGTATTCGTTTCAGGTAATCTACTGAAATGAACTTAATCCATTATGTTCTTGATTAGATTTTTGGAGTTAGAGAATGTGTGTGTTTCTTGGGGGCAAGCTATGAGAAGTACAATCGATATTAAAGATGTTATCTTATGTTTTTGGAAACTTGCGTTTAGTGATAATTCATTTCGTAGGTGGGACATGCTTCATGTATGATCTAACTAACTCTCTCCAATGGCTTTCATCAAAGAAAGACACTTTGCCTCAAAGTGATTTGACATTTATAGTTGTGAGCCTAACACTGTTCACATTGGTTGTTGTAGTAAGTCATTAAAAACAGCACCTTATTTTTGGTTGTTTTGTTTCTCCAATTTTATCTTTTGGTTTCAGTCTTGAGATGTTTGATAAACGGCAAGCTCAAAAATGGTGGGCGGAGAATTTCGAAAAGGTCATGGAGTTATACAATGTGCAGCAATTTAATCAGCAAAACGTCCCGTTTCCAACTCCTCCTACAACCAAAGATGATGTAATAATAGTTACACTTTCTGTCTTTGATTCTGATGAACACATGAATCCATTCATTTTATTCATTTGGTAAAAAAAAAACCAGAGCTCTACCAAGAACGGTCCTCCAACTCCACTTCTAAACAATGAATTTCCTCGGGGAAAAGGCTACGCTTCTTCTGGCTCACTCACTCACCAACCAAAACCACAAAGACAAAATCGATACCCAAGTGATTGTTTGGTCTTGCAACCAAACTCTCTAGCATAAGTGGAAAAGTACTCCTAACGCCGTTGGTAACTGTTTCAATCATGCTGCTTCCTCTGGCATGATGAAGATCGCGAACCTGAAACAAAATATTATTTACTATTTTCATAATTTAATTTAATCTAAATATTTTACTACTAACTACTCTTATGAAACTGAGTTTGCTATATATTTTACTACTAACTACCCTTATGAAACTGAGCTCTGTCGCTTGACCAGAATGCCTACTGAAACTCTTTAACAGATTAGCCTTTTGTAAAGTGCCATAAGTTGGTGCGTGACGGAGAGTATGGTTAAATCCTTTCATATATGTCTAAAGTGTTGAAATGTTGTCAAACTACATATTATTTAATAGTTTTTATATTATATATTTATTTTAAGGAAATATATATTTAGCTTTGTAATCGTGCTACTGCTTGATGTGATAATTAAATCTATTCTCACAAACGTTTTTTTTTTTTGCTTACTAAAGTCAAACTTTACAAAATCAATATGAAAATTGATAGAATAGCACAAGCAGTGATTTTACATAATCAAACATTTTCTTTTGAAAAAGTTAAAAATTATAATACATAAATAAAAATACCATCTATAGTACTATAACCAAGTATTGACACAATTTAAAAACAAAAAACAAAATGCATTATAACATCGTTTCTTAAATTTTTATATTTAAGTAAATAATTACAGATTTCTTACTAAATGCGATATAGAAAGACTAACAAAAAAACATATGGTAGTTGATGAACTCAAAAAATCAAACAAAAAAATGCATCATCAGAATTAGAAAATAATAATATTATCCCACTCAAAGAATCATAGTTATGTCAGTCAACCACACATATTTTGACTCTCAATATCATAATATGTTATCTAAAAAAGATCACATAACAATAATAGATCATAAAAATAGATAACTAATCTTTTAAAAATCAAAATAAATTGTCTAATCTAAAATACTTAGTTACGTTTAAATCCTGCGCGAAGCGCGGGCTCGCCCTAGTATATAATATATACATATACATATATGTGTACTAAGGACCAAACTATAAGGATCTATCAATGACGAGATTTTTTCCAAAGTTACAAGAGATCTGCCATTTGTCTATTATTTATTGGCTTATCTTTTCTTAATATTAAACTTTTTGTTTGAGAGACTGTGTAAACTATAGATCACTGTGGGTGCCTTTAGAGCAACATTATCTACAGTTTAATTTCTTTTTTTTTATTAAAAAAAAACAAATTAAAATTGTACTAATCACGGACCGACATGTGTCGTAGGATCCGTGGAATAGTGACAGAAACGGACAGTTGCAGTTTCTTTACCTGCGTTTTTCTTTCCTTTTTCTCTTCATTTGGTGGATTCCTCTCCCTTTAAAACTCCTTAAAGAACCTGCAATATTAGTGCTCTTAGGCCATCTCTAATGGGACTGTAAAACACTATTTTAGTGTAGTTTTTACACCAAAACCATCTCCAATAGGACTGCAAAAATTACACCATTTTAGTGTAACACTATAATTTCACACCAAATTTGGTGTGACACTATTCACCACACCAAAACACTATTCACTCTACTAAAACAGTATTCACTTACTTTATTAATAAAATTTACAAATAAATAAATGAGAAATAAAAAAATAAATACATATAATATTATAAAATAACTTTTAGTGTGAAGTTTGGTGTTATGGTTGGAGAAAACCTCCTTTTTAGTGCTAAAATTACACTAAAATAGTGTGGGTTTGACACAAAAATAGTGTTAATGGTTGGAGATGCTCTTAAATGCACTCGCAGTAAAAATCTCTACATACATTTCTTGACATTAAAATATTAAAAATAATAGAAACAGATGAGAGAGAAAGAAGAAGCATACCTTTTTTTTTTTGTAACACGAAAAAGAAGAAGCATACCTTCCTGAAGAAACGTTGCATAGAATAGCATAGCACAACATAGCAGAGACTTTGATACTATTTATTCTTCTCTTCGTTTTTTTTATTTTTGTTTGAAATTTAATTATCAATCTTAATAAAATTAAAACTATTAATATTATATTCATTAGAGACTCTAAGTAGGTATCATATCACTAATGATGCTCTTAGTTTTCTTTTTTTTTTCTTTTTACTCTTTGTTACGTAACATATGTTAATGGACCGGTTGCTAGGAAAAGTAACAAGTGACGAAAACCTATGGTGATTGTGCATTCTGAATGTCTCGATGACCTGATGGTAATGAGTAAGTATTGATACAAGAAATATTGTTGTTGGTTGCGATTACATCATAAGATTTCTCGGCTTAGAGGATTTCAGTATAATTATAATAGTAAGTAGGTTAACTATTCCTATTATTATATCTGGGATTACATTTGTGGCTCTGAATGCTTCCCTCGTCTTTTAAAAAGGAGAAACCAAAAGGTAATAGTTCCGCGACATTGTCCTACCATATGAATGGAATATATGTTTTATATATAGAGGGAGCAATTATCCAAGGGTTCATCTATTGGGGAAGAAAACTTTTGCAAGTAAAGAATTAAACACCTGAAATTTTAGATATATACTAGATAAATATATTCGTATAAAGCTAATCTAGTTTTAAAAAGGTTATCAAAAACTGGTGATGTAGTAGTAGCAGTAAATAAGAGTTGTTTCCTATCTAAAAGATATTAAGCATTTGAAGGAGAATTTTATTCACTCAAGGATAATCCATGTTTCAAAGACATAGAATACAAGAACGGACAGTCTTGCATGCATCACGAAAAACAACTATTTTTCGTCGTTCATATCGACTCCTAATTTCTAATTTGATTAGCAGAATTTTAATTGAATCTTTGATGGAAAAAAAAGTTGCTTACATTCTACCAATAAGATCTTAACCAATCTGGGACGTATCATTATACAAAAAATGTTATATTATAAAGGTTGAATTACAGAAGATTATAAGATAAAATTTTGGAATTTTAATGGTTTCTCAAAAATATTTTAAAATGATATGATATATTTTGTAATTTTTAAGCTTTTCCAAATAAAACAGAAAAGAGATTTTAAGCTAACGAGATTCAGTCTCATCGGAAAAAAGTTGATTAAAATAGACTGATCAAACTTTAGTATTGGATCGGAAATAAAATTAGATAAGATAGATAGGATAAATTCAGAATACTCAGAATCTGGTTATCTATTTTTATTTTGGTTTCTGATATATAGTAGGTCGAAAAGAATTTTTATGTGTAACTAGATTTTGATCCACTTTTCAAAGTGTGGATATATTTTGGTTTTA
The DNA here is from genome assembly GCA_019706035.1 of Raphanus raphanistrum subsp. raphanistrum. NCBI lineage: Eukaryota > Viridiplantae > Streptophyta > Magnoliopsida > Brassicales > Brassicaceae > Raphanus > Raphanus raphanistrum. The sequence continues at coordinate 41,354,116 of CM033981.1, read as the reverse complement.
TTCTTTTGAAAATTTTAATTTTTATATTTGAATTTTTTAAATCATATTTATGTTTAATATTAATTTAATTTGATAAAATAATTACTTAAATAAATGAAATACATAGTTGGATATAACATTTATTAATAGATCATGTTCTATTTTAGTAGAATAAATGGTTTTGCAGCACTCTTAGATTTTATGCTTTCATATTTTTTTTAAATGACAAATTAATGGAGCTAGTCTTGTTCAATTTTAACACGTTGCGAGAGACATAAAATTACTATACGTAGGATTTCAAATAGGATTCAAATATGAAGTCTAAATTATAAGCGTTTAGCAAGAATAAAAGTCTAAATTATAAGTGATGACATATAAGAGTTGGTATGGTGAACTTGGCTTCTTGAGATCATTCTCACCATTCATCAGCAAATGTTTAACGAAATTACCAAGTAACATGTCGGAAATACGAGTAAAAAATAGTTTAAACTAAAAAAAAACGCTACAACGCTTATTACATTGGCAAATAATTACTATGATACTATCCAACCCCTTAAGAGTACACAATAGCTACCTAAATTATAAAACCAAAAACATACAAAGTATAATAATCTGTGTTAGTATTTTCAAATGCCAATATGTTATTAACTGGACTGAAAACCACTCAGACAATGATGTCACTGGCGGCTAAATAAGTCAATATCTAACTAATTAGGTATCATCAATATTGTCGATGTTAACGTAATAACATATGTAAAATGGCAATGACGCAAACTAGAGGATGCAGCGACAATAGAACAATTACCTAACAAAAGTAGGAAACTATATAGTGATTTGCAGAATCATCAAATAGTTTATCCCACTATAAATAATTTTCTTATACAATTTTACCCACGCATTTATGGTGTTATTATTATATTATCTTATATGTACATTTTTATATTATGTAGTGGATCATATGTGATACCTATAATAATTCATAACAAAAATACATAACTGATATCCAAGCAAGGTGAATGGTATTCTTTTGCTTGTTTACTTCTTTCGCTTATAACTACCGTTCAACTACCGTTCTTTTTCTACTGGGTATGTTGTTTATTAATTGAGATTAACTCATGCAATCGACAATTTATGATGTCTTGAAATATGACATATATATGAGGGAGATAAGAAAGAATCAAATCATCGACAATTATTTATTTGTGATTCGGCAGAACTGGAGGGGCACTTCACGTTCTTTACACACGTGTATGTCTAATATCGCACGCCATATTAATCGGGATTCCGCATTTCTCCAGAGACGACAACGTGGAATCCGGTTAGTAACAAACCGGAATCGTACTAATGCTTCTAACTTTCATGACCTTGATATTCCATGCACGCATTGATCATTTCGAAGTTAATTATAAATTTGTTTTCTTGTTCGCTTCATCATCCCCAAACAACAGTACAAGTTACAATAAAATTGATTTTGAAACAGAGTTAAGTTACTATAAAACTGATGGGAATATGGTTCAGATTATTATTAATACACGGACTGAATTTATTTTGCTCAAAAAATACACAAACTTTTTTGGCTTCCCAAAAAATACACAAACTAATTTTGATTGTCCATAAAATACACGAACTTTTGAATTTTGAAGGTTTCACACCTCGATTTTAACAGTGTAAACAGTGACTAATAGAATAGTAAGACGCCGTTAGACGCCGTTAACTCTAATTAAAAAGTTCATGTATTTTGTGGACAACCAAAATTAATTCGTGTATGTTTCGGGAAGCCTAAAAAGTTCGTGTATTTTTTCAGTAAAGTTAATTTAGTATTTGTATTTTTAAGGAATTTTCAAATGGAGTTTGGATATTTCATATATTATTCAGAGGCTAAATATATGGACCCATTACATATCCAAAATTTTATATTTGTAAACTTTCGGTTTGGTTTTGAACGAAATATTTTCGATCTGAAAGATCCATATCCGGAAAAAAACGGCCTAAACCCGACCCAAAAACATGAAAAAAACACATTCTCTATCACATGATACAGATCCGAAATTTTATATTTGTAAAATGTCTAGACATTTTAGCCGGATTCAAAAACTTGAATCGGAACTGACCCAAAAATATTCTGTCCAAAACCAAACCAAAAATTTACAAATATTTGTTTAGTCCAATTTAGTCGAAATCTATCATATATATCTAAAAATTCACAAACAACTCTAAATTTTACATTGAAAGTTTCATATTAATTAAAAAAATTTCTGTTACAAAAACAAAACTAAAAAATATTGCAAAAATAATAACAAAATTGTTAGCAGAAAGATCTTGTCGGATTGAATCTATTCATGTCGATTTTATTAGGCTCAGGTCTATTCGGATCAGTTATTTTTGGTTTCAATTCTTTTAAGTGGAAGAGTTTTGGACCCAACAAATACTTGTAAACTTTCGGTTTGGTTTTGGACCGAATATTTTTGGGTCAGTTCCAATCCAAGTTTTTGAATCCGGCTAAAATGTTAAGATCAGGTCTAGATATTTTAGCCGGATTCAAAAACTTGGATCGAAACTGATCCGAAAATATTCGGTCCAAAACCAAACCGAAAGTTTTCAAATATAAAATTTTGGATATGTATTGGGTCCAGATATTTAGCCTCTGAATAGTATATGAAATATCTAAACTCCATTTGAAAATTCTTTAAAAATACACATACTAAATTAACTTTGCTGAAAAAATACACGAATTTTTTAGGCTTCCCAAAAAATACACGAACTAGTTTTGGTTTTCCATAAAATACATGAACTTTTTAATCAGAGTTAACGGCGTCTAACGATTTCTTACTATTCTGTTAGTCACTGTTTACACCGTTAAAATCGAGGTGTGAAACCTTCAAAATTCAAAAGTTCGTGTATTTTATAGACAATCAAAATTAGTTTGTTTATTTTTTGGGAAGCCAAAAAAATTTGTGTATTTTTTCAGCAAAAGAAATTTAATCCGTGTATTTTTAAGGAATTTTCCCTTATTATTATAAGTTTTCTCATTCCATGTTTGCAAGCGAATCAAATTGACAAAAAGAAGAGAGCTTTCTTTTTTTAAAATACGCGAATACTTTGTTAGAAAGCGAAACAACAACAAGAACCTAAAGGAAAGCTAATCAACTTAGATATAAGATTTAGAAGAGTTAAAGACAAGTTCAACATGTATGGTCTTAATAATTCCATACAGCTTCAATTTAGTTAATTTCAATATTATTTACAGATATTCACGAATACGTGGATCTCTATATTTGGATGATAATGTGTAATAAATGTAAACTTCAAATTAGAGAGGGCCCATGTATATATGTCTCCATTTTTGGTCATTTCTCTCCACACAAAACCTTGAATTGAATTATGTATTTGCATAGTATATTTCTTCGGTGGAGTAATGATATATACCACTTTAACCAAAACATTGTTATTAAGAGCATCTTCAATGTATCTATACTAATAAAGTAGGTTTTTTTATCTCCTTGGGGGAAAAATGCCATGTGGCATGTTTTTTTTAATAATTAAAATATTTTTTCAACTTAAATTTAATGAATTTTAGTATTAATTGTGAAATAAATAGGGGGGGAAGAAAGGTTAAACTTTTCTTGATATATGTCCAAGCGTTTATAAGAGTGTTTTGAATCTGATACAGATCCGTAATTGAACTGATAAATATGTGACCCAATAGAAATTGGGTTTGAGTTTTATTGCAGCACTGGTTGAACCAATAGATAATTTTTATTTTTACTATTTTTAGTTTAAGTTATATTTGAAATTATTTTTATATTCGAAATTTCTAATGAAAATTTTGAAATTTCAGTTTTATTGTCGTCTTCATCTTCTTCTACACTACAATTTACGTTTGCAAAAAAAAAAAGAGTCATGATTGTGTTTGAGTTGTACGTCCGTAAAACAGACTGAAGCACGATGAGACTTATTATTCCCCTATACTAATAAAGTAGGCATTTTTATCTCCTTGGGGGAAAAATGCCATGTGGCATGTTTTTTTTAATAATTAAAATATTTTTTCAACTTAAATTTAATGAATTTTAGTATTAATTGTGAAATAAATGGGGGGGAAGAAAGGTTAAACTTTTCTTGATACATGTCCAAGCGTTTATAAGAGTGTTTTGAATCTGATACAGATCCGTAATTGAACTGATAAATATGTGACCCAATAGAAATTGGGTTTGAGTTTTATTGCAGCACTGGTTGAACCAATAGATAATTTTTATTTTTACTATTTTTAGTTTAAGTTATATTTGAAATTATTTTTATATTCGAAATTTCTAATGAAAATTTTGAAATTTCAGTTTTATTGTCGTCTTCATCTTCTTCTACACTACAATTTACGTTTGCAAAAAAAAAAGAGTCATGATTGTGCTTGAGTTGTACGTCCGTAAAACAGACTGAAGCACGATGAGACTTATTATTCCCCTACACTACAATTTACTTTGAAAAGAAAGGTGAGTAAATTATTTTTTTTTTTATTTTTTTTTTAATTTAATTTAATACATATCATTACATTTTTAATTTACGGATCAAAATAAAAATCATATGATCATATGAATTACAAAACAAAGTTTGGATTGTTGAAGAAGAAAAACCTGGCGAGATTGATTATAATAAATTAGACAATGCTCTTACTGAAAAATATCCCAAAAATAATGAAGTGACAAATTTAGAAAAAAAAATTGTTGGTAAGTTTTAAAATTTAGAGAAAACCAAAATTAGTTGATGTGATCTGGTGTTAGTTTATTTTTGTTATTGACAATTTATTACAATGATGTTTTAATTCTGGTTTATTTTGGATTGGAAAATGTCTTCATTTTTTAGATGTCATTATTCTTATGTTACAACTTTTTAAATAGTCTAAACTATTTCTTAATATTTTGTATGTACACTTAAAATTCTTAACTTTAGTTTTTATATATATTTGTTTTCATAGCTAATATATTATTATATAATAAAACTAATTTATTTATTAATCCGTAATTTATCTGCGGTTAATCCAATGATCCAGTGATTCGGTAAATCATCTGATTCAGTGTTCGGGTCGAGTTTCAAAACACTGGTTTATAGGATTTTTTGTATTTGATGTTGACGATCGAGAATATAGCCTCTACAATTCTCCTTCTTTAACGCAATCGACGTAATCATTCATATAATCAATCCAGAAATCACAATCATCCCATCATCTCCTATTGAATGCTTCTTTAGTTCCTGCTTTCTCAGTTTCATTGTATATGTATAGATGGTGTGAGAGTTCGGACGATACTCCGTTTACTTTTTCCAATTCAATCATTGTCGAATTTCCAGTTTCATTGCTCGGAGTTAAAGACAAATCAGTGTAGAGATGTTCAAACTAGGCTACAACAATTTTGGCAAGCTTCAAATGTTAAGAAAGGAGAAAGATATTGGGGTTAATATGTTGTTGATTAATGGGAAGGTACACCGATTTCTTATTTGAGTTTACCAGTTAATGATTACTTACTTTTGAAGTAGCAGTTTTCTTATACATTATCTCTTTTCTCAAGTAGTGTTTCTATATGCGTTAATCAACTTTCTCAGGTTTAACACTTTTAAACATTTCTTGAAAGAAAGCTCAGTCTATGACACGAGTATTTAAGATTCCAACTAAAAAAACTTTTTACGACTATTAATTTTTATTCTATTTTTATTAAATCGATTAGTAACAATTATTTATGCTATTTTACTTTGAACTAAATAACTTCAAAAAAAAAATATATTACGGTCGCTAATCATTATAAAAAGATCAGAAAATATTATTTCTTACATATTTTCATTTTACATATTTTTTTTACTAAGACCATAAAATAAATTATAAATTTAAGTAAGAAAAAACATACAAATCCGGCGTGTAGCGCCGGAATATCACTAGTGTCTCTATATTTTCCTCTAAAATAGAGAATCTCTATTATAGAGGTGAATTTGCTCTAATGTATGCTTCTATCATAGAGTTCCTCTATTTTAGAAGAAAATATAGAAGAATGTTACTTTTTAATTCTATATTTAAAAGTGAAAATAACAAATTTCTATATTTTCTTCTATAAATAGAGGAACTCTATTATAGAGACATATATTAGAGCAAATTCACCTCTATAATAGAGATTCTCTATTTTAAGGGAAAATATAGAGATAAAAATAGAGGTGGGTTGGAGATGGTCTAAAGAGAATTATTATGTTATAGATCCCACCACCGGACCTAAAAGCAAATAGATATATTGTTGATAATTAGTGGCTGCTCAAGTGAGAAACGCATGACTGTTTTTGAATATCATGTAACATCCATATGTTAGGTGAATAATATTAAAATGTGTTCGATATTGTGTAAGTTGCATTTCGTAAGGGGAATGTTAAATATATAAGGCTTGGGTGTTTTTACGTTTCTTTTTGGTTACTGGTTAAGAGGAATGGTAAATGTATTATCATATGTTGTCAGTTGATTTTAAAATTAAAATGCTGATAATTAAAAGAAAAACATGTTTGGTCTGTTCTCACCGAATAAAATGCTAGGATTTCTTTTAATACAATTGTTTCTAAGTACTGGCGTTTAAGGCCAAAAAAGTTAACGAGTCTCTTTCTATAGCCAGTTCCTGTAAGTTAAAACATGATATCTAAACTACACATGTGTTTTTACCGCTGCACTAACAACCATTACAAGTTTACAACAATATGAGTATATAACCAAGTAAGGTTAAAGACCAGACCACAATCGTACTTTTAAAATTCCAAGATGTTGACAAAAAAAAAATTCCAAGACATTTTCAAAAAGAAAATTGGAGCCTATAACCACGAAAAAAATCATAATTGGCAGGTTAGCTATTTAACCTAACGATCCTATACACTCCGTTATATTTCCATATTAATACGGTATTATCCCTCCGTGAAACCGGCTGAACCTGATAAAAAGAATAATTAAAAAATTTATTATCAACCTCACAAAAGCAAATCGTGACTTACAGAGAGGTTCACATTTTCTCCTTTTCACTTTCTCTGGTAATTTCCTTGAGGCTAAAGGTCTCCAGCTCCGATCTGCTCCAACGCCTTGCATCTGTATGCAATCGAAAGCTTCTCCATCTCGTCCGTCTTCCGCGTTATGGATTCAGCGGCCGGTAGTAACACACCCTTCCTCTCCAATTTCACCAAATCGATTCTTCTCAGATATTTGTAAGTCCCGTAAGTTCTCGGTGTTTTTTCCGTCGATATCATCGTTCCGTTGCATACCATCGGTTCCGTTACGGAATTAATCCTTCTCATCGGCCTTTTGAAATTTGATTTTGGGTTCAAGTTTTCCTGGGTTGTGTGAGGGTTCCTTTAATTTGAATTGTCTCTGTATCGGTGCTGGAAATTAGGTAGTATAGTAATTTAGGGAAAAATATGTGGAATATCACGGCTTACAAATGCTCACTAAGTAGACATAGTATGATATTTATAATCTTCCATTTGAAATGAAATAGTATTCGTATCCAATTGAACTATTCCACTGAGTATAGTTTCACTTGCTATTCTGCTTTGCTTGGCTGACATTTCCTTGTTTGTACAACAGTTGGTCACCGAGAAGGACTTCGAACTCTAGTGGCTCTTCGTGGGGAAATCAATTCGTTATGCTATACAATTTGCTTGCTTTCGTACATAACATGAAATCCGTTTGATCTATTCTACTCGAAATATTGGAATGCCCGATTTCGTTTATTTATACCATTCCATCTGAGATCCATTCCGCTGATTTGCTATTCGTCTTATGAGTGCAGGTTTGGCATGGAAGACGGTCTTCTATGTAGATTGTTTGAGACAGGATATAAGTCCACTAGAAAAAATGGTTAACAACTATTTCAACCTCCGTTGGATCGAAGTATTCAAGAGTGCATTGAAGGATGAGGATTTGGAGATGTTGGATGCGTCACAGTTTGGTCAAGTATTGCAGATGGGGGACTATACCTTCTCCACCACTCGTATTTTTATTATATTGTCTACATTTTCCAATGTCAATTCCATATGTGTGAGGATGAATGTAATTACATGACTCCGTAATTCAAGGAGAGTTTAATTTATGAAAGATTTGGGTTGCAATGGATGAGGGTTTATATTTTCCTAACTTGGGTTTAGTGCTTATTGTCAGGTGTTCTATTATCGATTCTCCTATTAGCTATCTATTTTATGTAAATTAGTGATGGCTGAACTATGCAAATAGTGTAGCAAGTAACATATAATGAATTATTATTTCTCCATTTAAAGGTTTACAACTGACAAAAGTTTAATTTCTGAAAAATTTGGGCTGTAGTGGATGAGGGTTTATATTCCCCAACTTGGGTTTAGTGTTCACTGTCATATCTTCATTTACCAATCTTCCATTAGTTATCTATGTTATGTACATCAATGCTTGTTGTACTATACAAATAATAGCAAATAACATGTATTGAATATGGAATAGAACCTCACGTAATAGCCATTGTAAATGTTTACTATCATATAACGGCCATATATTATAATTAATTTAATATTTGCACTATTTTATTTATCCAAAATAGAAAGACTGTGGGTGTTTCGTACAACCAACATGTAGTTTGTGATTATAAAGATTATATATGCTTATTATCTACATTAAATCATATCTTGCTTGAAACTACATTTAATTTGATAATATTCTATATATTTAATGTGGAATGGAACATAATATTTTTCTATATAAAATAGTGATGTCTGTAACTTTGATTCTTCGTTACGTTAACATAAATTATATTACACGTACAAATATTATTCACTCAGGTCGCAGCATATTCTTATACCATATTAATTACAAATGACCTATGCGTTCTGTATAGTTATGTGCCACAAAAACCCACCACGTCACTTACTTTAGGATTTACAACTGGTAACTTGTTAAGTAAAGGAATAGAACCGGATAAAATATGACAAAAAGACAGACATTGAATTACGTCAAAATCATTGTTACTAGCTTAATTTGTCTCTCAAATATGGCTAGTTGGCCAGCCCTTTTCAAAATTAGGTGGCAGACAAAACATGTGTCAAAACTCTAATTAACTGAATTATGGTAAAAAGGGTAAAAACAAATACGTTGAACCTAACATTTAAAATAAGACCAACAGAGTTTGAAGCATTTTCATGTTTAACATTAAAAAATTCTAATAAAAAATATTTTACATTTTTGTTCTACTGTCTCCCTTTGGCATTTCTGTTCTCCTTATATTTGGAGAAAATCCAAGAAGGTATTTCTTCAATTTATGTCTTATTCTAGACTACATATTTGGAATGGTTTAGTAACTAATAATCCATCATATTATATGCTAAAGGGACTAGTAAGGCCATCTTCGATGGCAGGATCGTCTTTTAGCACGTGCAAGTGGAGCGGTCGAATAAGGTTCAAAATTTTATAGGGTCCATAATTTTTTTTGGTTTAGTAATAGTTATAAATTTATAATCATATATTTATAAAAAATCAGAAAACTATATTTGAATTTAATTTTCGTATTTATAACCAATTAATGAATATAAATTACAATTCTTTATTTAAACTAAAAATGCAATAAATTATGAAGTAATTAGTATTTATATCAATTATATATTTTGGAAAGTAAGAATTAGTTATTGACGTGTGTTTGAATATTCAATGGCAGTATAGAAAGTTAACATTCTAATTTGATTATGTTAAACAAACAATTATCAATTAGTGGTTATAAATAAGGAGAACAAGATATAATTTCTTCACTTTTTAAAACAAAAATAGCAACACAAAAGAAAAAAACTAACATACAACTTCTGTCAACAAGAAAAAAGAGTGTCATGTCTAATTAAGAGTATAATAAACGTAAAAAACTGAAAAATCTAGAAGTGGCTAGTTAGTTGATGATTTTGCATTGGAAAATACCAAATGATCAGTTTCAATGATTTTTCATTAAAAACTAGAAAATGGTGATGTAGTATTTAGATATAAAATAATTAAATTAAAGTATTTATTTTATACTTTAAAGATATTTTGTGAAAAATCTAAATTGTTCAAGATCATTAAAAGGGTCTTAATTTTTTTTTGAACATGGTCCATATAAAATTTGAGACGGCCATGTTCAATGGTTTCCTCTATTTTCTACTCTAAAATAAAGTGATTTTATAATAGAATTAGAGTTTACTCCAATGATACTCTATTTTAGAATAAAAAATTAAGTGATAAACAAAAAAAAATAATTTATTTTATACTTAGAGCAAACTTATTTTTACTCTAGAGTAAAAATAAAATACTATTGAAATATTTTTACGCTAAATTTTATTTTAGAGTATAAAATAAAATGAGGTTGGAGATGTACTAAAGTTGGGTTTGAGCTAATTTTGTGAAAAATAGTTTATTTTATAAAAACTAAATGGAGTAATAAATTTTCTTCTTTTTCTTTTGGCTTTATAATTTGTCTTCAAAGTTGAGCACAACATTTTCTTTTGAAATTATGTGATAATTCACTTTATAGAAAGCTTAAACGATATGAATCGACATCCCACTTATCAAAACACCACACACTTTTCTCGTTTCCTTCACTCTCAATCTCAACGCACTTTGCTTTCACATTTCAATTTCCCTCCTAATTACACCTTTTTAATTAATTCTATATAGTAACAAATTACACATTCGTTGAATCAACTTATTACATGGTTATCCACACCCAATCACTCTAAATAAATATAGAATTTTGACTAATCAAATTTGCTGAAGTAGATCTCTCTCTCTTTCTCTCTCAAGTAATCAAAGTTGGTTAACCCAACAAAACAAAACAAAACAAAAAGTCGCTCTCTTTTCTCATAAAAATCTCGCCTTTTTTTTCTCCAGAAACCCATACGCAAACATCCTCTACGTGTTCTCCTTTCACGATTTTCTCGAATTTTCTCGCTTTCTCCTTTTTAAAATTTTGTTTTTTTTAAACTCTTTTCGAACCTCTCCTGTCCTAACCATTCTCGGTTACTCAAAAAACTTGTTCAGTTCTGAGTGGTAGTAATAAAAACATCTAAAAATTAAAAAAAAAAAAACCGTTTCGTAAAGGTTCGCTTTTTGCATCTGTTTCAGTTTCTTCTGTAAACTCTGTCTTGATCCGCAACGATTCATGGACTTCTAAGCCAAGAAACTCACCATGGATATGGAATCAGGAACTTATCAGAACATCGTCAAGGTATGAGATCCAATCTCAAAGTCATCACCTTTAGATTCTCTTCCTCCTCGTTATCATCGAATCTTTGATCTTTTTTTTGATTTTTGCAGAAGGAATCATGGAGAACAGTACTGACATTAGCGTACCAGAGCTTAGGCGTAGTCTACGGAGACTTGAGCACGTCCCCTCTCTACGTCTACAAAAGCACATTCGCAGAAGACATCCACCACACCGAGTCCAACGACGAGATCTTCGGCGTCTTGTCCTTCATCTTCTGGACCATCACCCTCGTCCCTCTCTTCAAATACGTCTTCATAGTCCTCAGGGCCGACGACAACGGCGAAGGAGGCACTTTCGCTCTCTACTCCCTCCTCTGCCGCCACGCGAGGGTCAACTCCCTCCCGAGCTGCCAGCTGGCGGACGAGCAGCTCGCCGAGTACAGCAACGGATCGTCGGAGATGACGATGACGACGACTCGGTCGAGGTTGAAGTGTGCGCTTGAGAAGCACAGAGTGTTGCAGAAGGTTTTGCTCGTGTTGGCTTTGATTGGGACTTGTATGGTGATCGGTGACGGTGTCCTAACGCCTGCGATTTCAGGTAAAAAAAAAAGTGAAATTTTTTTTTTGACTTGTTCTTGTCTTTTGACTAAGACAAGATCATTTGACTTTTCTCTTTTTTTTTTTGGTCTGTTACAGTTTTTTCTGCAGTGTCTGGTGTTGAGCTTTCAACTGCCAAGGAGCATCACAAGTGTGAGTTTTTATCTTAACACTACTATCCCTTTGATTAGTTTCATCTCAAAACGTTACTCATGGTGATTGTGATGGACACTTTGGTCTTAGATGGTGTTACTTCGCATTTTTTCTGTTTAAGGCCGGTCCTGAAATTGTGGGGACGGGCTAGTGAAGGTTTTAATAAAAATAATTTCTTTTACGAGTTTGAATACATTTCTATGCAATTTTCTTCAAAAATTTTGGAATATTGTAGGCCAATGTTTTACTTGTCTATGCGCCAAGTTTATCATTAGAATCATGCAGAAAGTCCTCGGTTTCTTTACTAAACCGTGGAGCCCGTTGTTCCCACCATCTGTTTAATTAGATTGCTTGACATAGTTTTGCACGTAACACGAATTAAATAAATTCTGTAGGCATCGCTTTCAGTTTTGTTTGATGGCCCCACGCCTATTGAATTGTTCTCTGCACACCAAGTGGATAGGATAGGATACTAAACATTAACCTCTTCCTGAAAATCCTCATCCACCTCCAAGTTTGGATCTTAGTGTCAACCTCTTTGACTTAACATGAGTTTCATCATGTTCATTGACTCTTGCAGTAGTTAAAGTTTTTTTTTTTTTTTTAAAATGCAGATATAGAAGTCCCTGCTGCTTGTGTCATTCTGATAGGTTTGTTTGCGCTTCAGCACTACGGCACACACCGGGTCGGGTTCTTGTTCGCCCCGGTGATCCTCTTGTGGCTAATGTGCATCAGCGCTATCGGTGTATACAACATTCTCCACTGGAACCCGAATGTGTATCAAGCCCTCTCTCCTTATTACATGTACAAGTTCCTCAAGAAAACTCAGAGCAGAGGATGGATGTCTCTCGGTGGGATCTTGCTCTGCATCACAGGCTCAGAAGCTATGTTCGCTGATCTCGGTCACTTCTCTCAGCTCTCGATCCAGATTGCCTTCACATCGCTCGTTTACCCGTCTTTGATACTAGCCTACATGGGACAAGCGGCTTACCTCTCTCAGCATCATGGTGTCGAGAGCGAGTACAATATCGGGTTCTATGTGTCTGTGCCGGAGAAGCTGAGGTGGCCAGTTCTTGTGATTGCGATACTAGCTGCTGTTGTTGGAAGTCAAGCTATTATCACTGGGACGTTCTCGATTATTAAGCAGTGCTCTGCTTTGGGATGCTTCCCTAAAGTGAAGATTGTTCATACGTCGTCCAAGATCCACGGTCAGATTTATATACCCGAGATTAACTGGATCTTGATGGTACTATGTTTAGCTGTCACCATTGGTTTCAGAGACACAAGGCGTTTGGGTAATGCTTCAGGTATGTAAAACACAATCATGTGACTTCAACACTTCTCTAATATACTTCTAGTTTGAGACTAGTCCTGCTCGTTCGGTTCGGTAATCTACTTGTAGTTCGGTTCGGTCCGGTTTTCTTGGTTTTCAGTTTTTTTTTTTCTCCAGATGTAGAGATAGCTGGTTGGGTAATTATTGCTCACTTTGGTTTCGGTTTAGTACAGTTTCGGTGTAATTCTATCAGTTTTCGTATCGGTTTGAATAACAATCTTGAGAACGAGAAATTTTTGATTCATTTCGGTTTTGTTTTGTTTTCTAGATAATTTGGGTTTTAGATAAAATATTAGATTTTGAGATATTAGCAAACTCATATAATTTTAAAATATACAAATGAAAATTATGACTCATTTTGGTTTCGGTTTAGTTCAGTTTCGGTTTAATTCTATCAGTTTTGTTTGAATAACAATTTTGAAGACCTGATAATATCCGAGAAAATTTTGATTCATTTTGGTTTTGTTTTGCTTTTCTAGATAATTTGGGTTTTAGATAAAATATCAGATTTTCGGATAAAAATATTAGCAAATTCATATAATTTTAAAATATACAAATGAAAATTATTTTGGTAATTTATTTTTTCAGATAAAATAAATAGAATTTTAAAGGTATTTGATTATTTTTGAACCAAATGAAAATTATTTTGGTAATTCAATTTTCAGATGATATAAATAATATTTTAAAGGTATTTGAATATTTTAGAATTAAATAAATTTAATATATTTGGAACTGTTGTGGTGAACACCGGTTTGGTTTCGATTTCTTGGTTCTTTCCTGTTTTTGAATTAAACTGGCAGTTGCTAACTAACCGTTGATAATGTTTCACTATAGGTTTGGCGGTTATAACCGTTATGCTGGTGACGACATGCCTGATGTCACTAGTGATCGTGCTCTGCTGGCACAAGAACATCCTCTACGCGATCGCCTTCGTCGTCTTTTTCGGCACGATCGAGTCACTCTACTTCTCGGCTTCCCTCATCAAGTTCCTCGAAGGCGCGTGGGTCCCAATCGCCCTCTCCCTATGCTTCCTCGCCGTGATGTGCACGTGGCACTACGGGACGCTCAAGCGGTACGAGTTCGACGTCCAGAACAAAGTCTCCGCCAACTGGCTCCTCAGCCTAGGTCAAACCCTCGGGATCAAACGCGTCCGCGGCGTCGGGCTCGTGCACACCGAGCTCGTCACCGGCGTGCCGGCGATCTTCTCTCATTTCGTGACCAACCTCCCTGCTTTCCATCAGGTTCTTGTTTTCCTCTGCGTCAAATCCGTTCCTGTGCCGCATGTGCGGCCCGAGGAACGGTTTCTTGTGGGCCGCGTTGGGCCGAAACAGTTTAGAATGTACCGTTGCATTGTGCGGTATGGGTACCGCGATGTTCATAAAGACGACATCGAGTTTGAAGGCGATCTTGTGTGTAGCATAGCAGAGTTTGTACGTTCGGAAGCTGAAACCGCTGTCGTGGAGACCAATGGGGAGGATGAGAGAATGTCCGTGGTCGGAACTTGTTCAACGTACATGCAAGGAGTCGAGGATCACGAGGGGGGCGACCTTGATGACCCCGGGACGTCAGAGATTCTATCACCGAAGGGTAAGAAGAAGAAGAGTAAGGTGAAGAAGAAAGTGAGGTTTGTGGTGCCGGAGACTCCGAAGATAGAGAAGGAGACGAGAGAGGAGCTGATGGAGCTGACGGAGGCGCGTGAGGGAGGTGTGGCGTATATCATGGGGAACGCGTATATGAGAGCGAAGCATGGATCGGGGTTGGTGAAGAGACTCGCTATTAACGTTGGGTACGAGTTTCTTAGGAGGAACACTAGAGGTCCAAGAACCGCGTTGACCTCGCCTTATGCGTCGACGTTAGAAGTTGGTATGATCTACCATGTCTAAAGAGGGTATTTTCGTCTTTTTCTTTGTACATGATCAATGATTTTGTTGTATGGTATTTTGCCTGAAAGTGGATTAGATTATACAGATCAAAGAAGTTTTGTCATTTGTATGTGTGGATGAGGTATTGCGAAAGGTTAAATCCTCGCTTAGAGCCGGATAGAGAATTTTTTATTATAACAAATTATGTACAAATGATGTGTGTATTATCTATATTTATGTTTTCAATCTGATATTATGTAATAGCTGGAATTAGCCAAGGATTTTGCTTTGAGTTCGTCAATACTAATATGCTTTCAGACCATATTTATATATAACCTGTAAAAGTATTCAGGTTTCAATTAATAGAACCTTCTTATAATACTTTTATCATTTACTTTTTGTTTGTTATCCTTTTCTGGTTCTACACTATTTTCTTGCATCTGTTATAAGGTATTGGATTCTTTTGGTTGGTGTTAAGAAACAAATTGTCTTAAGAGATTACTAGCATTCATCCTGTTATCCATTTTTTGTCAACTTCATTTCTTTAAACTGTAAAAGGATAATACATTAATTAATATGTATTGCAACCAAATAGGGGGAACATAGAAATTCTGCACTAATGACAACATGTCATATGATAAATACGAGTTATATATTTCATTTATGTATATACCATCTTTATGTGTTTCTTATGTATTACATAAAACTAAAGGCTAATGACGGATGGAAGTTATGACAATGGCAATGACTGGTTGCACTTTTGAAAATGTATACATCCTTAAGAGCTAAACTACCAGTCAATGCTTTATTCTAAGGTTAGGTGCCGGGTTTGACGGGTGAGGGGCTGCCCCCACCTTGGACCTCGCACAAACAAAAATGGTAAATAAAACATACTCTCTTTATACAAATGTTTATATTCGTTAGTGGAAAGTAGTTAAATAATACCACTGTTCGTGTTTGTTATTATCATCAAGGTCCACGGTAGTGCAGAGGCAGCCCGCTAAGTCTTCGTTCCACGCATGTGAGCTACACGCCCTCTCACTTGACGAATGAGGAGGGACTAGTGTGTATATCCCCTTAGATTATTAAATCATACTCCCTCCGTTTCATATTATTTGTCGTTCTAAGTCTTTACACACAGATTAAGAAAACATTTAATTTTACATATTTCCAAAATAAAAATACTATTACCAATACACATCAACCAATATAAAAATAGAATAGATAATATTTTCAATAAATTTTGCATTGAAAACCGAAAACGACACTTATTTTGAAACAAAAATTTTGCTCTAGAACGACATATAATTTGAAACAGAGGGAGTATTAAATTAGCAAATTGATATTTTCAAAGTCTACATAATCACCATTGTCATTGGTTTTGAACCAAAGAAAAACCTTCAGCTTTTTGGCATCTTCTACGGTCGACGACGATGCCTAGATTACGACGGAATCTGTGTCTAGTACTTGCTGTCTTGTTCTTGTGTATTCACGGTTTGGTTCACGTGGTCCGAGCTCAGAACCGAGCCACAACTCATCCCGATGAAGGTCTGTTTTTGAAACCCTCTAGGCCTCGACAAAAACTTAAAATCAAATCTTAGCTTTATATATTTTCCGATGGAACTAATGCTGTACAGTAAACATTTTTTGCAGTATAATTTTTGTTATAGGTTTGAAAAAATTGAATTATTCACTTGTAAATTTTATAAATACAAGATATAATTGCTCTGATTGTTTTCTGTTCCTAAAAACCAAAACCTTTTTAAAAATAATTTTCTAAAACATGATTTGAAGATATTTGTGCTTTAGAAAAAAAAAATTGCGTATAAAAATATTTTGAAGCACTTCTTAATACACTTACCAAACATCATCTTAAAATATTTACCTGTTAGTTTCAATTAATATTTGATTATTTTTTATTTAACCACAATTAATATTTGATTATTTTTTATTTAACCATAATTAACAGCGCGTGCTTTGAACTCCATTTTCGCTACTTGGAATATCCAAGCGCCGAATAATGAATGGAACATCAGCGGCGAGCTTTGCTCCGGCGCCGCCATAAATGCCGGCGTCTCCGTCGATAACGGTGCTTACAATCCTATAATCAAATGCGCGTGTACTTTCGCTAACTCCACCATCTGCCGCATCACCGCGCTGTGAAACCTCTTTCCCCTCTTGCGTGCACACCAAGTGTTCGACGCATTCTCTCAGAGAAGAATCACTAAATTATGATTTTTGTTTTCGCAGGAAAGTTTATGCGTTAGATGTTGCAGGAACTATACCTGATGAGCTCTGGACTCTTCAATACCTCACGAATCTGTATGGTTCATACATTTTCAAGTTTTTATAATTATCATACAAATCTTGAGACTGTGTGATGCAGAGAAGAAACCTAAAGATCACATCTTTACTCTCTTTTTACAGGAACTTGGGTCAAAACGTTCTGACAGGACCCTTGTCTCCTGCAATTGGGAATCTGACTCGAATGGAATGGATGTAAGGCTACCTTCGTCCTGGTGATTTTTTTGCACGTTCGGTTAACAATGTTTAACTGTTTATCACGTAGGACATTTGGGATCAATGCGTTGTCTGGCCCTGTTCCCAAGGAGATTGGTTTACTTACAAATCTGAAATTACTGTAAGCTTTTGGGTGCTTCTTGATTGCTTATATATGGTGATGTTCTCTTCTTGAGGGTTTTGATGGTTCCTTATTACCTATATTTGCAGTAGCATTAGTTCAAATAACTTCTCTGGTTCTATGCCAGCTGAGATTGGGAGTTGTACAAAGCTACAGCAAATGTGAGTGTATCTGTCCAATGTTTTGGTTATACTATAGTCATCTAGAGTTTGCTGATGACAAAACTCCTGCGCAATGAACCACTTCTAAGAAACTCTTACATATATTGCAGCTACATAGATAGTTCTGGGCTTAGCGGGGAGATACCTTTATCATTTGCTAATCTTGTGGATATGCAACAAGCGTAAGCTAATATTATATTCAAATCTAAGCTTTATTGTTAGACTTTGACATTTTTTTTTATCTATTTATTACTACTTTACAATATTTTTTGTTTCTCTGGGTCTTGAGGTGATTTTTTCCCCCAAAATGTTGTATCAGTTGGATGATGGATCTGGAATTTACAGGTCGGATACCAGACTTTATAGGAAACTGGACCAAACTTACTACCCTGTAAGAAGATTTCTTTTGAACTGGAATGTTATATTATGGACGTGTTTTTATAGTTTCTATATTAGTTTCATTGGTACATGTATTATTGCAGGAGAATTGTTGGAACTGGTTTGAGTGGTCCGATACCGTCGTCATTTTCCAACTTAACATCTTTGACAGAACTGTATGTGTTGCATTGTTGTCGTATTTCATCATTATAGCCATTTCTCTTTCTTTCGCTTTCTCCACATATTCAAATTCACAATGTAGGAGGCTAGGTGATATATCCAATGGAAGCTCTACTCTCGATTTCATCAAAGACATGAAATCTCTAAGTACATTGTAAGGCAGTCTTGATTACCGTATTGTTTCTCACCCCTCCGTGTATTTAACATTGGACATGAAATCTCTAAGTACATCTGTGCCGCAGAGTACTGAGGAACAACAATCTCACGGGGGAAATACCATCTGATATTGGAGAGTACTCAAGCCTGCAACAAGTGTAAGTACATATGGTCGATGGAACTGTCTTTGCTGTGAAAAGAGTCACCGACAGATGATTCGTTGCTAAACAGGAGTGGTTTAATTAATGTCTGTTTTCCAGTGATTTAAGCTTCAACAAACTACATGGACCAATACCGTCTTCACTTTTCAACTTAACTCGACTTACTCACTTGTAAGATGATATATCTTCTGCTTCTTTTTGGTCTTTATGCACAGCCACCCCAATATTTCTGAGAAAATTTGTTGTCTATATATCAGGTTTCTAGGAAACAACACGTTGAATGGTTCCTTACCCACTCAAAAGAGTCAGTCTTTGAGCAATATGTGAGTAACCAAATCCTAATGATTTTTTAGACGTTTTAACAGATCCTCCTGATACCGACTCAAGTTTCATACAAGCTTGCATAAAAAGCTTCATTCAAATTATGTACCTCTCTTGGTGGCTGGAAAAAATGGTTCGGAATATATAACATGTTCTATGCAGGGCCGTCTCGAACTTTATACCGGCCTTCAAAAAAGAAAATAAGACCCTTTTAATAATCTGAAATAATTTTGATATTTTTACAAAATATCATTATAATATAAAATAAATACATCAGTTTATTTATTTTATATCTAAAGAACATCATTTTCTAGTTTTAACGTAAAATCATTGATCAAATCATTGAATTTGATTATTTGGTATTTTTCAATGCAAAATCATCAATTAAATCATTAAATTTGATTATTCCTCTAACTTTTTCAGTTTCTTTTACGTTTATTATATCCAAAATCAAAAATAATAATCTATAAATATAATAGATTAACAAAATATGGATAACAAGCTATATATTCTTGATTGGACAAGTCACTCTTTTTTCTTGTCAAAAGTTGAAGGTTAGTTTTCTTTTATTTGTGTTTTCTACTTTTATTTCTAAAATAGTGAAGAAAATATATTTTTCTCCGTATTTATAATCACTAATTGATAATTGTTTCCTAAACATAATCAATTAGAATATTAACTTTTTATACTACCATTAAATATTCAAACACACATCAACAATTATTTCTTACTTCCCAAAATATATAATTGATATAAATACTAATTACTTCCTAATTTATTGAATTTTTAGTTGGTTATATAAACAAAATAAAAATTGTAATTTACATTTATTGGTTATAAATATGAAAACTTAATTAAAATATAATTATTCTGATTTTGATAAAAATATGATTTTAAATTTAAAACTATTACTAAAACAAAACAAATATTAATTATGGACCCTCTAAAATTTTGGACCCTGTTCGACCGCTACACTTGCACGTGCTAAAAGACGGCCCTGGTTCTATGGACCCTAACCATTGCTCTTTCTACTTACAGTGATGTGTCGTACAATAATTTGTCTGGAAGTCTTCCTTCGTGGGTCAGCTTACCAAACTCGAAATTGTAAGTGACAAAACCCTATATATATCAACTTGTAGTCACAATGTTTCCACTCTCAGAAATTTCCCTTATTTTTATTCATTAGGCTTATTTACATAATCATATCAGCGGGAAACTTACTTTTGTATTGAAAATATGTTTTATAATCATATGTCAAGGTAGTATATTAAACAAAACTGTATATTATTTGTGCAGTAACCTAGTTGCTAACAGCTTCATACTGGAAGGTCTTGACAACAGGTGATTCTCTTTTTTTGTTGTTGCAAAAGTATAAACGACTTGCTACTTCTTTCTTATATCATTTTTTTCTTAAAAGGGTTTTATCAGGACTGAACTGTCTGCAGAAGAACTTCCCTTGCAATCGAGGGAAAGGAATCTGTAAGTGTAACAGAACATAACCTTTGTTCGGTGAGCAAGAACATGAATGGTGTCTTATAAGATTTCTCTAATGATTGGTGTCTTAGATTACAACTTCTCAATCAACAGTGGAGGCCCGGATAAAAGTTCTGCTAACGGGCCACTATATGAGAAAGATGACGCAGATCTTGGACCAGCTTCGTTTTTCGTGAATGCTGCTAGGAGATGGGCAGCTAGTAGCATAGGTCTCTTTGCCGGAAGTAGTAGTAATGTATATCTATCCTCTTCAGCATCACAATTTACCAACACTTCAGACTCGGAGCTTTTTCAGTCAGCAAGACTTTCTGCATCTTCCCTAAGATATTATGGCCTGGGGCTCGAGAATGGAGGCTATACCGTAACACTTCAATTTGCTGAAATACAAATGACAGAATCTGCTAACTCTTGGATTGGGCTTGGAAGACGACGATTTGACATTTATGTCCAGGTCTGCATAACTTTATCAAGCTGTAGATAATCTTCCTGCAACATTGGTTCTAATGAATTTTTTTTTTTCAGGGAAGGCTTGTGGAAAAGGATTTCGATGTACGCGGAACAGCTGGTGGCTCTACTAATAGGGCAGTTGATAGAGAATATAAAGCAAATGTATCAGAAAATTACCTCGAAGTTCATCTTTTCTGGGCTGGAAAGGGAACATGTTGTATTCCTATTCAGGGGGCTTATGGGCCAATAATATCGGCAGTCAGTGCAGTGCCAGGTAACACACAATGCTGAGTTCTTATTTGTCCTTATTTTCATTGTCTCTGATGTTACATATTGCTGCTCAGATTTTATACCGACTGTTGATAATAAGCCACCATCAAAGGGAAAGAACAAGACTGGTATTATCGTCGGTGTCATTGTTGGGTTAGGACTTTTGAGCATCCTTGTGGGTGTTGTTATCTTCATCATACGAAAAAGAAGAAAGCCGTACACCGATGATGAAGGTATAGATGTAACAAGAACCCAATCAAGCGCCTTTGAGCTTAAAATTTCTGGACCTTTGTCAAAATCAAACTTGAATATCATCCTCTGATAGCTTCGTTTTAAGAACTATTTTTTTGTTTTCTTTCTTGCAGAGCTACTTAGTATGGAAATAAAGCCTTACACATTTACTTACTCGGAACTTAAAAGTGCGACTCAAGATTTCAATCTATCAAACAAGCTTGGAGAGGGTGGATTTGGGCCTGTTTATAAGGTAAAGTCCCATAACAAAATATCTGCATATACATAAGAAGACCATGTGTAATACCTTTTTATACGGTTTGTTTTGAACAACACATTCAACAGGGAAACCTCAAAGATGGAAGAGAGGTAGCTGTGAAGCTGTTGTCTGTTGGATCCAGGCAAGGGAAAGGACAGTTTGTTGCAGAAATTGTAACGATTTCTACAGTTCTACATCGCAACCTAGTAACACTTTACGGCTGCTGCTTTGAAGGAGATCACCGTTTGCTCGTATATGAATATCTTCCTAATGGAAGTCTCGATCAGGCACTATTTGGTAATGACCAGAGACATGACATACGGATTCATACCTCTGTCAAGCTAAAATCACTCATCGTATACTTGTGATTGATTTAATTGTTTTAGGGGAAAAGAGTATACATCTTGATTGGTCAACCCGTTTCGAGATATGCTTGGGAGTAGCCAGAGGACTAGTCTATCTCCACGAGGAGGCAAGGGTTCGCATAGTACACAGGGATGTGAAGGCCAGTAACATTTTGCTAGACTCCGAACTGGTCCCAAAAGTTTCTGATTTTGGGCTAGCAAAGCTCTACCATGACAAGAAAACTCACATAAGTACCGGAGTTGCAGGGACCATGTAAGACAACCTTGGCTGTACGTTTAGTTTGCAACATTATTTGGATTTGTAACACTAAGTGTTGTTGTTGCTCTATCAATGCAGTGGATATCTAGCGCCAGAGTATGCAATGCGTGGACATCTAACAGAGAAAACAGATGTGTATGCTTTTGGTGTTGTGGCTCTTGAGCTTGTTAGTGGAAGGCCCAACTCTGATGAGATCTTAGAGGATGACAAAAAGTATCTTCTTGAATGGGTACGTCCTCATTTTTGCTATAGTCACGAAAGGTTTACCAAAGTCCAATGATCTTATGTGTATCTTCTATTGAAACAGACATGGAATCTACACGAGAAAGGCCGTGAAGTTGAACTAATAGATGATAGGCTAAGTGAATTCAACGTGAAAGAAGTGAAACGAGTGATTGGCGTTGCCCTGCTATGCACACAAGCATCTCATTCCTTGAGACCACCAATGTCACGAGTAGTGGCCATGTTGTCAGGAGATGTTGAGGTTAGTGATGTCACTTCTAAGCCAGGCTACCTAACCGACTGGAGATATGATGACATCACGACTTCCTCTGGCTTTCAAACCAAAGAGACGGACACTTCAGGCTCTAATAAATCACCCGGGAAGACAGATTCTCTTCCAATGCTTGGAGCAAAGATCAATGTTGGAAGATGACTATATCTCTTCTCTGAAGGACATAGTGATGTTTCTATACGGGTGATCACTATCTTCTGCTTTGATTAAAAGAACCGATTTCATTTTTTTGATTGAATAAACATTTTAGCTCTACGTTTTTTCCTAGTGTGACATTTTTGTTGTGGTGATTGGAGAAGTTGTATATTCTGTTCCATGGGATGGGCCATTAAAAGAA
Source organism: Raphanus raphanistrum subsp. raphanistrum (assembly GCA_019706035.1). Lineage (NCBI taxonomy): Eukaryota > Viridiplantae > Streptophyta > Magnoliopsida > Brassicales > Brassicaceae > Raphanus > Raphanus raphanistrum. The sequence continues at coordinate 41,330,830 of CM033981.1, read as the reverse complement.
AGAGTGTATATTTGAGATCCATTGTAAGAAAGAACTGTATACTTCTTACAAATCGTTGTCCATACTCCATATGATAAAGGTATTTAAAATTAACTCAATGCAAGAATTCAGTGTCTATGAACTGTGTTCTAGTTTTTATCTACTTTAACGTTTAGAAATTCTAGAAAACAAACAGAAATGGAGCTAGTTGATCAGTTTATCTAGGCAGGCGTTCAGATGACCAGCAGGTTTGGTTCGGGTTTGTGGAGGCATATTTATTAGGCTCATTCTGATATCAAAATTTTTTGCTTTGGTTTTGGTTCGAATTTACTCGGATTCCGTTTAGTGTTAGTAAATCATGTGAAAAACTAATTGCATCCAATTTTGTTTGGGTCCGGTTCTAAATCGGATTTAGTAACTTTAAAAAACTTATTCTTTTCTGTAAATATATTCACTTGACTTTGTCAATAACCGAAATCATTAATTTTTTTTTTCAGAAACCAATTATAACTATCACTATCAAGTATTAATGATAACTCGTATACAAAAACACTATACTAACAATAAACAAATATTAGATTTTGATCCGTGCAACCGCACATATATTAATTTTCTATTTTAGTTTCAGTTCGACTCAGAGTTTGCGGGTTCGGTTCGGGTTCAGATAACCCGTTTAAATTATTTTTGAATTTTTAAAAATATATATATTTAAATTTCTCAAAATCTAAAAATAAAAATAATATAACATATAAATTTGAGTAATGTAAACAAAAATACCTAAATTAAAAATTAAAAACATGTTTAACTTTAATATTTGGATAGAGAATAAATATATATTTGACTTACTTTTGGTGTTTTAGTTATTATTTATCTACTTTAGATGTTTACTTTGACTATTTTTTATATTTTAAGATGTTTACTTTTGACTATTTTTATATTTTTAAATATTTTAGACAACTTTAAAATAACTTGTATTTTGGATATTAACTATAAAAATAGCTAACTTGAAAATATTCAAATATATAAATATTATTTAAATATATTCGAATGACCGAAATATTTCGTTCGGATCAAGTTTGGTTCTAGTTCTCTAGACACCAAAACTGTAAATATGTTTGGATATTTAACCAGTTTCGGTTAGAATTTGGTAATATTTTTTCTTCCAGATTCGTTAAATAAAGAGTTAAAATTATAATTTACATGAACTGTTTGTACAACAAAAATGAATATTTTTTGAAACCGATAAAAATAAATACTTTTGACATTGAATTAACGGAAAGGTGAATGTAATATGTTTAATTCAAATTTAATTTAGAAAAATACAATAATCTAAGTGGAAAAAACAAATCACTAAAATAGATAAAATTATTTAATTCTTAGTGGCATGACAGTGTAAATAAGTATAAAAACTAATGACCAATTTTAAATGATATTTCTTTTTTAATAACATGGATTTGACCAAAAAAGCAATAAAGAACTAGTAAAGTCAAGTAATGGTAACAATAATAACTGTAACTATATACAAAAAAACATTATGCCAACAACAAAGAATAACAAATCTGGATATAAAAGAAGCTAACAACAAATCAGTAATAACACGAACACGAACCTGATAATAGTGAGCTAAAACATATCATATAAGTTTCAAAAAGAAAACTCTCAAACCTTGTAAACAACAAGAAAATACACAGAAGAAAGCATATGCGAGTACAAAATTCAAAATATTGTCTCCAAGACATTTCAAATAAAAGCTAAAGACATGCAATTTTAAGTCTGCAAGAACAAAGCAAAAATTTTCATGTCATATTGCTTCCGTCATCCTGGTATCAGTCGTTCGTTGACCTGCACCACCGTCGGTGAATATAAGGAAGATAACATAGGGTTTGAATTATTCTAAGAATAATCAAAGCGTGACTAAAATTGCTTTAATTGAATGAAGCAAAATTGATATGTTTTGGGTTCGACTTTTCTCTATCGTTTGCAATTTGACAAAACCATCGTAAGATGGTGAGATGATATAAGGGAAAAGAAAGATGATCCAAAATGAAAAATGAGAGATTGAAATGAAAGAGACAAAAATAAGATAAGAGACTTTTCATCTTTTAAAGTGTCTAGATAGTTTGAAGTGTATAATTTTGAAAAGTAAAATTAGAAAATGACTTAATGTATAATTCTGCGAATTTCTCTTAATTGTGTATTTAACGAAATTAAAAGGATAATGGTGGAAGTTTTAATAACTATGGCGGTGACTGATTGCACGTTTTGAAATGTCTCCAGCATTAAGTGTCAACCAACCATCAATCATGTTTTAAGATTAAACGAATGAGGGATTAGTGTGTTTGCTTAGATTATAAAGCCGATCAAATTAGCAAATTAATCTCTTCAAAATCTACACAGACACCATAGCCGTTGTGTTTTTGAACCAAAGTAAAACCTCCAGCTCTTTAAGATCTTCTTATCTCCTTTCGACGATGCCTAGATTATGTTGGTCTCCGTGTCTACTGCTCACTATATGGTTCTTTTGTATTCACGGTTCGGTTCACTTGGTTCGAGCTCAAAACCGAACCCGAGCCACTACTCATCCGGACGAAGGTCTGTCTTCGTTGTCGTTTTTTTTTTTTTTTGAGAAAGGGCTTGTCTTCGTTGTCGTTGATACAAAATCTCATAATATCTTTCCCTTAAAAAATTACGGGGTAGTTTCAATTATTATTTGGCTTCATGCAGTCATCTGTTTATTTAATTATATTAATGAAGAAATAGTTTTTTTTATTCGTTAACGTTTAAAAACTGTTCACATAAAGTATTAAAAAATTTTTTTATTAAACTATTTTTTTTTGTCAACAACTCAATAAATATTAATATAATATGAATAATTAAGTTTTTTTCAAAGTGCGGTATTAAATATTTAAAAATGTTATTCATAAAAAATATAATTTGGTTACATAATAGTTTATTTAAATAGATAAAAAATTAGTTTATATTCTGTGTAGATTAGAGTGTGTGTTTTATGCTGATGACAAAAAAAAAATCTGTGTGGATTTTATGAAGTTGGCTAGCTTAGTTGTGCTAGCATAATGAAATTGTAAAACAATTTGTCTTTGAATCTATTATATGTCTTTATATATATATATGAATCTATTATATATATATATATATATATGTGTGTGTGTGTGTGTGATAAATATAAAAGATGCAAAAAACTAGTAAAAATATAAAATGATGTTTAATATTAAACATTGTATTGACAAAAGAAAAAATATTAAACATTGTCAATTAACAAATGGGAAAATGACATTTAAATCATCAATTTTCAAATTTGATTGAAATAAAACGCCAACTTTTCGGTAAACAAAAAATATTCAATTTTTATTGACTAGTCATTTTATTCATAAAATTTTGTTGACTATATAATTTTACACATATCGTTAGTCAACATTTATAGATGACTTACATTATGCCTAAAATGATTTTTAAAGTTGATGCATTTTTTGGTACAAATATAAATCAACAATTTTTTTCAAAAAATGAAACTAAATTTTAGAATAAATGATTTAGTAACAATATAATATTATACATAAAAATATTAAATAAAAAAAAAGTTTTTTTCATTATTTTCTTCAACATAAAATGTAAAAAAAAATTATTTATACTCTAAAATAGTTAGTTAATATATCATTAGTTTAATACTTATTTTATTAAATAATTATAAAAAACTTTTGTAATTATTTATTATATTTATATCACTTTTATAACTATTCAGACAGTCCTAATTGGATTATGATTCATAATTGTTTATTTTCTGTAAAATATTAATATATTTTTATTCTCACAAAAAATAAAAAAACAAATGGTATTCTAATTATGTAGCTATGTTTTGGATCTTAACAGTTTTTGGTGGAATTTATTTATAATTAAAATGCAGAAGTAATCTTATAACACATTTATAGGAATTATAATTTTTTTTTAGATAATTATTTTTCGTTTGAGAATAAAAAGTTGAACTAGCATATTGACGTCAATATTATAAAACATAATCCAAATAAAATTATATAAACAGTTACGAAAATTGATTGTAGATAATTATAAAAGTCCTTGATAATTATTTTAAAACTAAACTATTAATTACTCATAAGTTAACTAATTACTTTTAAATATAAATGAAAATATATAAACTTTTACTTTGATAAAATGAAAAATTATATTTTTGGTTTGAATTTAAGATTTTGAAAAAATGTTGATTTATTTGTGTGCCAAAAGATACATCAACTTTAAAAGTTATTTTAGGCATACAGTTAGTCAACTATAACTAACAATATGCCTAAAATGATATGATCAACAAAAAATTATAATTAAAATAATTCGTTAATAAAAATTGAGTATTTTTGTGACTTACCGAAAATTTGGTGCTTTATTTCAAGAGAAAATTCTTTAAAAATACGTAGACTAATTTTCATTCGCTAATAAAATACACGAACTATTTTGGATCCCCGTTTTATACACGAACTAATTCCTGTTGCCTATTAAATACACAACCTTTTGAAATTTGCAGATTTTATACATCGTTTTAGACGGTATTAAGTATATTTAACGGAGGCGAAGACGACAGTTAAAGAATTTTCCATTATTTTAAATTTGAAAGTTGATTGAAATACATTTTCCCGTTAACAAATGAATTAGTATATGATTTAACAGCGCGTGCTTTGAACTCCATTTTCGCGACTTGGGAGATCCAAGCGCCGCCGAATGAATGGAATATCAGCGGCGAGCTTTGCTCCGGCGACACCATAAACGACGGTGTCTCCGTCGATTATGATGCCTACAACCCTATAATCAAATGCGCGTGTACTTTCCCCAACTCCACCTGCCGCATCACCGCACTGTAAAGCCTCTTCGTGCACACCAAGTGTTCGATAAATTCTCCCAGAGAGAATCACTAAATTATGATTTTTGTTATTCACAGGAAGGTTTATGCGATAGATGTTACAGGAGCTATACCTGATGAGCTCTGGACTCTTCAATACCTCACGAATCTGTATGGTTTACACACATTTACAAGTTTATATTATCATTACAAGTCTTGAGACGGTTTGATGCATCCGAGAGACCTAAAGATCACATCTTTACTCTCTTCTTACAGGGACTTGCGTCAAAACTTTCTGACAGGATCCTTGTCTCCTCCAATTGGAAACCTGACTCGAATGCAATGGATGTGAGGCTGTGAACCCTTCCATCATTTTTTTCTTTCCAGCACTCTCTTGCACGTTCTATTAACAATGCTCAACTGTTTATCACATAGGACATTTGGGATCAATGCGTTGTCTGGCCCTGTTCCCAAGGAGATTGGTTTGCTCACAGATCTCAGATCACTGTAAGCTTTGGATGCTTCTTGAACATGATAATGTTCTCACACTTCTTCTTGAGGGGATTTGATGATTCCTTATACCTATATGCGCAGTAGCATTAGCTCAAATACCTTTATCATTTGCTAATCTTGTGGGGCTGCAACGAGTGTAAGCTATATTAACTTCACATATTTACAAAAAACAATAATTTGTTTTTGGGTCTTGGGGTGATTTTTTCCCCAAAATATTGTATCAGTTGGATGATGGATATGGAAGTTACAGGTCGTATACCAGACTTTATTGGAAACTGGACCAAACTTACTGTCTTGTGAGAAGATTTCTAATTTACTGGAATGTTATATAATGGACGTGTTCTTATACTTTCTATATTAGTTTGAGTGGTCCTTGTTTTATTGCAGGAGAATTATCGGAACTGGATTGACTGGTCCAATTCCGTCATCGTTTTCCAACTTAACATCTTTGACAGAACTGTATGTGTTGCATTGTTGCCGTTTCTCTTTCTTTTGCTTTCTCCACATATTCATATTCTCAATGTAGGAGGCTAGGTGATATATCCAATGGAAGCTCTTCTCTTGAGTTCATCAAAGACATGAAATCTCTAAGTATATTGTAAGGCAGCCGTGATTCGAGATATACTCCTCCAATTCATGATCAGATTAACATACTTTTGAACTGTTTCTCTCCCCTCTGTGTATTTAACATTGATGATCAATGTCGCAGAGTGCTGAGGAACAATAATCTCACGGGGGAAATACCATCTGATATTGGCGAATACTCAAGCCTGCGAGAAGTGTAAGTACATATGTTCGATGGAACTGTCTGTCTTTGCTGTGACAAAGTGAGATAATTTGTGAAAGTCTCCGGCGCATGAATTAAATTCATGTCTGTTTCCAGTGATTTAAGCTTCAACAAACTACATGGAACAATACCGTCTTCACTTTTCAATTTAACTTCACTTACTCACTTGTAAGATGATATATTTTCTGCTTCTTTTTAAGTCTTTATGCATAGCCACCCCCAATAATTGTGAGAATATTTGTTGTCTACATATCAGGTTTCTAAGAAACAATACGTTGAATGGTTCCCTGCCCACTCAAAAGAGTCAGTCTTTGACAAATATGTGAGTAACCAAATCCTAATTGTTTCAACTTATCCCTTATTTTTAGAGGGTTTAACAGACCATCTTGATACCGACTCAAGTTTCATACATGTATACATAACATGTTCTATAGACCCTAATTATTACTCTTTGTACTTACAGAGATGTGTCGTACAATAGTTTGTCTGGAAGTCTACCTTCATGGGTCAGCTTACCAAACTCGAAATTGTAAGTCAAAATGTTTCCACTCTCAGAAATTTCCCTTAATGTTATTCATTAGGCTTATCTACATAATCATATCAGCGTGAAACTTACCTTTGTATTGAAAATATGTTTTATAATCATATGTCAAGGTAGTATATTAAACAAAACTGTATTTTTGTTTGTGCAGTAACCTAGTTGCTAACAGCTTCACACTGGAAGGTCTTGATAACAGGTTATTTCTTAAAAATTTCAATATGTTTTTTTTCTGCAAAAGTATAAACAACTTACCATTTCTTACTCAAATCGTTTTTCTATTTGTTAAAAGCGTTTTATCAGGACTGAACTGTCTGCAGAAGAACTTCCCTTGCAATCGAGGGAAAGGAATCTGTAAGTGTAACAAAAAGTGAAAAAGATACCCTCATAACCTTTGTTCAGTGAGGAAGAACATGAATGGTGTCTTATAAAATTTCTCGAATGATTGGTGTCTTAGATTACAACTTCTCAATCAACTGTGGAGGCCCGGATAAAAGGTCTGTTAGTGGGGCACTATATGAGAAAGATGACGCAGATCTTGGACCATCTTCATTTTTCGTGAATGCTGATAGGAGATGGGCAGCTAGTAGCATAGGTCTCTTTGCCGGAAATAGCAATCATTCATATACACGTTTTTTAGGATCACAATTTACCAACACTTCAGACTCAGAGCTTTTTCAGACAGCAAGACTTTCTCCATCTTCCCTGAGGTATTATGGCCTGGGGCTCGAGAATGGAGGCTATAACGTGACACTTCAATTTGCTGAAATACAAATGATAGGTTCTAACTCTTGGACAGGGCTTGGAAGACGACGATTTGACATTTATGTCCAGGTTTGCACCACTTCATCAAGCTGTAAATAATCTTCCTCCGACATTGGTTCCAATGAGTTCTTTTTGTTCCAATGAGTTCTTTTTCAGGGAAGACTTGTAGAAAAGGATTTTGATGTACGCAGAACAGCTGGTGGCTTAACTGATAGAGCAGTTCATAGAGAATATAAAGCAAATGTATCAGAAAATTACCTTGAAGTTCATCTTTTCTGGGCTGGAAAAGGAACATGCTGTACTCCTATTCAGGGGGCTTATGGGCCAATAATATCGGCAGTCAGTGCAACGCCAGGTAACACACATTGATGAATTCTTCTTTGTCTCTGATGCGAGTAAATATCTAACCAAGTGTTATATGTTGCTGTCAGATTTTGAGCCAACTGTGGATAATAGGCCACCATCAAAGGGAAAGAACAGCACTGGTACCATCGTGGGTGTCATTGTTGGCGTAGGACTTTTTTGCATTGTTGCGGGTGTTGTTATCTACATCTTACGAAAAAGAAGAAAGCCGTACACTGATGATGAAGGTATAGATGTAATAAGAACCCTTCTGTCAGATTAAACCTGAATATCATCTTTACAGATTGCTCCTATTTAAGAGATGTTTTTTTGTTCTTTGCAGAGCTACTTGGCATGGAAATAAAGCCTTACACATTTACTTACTCGGAACTTAAAAGTGCGACTCAAGATTTCAATCTCTCAAACAAGCTCGGAGAGGGTGGATTTGGGCCTGTTTATAAGGTAAAGTCCCATAGCAAAATATCTGCATATACATAAGAAGACCATGTGTAATACGGTTTGTTTTGAACAACACATTCAACAGGGAAACCTCAAAGATGGAAGAGAGGTAGCTGTTAAGCTGTTGTCTGTTGGATCCAGGCAAGGGAAAGGACAGTTTGTTGCAGAAATCGTAACGATTTCTACAGTTCTACATCGCAACCTAGTAACACTTTACGGTTGCTGCTTTGAAGGAGATCACCGTCTGCTCGTGTATGAGTATCTCCCTAATGGAAGTCTCGATCAGGCACTATTTGGTAATGAACATACATAACATACATGCTTCTGCTTTGAAACCGCTCTTTGTTTACTTATGATTGATTTAATTGATGTAGGGGAAAAGAGTTTACATCTTGATTGGTCAACCCGTGTCGAGATATGCTTAGGAGTAGCCAGAGGTCTATTCTATCTCCACGAGGAGGCAAGGGTTCGAATAGTACACAGGGATGTGAAGGCCAGCAACATTTTGCTCGACTCCCAAATGGTCCCAAAAGTTTCTGATTTTGGGCTTGCAAAGCTTTACCATGACAAGAAAACTCACATTAGTACCGGAGTTGCAGGGACCATGTAAGTCCCCCTAAAACTTGACAATCTCGGCTGTATGTTTGGGATTTTATAACACATTTTAGTGTTGTTGCTATATCAATGCAGTGGATATCTTGCGCCAGAGTATGCAATGCGTGGACTTCTAACAGAGAAAACAGATGTGTATGCCTTTGGTGTTGTGGCTCTTGAGCTTGTTAGTGGAAGGCCCAACTCTGATGAGATCTTAGATGATGAGAAAAAGTATCTTCTTGAATGGGTACGTTCTCACTTTGCTATAA